>MU274901.1:0-370199 GCA_022160335.1 Irpex rosettiformis
CGCTTCAGATGGGGGTTCCGGAAGTCAAATATAAGTTCCAGTGTAACAGCATTCAATATTCAGAGCCGATACGTACTGTATATGGCTTTACCCAAACTCATAGTCTCCGGTAAACGCGGGTAAGGGCGCTCAAAAGAATGAATATTACGCCTCGCTGCGATCCCAAAATGAGTCAAGCGTCATAGTATGTTCTGATAAGTAATCGAACAGTTCCATTACGAGGTCAGAATACTCACCGCCCCTAGCGTGACCATACCTAGAGCGACTAAAAATTGTCATCGTGAGTAAAAGGCATCAGAAGGCGGTGTATACTATTAACACTTACGCGTACGTCTGTATAGCTATACCTCCAAGGCATACGAGTACACTTGTACTCGGAATTCGCGAAGCAAAAAATCAAGGTGGACGCATCATTGTTCTTGAACGCTATCCATAACATAATCCGTTGGGATCAATGGTACATACCGTTAAAGTGGGAAAGGTGCTCACTCGTATCGAGTCAGGGACTTCAAATTAATAGGCCTATGCGGTTTGAACGTTCGAAAGAGTCGGCGTCCGTAGCTTCATGGAAGACAGGAGGGTAAGCCTACGTATGAGGCGCTGTCAGTGATGAACAGGAAAGCTGAGTGGTGAGTGCCGGTACAATGAGCAACATAGGAGCACCCACCAGTCAAAAGCACCGCCAGAGCTGACTAGGATGTATATATTCTGGAATCCGAGGGAGTTCTGAAATGGATAATAGTACACCGCAATATCAGGCGCTTGGAATTGAGATGTAGTTGGAAACAGTGTGACGGTTTCACCGCTTCTGGATAGCGTTAATTCAAGACATATAGGGCATTCCGATGGACCCTAGATGTTCTCTCAGTGATAAAACGTTTCCATTTCGAGGCCAGAACACTTACTGCCATACGACCCCTAATATTGACTTCAGGGTATGATTTCAAGAACCAGAAGGCAGAGCGAGTGTCGAAGGTTTACGTATACATCGATACCGTCACGCTTCCATTGTATATGTGTGCGTTAACCATGTTGGATAGTTGGGCGCTGATACAGAGAATACGAGGAGTACACCATCGGTCCAATATCCTCCCTTGCGAATAGTTCCGACAGAGGCCGACGCTGTGTCTGCGGGTTGTCTTAGGACTATGCACTAGCTGGGGGTTGGGGGGGGGGATAACCTTTAATGGCCAATTCGTGAGTACGTAGCAGTAGCGACTAGTTAGATATGTATGGTCTGACGTACCACTAAACAGTTCTCTACTAAGCAGTAGCTCAGTCTCACAGTCTCATTGGTGCAGAAACCCATGAACTCCACGAAAGCGAGTCGTCGCACGGCGTTCTTTCTAGGCTTGGAATGACGCTTCTACTCCGATATCTCCGGCTATAGAATACTACTATGAGATCTGCGGCGATTTTCGTCCTCATGGATATACATACTTTGGGGTAGATAACAAACGTCTACCAACTTGTATCGTGAATTGGCCTGGGGACTTGTAGATCGCCTTGGAAAGCTCTGCGGTTTCGCCTCGTAAAGTAGCCTTGATATCCCGAGCTTGTCCAATATCCCAGCTTGTAACACCCCCGAGGCACCCGACGCCCCCCGCGAGATCACAAAGAGTGAGCGCAGACAAGACGACCCCCTCCCCCAACCGTTCAAACGGGCTTAAAGTCGAAGCGGCGGATGTATCAGTGCGAGTCGTGCGTCACTTGTATGTGCGTAGACATACCTGTAACACATAGAACCTTTTCTGCGTTGTGAGAAGATTCAAGTTCCGTTCCAATAAATTTGCTAGAATATCCGTCCTATGTCAGAAAGTCAGCAATAAAGTTGCAAGGTTAAGGTATGATAGATCATGAACTGACCAGTGTCCACGACCAAGGCGAGCTGTCGTGTAACCAGGGGAAACAATTGTCAGGGGTGCTGTCTCAAGTTTGTGAATGAGCGGTGAATTGATCGCCAACTAAGCAAAGAGATATATTTACCGTAATTTTGGACGGGCTACAGCCAAAGACGTCAAGAGTGCACTTTAGCCGTAATCAATACCAAGGTTACAAATGACACAAGTAAGCGAGATGTAAATACAGAAAGAAACGAGTAAGGAAACAAAAACATTACCTACAATGAGTCCGAGTGCAGTGGGTTCGCAATTCACCCGAAGATGGCTCACAAGCAACAGTGTGCACGTGAATTCATCCCGTTCACATGTTCTTTCCTCGACATACCGAGTTGACTGCACAAATATTACTTGATTCAACCACATATACAAGCGCACGATATAATTGTACTCACAAGCTGCTCTTGGAATGGCGACAGCGAGTGATGAACAACTTAGTCCTCCCTCGACTCCAGATACCAGATATTGGCCATCACCGAGAGGCTCCCAGAGGTCAGGTGATGCTCTTGATCCTGTCGTATCAGTCCATGCTTTAGCGAGATTTACACGTAGTAACTCACATTGACAGAAAGGGAGAGTAGTTCAGTGACTCGGAAGACCCTGCCCGGCAACTGATTTGAGGGGATGAATCGGAGAGAGGCTGGCTAATGGAATATATCGTAAGGGACAGATACGCTGGATGGATGAGGATAAGACTTGCTTCACTAGTTCATTGAATGTTCATCGTTCGGAGGGATTCATACGCGTGCCAGCATAAGATCGCCGGCTATAAAGGAGAAATATCCGACTCGAAGGACGTAGCGTTTTGCAGGAGCCTTCCTGGTCGTTTGATACACTGGAAGAGTGGAGTATCAGTACGTCTTGGTCGGTGCTTTGAGTGCGCTAATGAGATTTAAGTAATTTCACAGCGCAGATCGTACCTTGTCTCTCGAAAATTGGATGCTCCAACCTCCCTTGTACGTCAGATATAGCCTCTCAGACATGCAGCACCACTGCGGTGGTGGGTACGGACCAATCCAAGTCGATATTGGTATACAAGGTAGGGAGCTTGAGCGTACAGATGTGAATGGAATGCCTTGATATCATGCTACTTTTGATTTACCACCAATCCAAGCGCACGTAGGTACTGATGTACTCAATAAGCCTCCTGCACTACACCCATTGGCCTGTAATTCAATTGCGTTTAAGACCAAGGTCCCGACGCTCAAGAATCGGCAATTGCTTGCAGAGATTTGAGAGAAGAGAAGAGGACAGCAGTAGCCAGGTGTGTGTGTGTTGGGGGGTGGAGAGAGGGTAGAGAGAGAGGGAGAGGGAAGGTCGCCTTGTACAGCGTCGAGGAAGAAGAGGTTGAAAAGGGACTCTAGCCTATTGTCGGGTACTGCATCGAATATGCGAGAAGAGTGGATCGACTCGGATGTTGTGTACTGTGAGATGATTGAGGGCGAGCAGTCGTTTCAAGCAGTTCAAAAATATCGTTAGTGGGTAAAAATGACAGAGGGACGTGATACGCACTGTGTTTCTCAGAATCCCAACAATCCACAGGCCTCTCTATTCCACCCCCTCGCTCCATCCATCGCTAGTAGAGGTCGAGCGGCTGAACACGGCAAGCGTAGGAAGCATACATCCTCGTATGGGCGTCGAATAGATGATTCAAGGAGTCGGTGAGCACAGTGGTCGCAATCGATAACCCGCGCGAGCGTTGGGAGCCTTCTCTGTGCAGTGAGTGGGAGCGAGATAACGCGTGCATGAATAGAGGCGCCCGCATGGCTTCTCTGACGCCACCGCCATTCGGTCAACGAATAGGATGCGCATGTTCCTTTCCGATCATGCCTCCCTCCATCCTCGCATGGCATCGAACACCAATGTTGACGTCTACCGAACATGGGCCTCAGTTATAACGCGAACGATTCAACCGGTCGACTGGCATTGTCGCTCCTCCCCTCCCCCCACTCTACTCGTGTCATGAAGAGTCGCGGTGTTACTCCTGTGCAACGTACGTTTATAGCTTGACTTAATTAACTGACATCGCTGACTTTAAGTCTATTTCGAGTAGACTATATGCACGTACTTGTACCCATGCTCCCCTGCGATACCGTGAAGTTACGGATAAAGTGGGCTTGAAAGAGATGCTGACGGCCAGACCAGGTACGTAGTATTGTTCCTATATTTAGCTCAAACGTTGACACTGGACCACTCGTGTATAATGCTACCATAGAACTTCTACCACGCAATGGCGCATATCAGCGTTACCCTGCAACTTGAAGAAGCCAGATCTGGTACGAGCCTCGGGCTGCCGTTTCATCAGACAACCCGCGAGACCCACCTGTCAAAGTTTTACCATGGAATGTCAGCCAAAGGGTTGAAAGCTGCACACGGTGCAAGCTTCCTGGTGCGTTATTCTATTGAACACACCGAAAATAACCAATCTCACTATCAGAACCTTCGACCCATCTTCAAGCCTCTCAGGTAACTGTCGGGCCTAAGTTTCCTCGGAGTTCATCATAGCAGTAGAGAGGCGCATTAAGAGTATCCTTTGGCAAGGGTATATAGGTAAGTAGATCTCGTTTTCCTTTATCGTTTGTTGGCCTCGAATGTCTTTATTATACTTGCAGTCCGTTTACACAAGACACGGAAGGCTACTCGTGTTATGGTCATTAGTAGAGGGTGGTCAGCCCGGACGCGTTAATTACTGAGGTACGTAGCTAACCGTTCGAATAACACTCTTTCACTACTGGCATCATGAATATTGTCTGTTTTTCCGTTCCCTTCATTATCCCCACATCTCGCTGTTGTCCGCCAGCCCTATAGAGGAAGCTTTTCCCAAGGTACACTCTAGGATCAGCCACCCAATCATCCCATCAACCTCGTCGCGGTAATGACTTGCTGTCGCCTGTGAGGTATGTCGTTCAACTGATGACGGACGGAGTCATTCTGGGACGGAGGTCACTCATAGTTTGGCTTTGTCACCCCCACAACGGTACCAGCCCGCCTTGGCCTCGCAAAAGTTGAGGAAGGAGTGTGGAAGAATAAGACTTGTCGGAGAGTACGTGAATCGTGGCAGCACGAGAGCGTTGTAAGCTTATCTTCGTGACTTTGGACAAACTCAGACACAGGTATCGCTCTGGCTGACGAAGACGTCGCGGGCGTTTTTCGTACTCTTATATCGCAAAGTAAACTCATGAATCGACGAGACCTCACTGTTGTAAGCACTTTAACTTATCACACGCGCGTTTGGATCGTCCGAGGCTGAGATCTATCATCTCAGGTAAGGCTGGAACAGACACGATGGTCATCAAATGCGCGAGGGCCACACGCTGTCTGCGAAGTGGATCCACATGTGGCACGCCACAGAAGCATGCGTACGATCGCACTGCAAGATCGGCCCTCCTCCCCTCTTTGACATTAATCGAGATAAGTACTTACCGTACTCGAGGTCTGATCATGGCCAATTCCCTGGTGGCTGGTTGATTTCATCCGGATCACAGCTGGAGGCGAGCTTGAAGACCGACAAGTGAGCCCAACTGCATGGTGCAAGCGAGCCGAATCTGACAAAGCAGTATGTGCTTCTCAGTGTCGATCGTTAATGTCACGAAAGCTGTTCAAGTCCCAGTTGCCATAAGCGCCATCTTTGTGGCGTTCTCGATTCGGTTGGGTAACTTGCGCATCGGACATCATCATTACCCTGTCCACGTCAACCTCGAACCTGCGGTGAGCCATGACTCGATGCTCACATCAAACGAAGAGAATTGGCGATTTTCATAGCTGCTACCTGTAATAAGCTGCTCAATTTGCGCTGTGTGGTCATGGTTGGTATGGGGGGCGGCGACGATGACTTGGAGTATACTTACTAGTATTCAGTATATAGAGACATCCAATGACGACAATGAAGAGTAGATAATATACAATGCATTGTCATAGAGCGTATACATGGGGGAATAAAACTGAATGTTGACTAGGTATTCTAGGTATAGACTGTACGTCGGCCGCGATAATAAATGGGAAGACCGCCGTCATTGAGACGACGGCACCGAGGGAGACTAGGAACTATAAATACAACAGTGAAAAAAACCAGAAACATGTAACCAAAACAAAACAGACGTAGTGACACTCAGGTCCGTGAAAAGAGAAAAGCATAACATGAAAAAGGCGTACCAAATCTACAAACCAAAGTGCACAAACGGCACCCACCGCAAAAAGTCGTTCATTCCACCCCTCCCGCTCGACCTGCGAAGCACCTTTATGGCTTCGTGCAACGCATATGCAGGCTGGAGTTCGCCACCCGCCTTCACCTGTTCCGCCATAACCGTGTAGAACACCTTCATCACATCCGGCGCGACATAATCAGAGATCGACCACATAGTCCCGACAACGCTCTTGTATCCAATGTTGAGCATCCCCGCGGCGAGATGAACAGCTTCTTCTGAGAGCTTCTCATCGCCAGTAGCTGTCTGGCATGCGGAGAGTACAGCGAGGTCGGCGTTCGGGAGGTGGTGTGACATGAGTTCGGCGAGAGTCAGATGTCCATCATGGAGGATGAAGGCACTGTTAGTTGGATCCTTGCGATTTTGAGCACCATGGCATGCGAGATGGACCCATTCGTGTGTTGTCATCCCCTCTAATACTGCCTGAATAGTGCCGTCAGCATCATATAGGGGTTTTGACTCCCCGACAAGCGACATGACGATGGCAGCTTCAGTTGTTGTCCCCGGGATAGGATTATTAATTGCAAGTGGTGAGGCTGGCTGCGATACAATCAGCACTCGAGGATCTTGGCCAGCGGGTGTCACTTGCGTACGAGGCTTAAGTAAGGCCTCGAGAGTCGGAGTATAAGAGGATACAGCGATATCCATGATGGTTTGCGAGGGAGCGCTAGTACATTCGTTTTTAGGATAGATGCCGGCTGCATGGAGTGGAAGAAAGACAAGAGGGCCAGTTGGGCACCATGTAACATGAGGGAGAGTAGCGGAAGGCTAAAAAAGGATACTAATGATTAGAAATACTCGGGAAGGAAGATGAATCAGAATTTTTCGAAAACACTTACAGGTACCAGAGTGGACACAATGTCCATGATCGGTTTGACCACCCAATTCCACAAGTCCGCAAGTATTTTGCGCATCATATCAGGAGGCTCCATTTCAGTCACCCTACCTCCCCTCTCATCATCTTCATCTTGTAGGTCTCCACGGCATCTGCTCAGAAAACGCTTGGCTCTGAGTAAATCCCATAAGTATTTCTGAATGCCCATTGCGCGGACGAGGGAGAGCTCGGGGAGAGGAACAGGTATGACATCGCCAGCACGGCATAAGACCAAAGCGTCGCATCTCGATTCATGCACGTTAATTACCACGACTGGGCCTGAGGTACACGCACCAGCGAGCTGCGATAGCGTTTTGGGCTGCATGAAGTCCTCGAATCCTTCGAGCTCACGAATTGTCGATATCAACTTGTCATATTCAAGGGCATAACCATGTGAGCTCGGTGCTTCAAGTTGGATGTCGTGGGAGGATGATAGAAGCTGAGTTTCTGTTGATACAGGTGGAGAGCCGGAAGCAGCGAGTTCAAGTGCGTGAGAAACATGGTGGAGACGGTCAGCAAGTTGGGGATGAAGTCGTTGGAGGTCGTCGAGGGGAGTACGCAGCTGGAGGACTTGGGACCAAACCACCGCTCGGCCAGTCTCGAGCCATTCGAGCGCCAGGCCATACTCTCCAGCTGTTATGGCAGCAGTAGCAGCGCCGTTGACAGCTTCACGGACTACCAATAGTTCTTCGCTGGTGTACCGACCGCGCACGTTGTTGCCCAGCCAAATGACCCGCGGGATGAGGCTGATGGTGTGCTTGCAAGCTTCGAGCAGAGAAAGTCGAGGCGGAGTGGTGAGAAGGTGGGAGAACTCAGTGAGTACGTCTGCATACAGACTAGAGGCTCGCAGTCGTTCGAGGGGATGGGACGTCGGGTGCTGCATCGCCTCCAGGAATGCTTCCATAGCACGTGGTGCATCGTTGGCGTGGGCATGTGGCGAGCGTAGGCGTGTGAAGAACAGAAAGCCAAGAGATCGAAGTTTCTTTGCTCGTTTTGCGTGGTTCTCTGGTGTCAGTTCCACCGACCGTGTGCCGCATTTGATAGCTTCTTCCAGATCCAGCACATCGCCTACCCGTTTGAATCGATCCAGCAGCGAGCTACTGAGGTTATAGAGCCAAGTGGGTTTGTCGGGATGTTCCTCTGGCGTGAGGGTCAGTGCGGTGATGTAGTGTGCGCTCGCCTGGTTCAAGTCATCCAGATTTCCCGATTGTTCGAACCGACTGCGCAGCTTTGCCCCAAGGTTGTTCAGCTGGGCGGGTTTATCTGGGTGACCATCAGGGGAGAGTTCGACTGCTCGGGATTGGTGTGTGATGGCCTCCTCGAGATCTTTCGTGTCTCTTGTCCGCTCAGATCGGCCTTCAAGGGAACTGGCGAGATTGTTGAGCCACATCGGCTTGCCTGGGTGACCATCCGAAGTAAGCTCCACTGCACGAGCTTGTAGGACAATGGCGCGCTCGAGATCAGCGAAATCTCCCAGTCGTGCGAATCTTGTCTGCAATGAGCTTCCAGCATTGTTCAGAATTGTGGGCTTGTTTGGGTGGCCATCAGGTGTGAGGTCTACAGATCGACGTTTGAGTGCGATGGCCCTCTCCAGATCCTCGAGGTTCCCAAGTCGCTCAAACCGCCGCTCATGTGAGTTTCCTAGGTTCATCAGCCACATCGGCTTGTTCGGGTGATCCTCAGGCGTGAGCTCAACTGCGCGGGTATGAAGCTCAATGGACTTCTCCAGATCATTCGCACTTCCCGAGTGTTCAAATCCCGTGCACAATGAGGTACCAAGGTTATTGAGCATCGTGGGCTTATCTACATGACCATTGGGTACAAGTTCGACTGCGCGAGTCCACAGCGCAATGGCTTCCTCAAGGTCTTCAGCCCTTCCCTCTCGCCCAAACCGAGGAAATAGGGAGGAAGCTAGGTTACTCAGTCGAAGGTGTTTATCTGGGCTGTCCTCCGGTGTGAGTGCATTGGCGAGTTGCCCCAGAGAGATGCTTTCCTCCAAGTCCTGGAGTTCTCCAATGCACTCAAACCGTACGCTCAGACTCACCCCAAGGTCGGCGATGATGCCGGCTTTATCCGGGTTATCGTCCTCAGCCCCTTCCATAGCGAGTCGGAGAGACCGAATGGCGGACTCTAGGGCCTCCAAGTCTCCACGCGTTTCGTACTGTTCGTATGCCTGTTGCGCCAAGATACACAACTCCTTGTAAAGAGGAAGATCGTTGACGTCTGGCTCTGAGTGTCCCGCGGACTGTTCAGTGGTGGCAGGTAGCGAGTAAGATGGGGTTAGTAACTTAACAACTCGGGTTCAGGAGAAAGAGGGGGCTTACCGAACTGTCTGCGCTCGCAGGCGAGTGAGGTCCAACGTTATCGGGAGCCGACATGGTAGGGATAGCGTGTGTGCGGCCTGAAGAGTAAGGGGTACAGCTGGTTGGGAATGGGGGAAAGTGAAGACGAGTGCGATACTAGACGATGTTGTAGTGCGGTGAGTAATAGGAGCTGTGGTATACGTCCGTTGCGAACCTATTAGCGACCGGAAATAGGAGAAGTAACTTCGACTCACCGTGCAGATGAAGCGAAAGTCTGTAGATACTGGAAGCTAGGCTCTCTACCTTTATAACGAGAACGTAGCCGCTGACCTTCCGTAGTCCCAAGCAGACGGACCAGGTAGAAGCAGTGAAGGTCTTATGCAAAAGGTGGTGTCGTACAGCTATCCATCGCAGTTTTGATACGCTCGAGAAGGTCCTCTAGCGAATATTGTCCTTGAGGCTGCATAACCTCATTGTAAACACGCTTGTACCTGGAAATCGTGAGGCACAAACTTGAAGCGCACATACCTGTGTCTAAGCACGAACACTCTTGTTATATGCTCCATTAACATTAACAGTACATACATATGTTCACCTTAGTGGCGCGTCCATTGAACTTGACCGTCGCTGAGTACTTGAATGGCCTATGTAATTTGGACGTCGAGCCTGAGAGAGTCGGCGCCCATAGCCTTATCAAGAACACGAGGAAAAGGCCGTTTTTTAAAATACTGTACATGAGTCAGAAAAGGTAAATGAGGAGGCTAATAAGGCGAATAGCACGACACGAGAACACGCACCATTTGACGCATACACCGCTAGAGCTGTCCGAGACGCACAAATTCGATTGTTTGGAACCGTGGTTTGGAAGGTGCACAGTACAACTACGATGGAAAGATAGATGGACGACACGCGTAGTAGGAAACGGAGTACAGGTCTTGTTGCTTCCAAGTAGCAAGAAGTCAATGTTGAAGTTTGCGGTGAAAGGGACCATAGGATGCCCATACGAATATACATCGCCTCGTCATAATCCTCGAGCGTATAGGGATGATAGACCCTGGATGTCCTACCAGTTTGTTCCCCTACTATCCGCGTGCTCAATACCATCGGTAGCCGGCACAGTAACAGGAGAGCGTACGTAGTGCTGATTCCAGGGACTGTAAGCTGTGATATGCGATAGCCGTAGGGGCGGGGTGAGGAGGAGGCGTGGCGTGGAGGGCGGCATCCTTGATGAACCTATCAGCGACCTTCGAATCAGAACAATATTCTACTTACAAGCGAAGGTATGAAGATATCTGAGAACTCTCGACTTCATCCGGATGGCTGTGCGACTTGTGAATATCTGGAAATCGGATAGATCACAAAAGCGCACGCACCTGCCAGTGCTATGTCCCTCGAGGCTACATTCGCGGATTCTGAGGGCTCAAAGCTTCAGATGTCACCCATCGACTTCAAGATAAGTTTTCCCTTGTTGAAGGCTGAAGCCGGAAGATGCGGAGGGGGACACTCGCTCAGAGAAAATGCTACCGCCGACAGAGGGGAACGAGGGAGTTAGGGGGCATCTGTTGATCGTCAAACGTTAAGGCTGCGGTTATCGATACGATCATAATACGGCGTACCTGCACTGCCAGAACTACACATACCCCAGAATGCTTCAACCTGTGTTCCGTACACTCTGCACTTCGCTTCAGACAGGGGTTCTAGAAGTCAAATATTAGTCCAGTGTAACAGAATTCAGAGCCGATACGTACTGTACATGGCTTTACTCAAATTCAGAGTCTCCGGTAAACGCGGGGAAGGACGCTTAAAAGGATGGATATTACGCCTCGTCGTGATCTCAAAATGTATCAAGTATCATAATATGTTCTGATAAGTAATCGAATAGTTCCATCACGAGATCAGAATACTCACCGCCCCTAGCGTGACCATACCTAGAGCGACTAAAAATTGTCATCGTGAGTAAACAGGCATTAGAAGGCGGTGTATACTATTAACACTTACGCGTACGTCTGCATAGCTATACCTCCATGGTATACGAGTACATAAAACCTATCAGACAGCTGAATACCCTTTTACAGGTGCAAAAATAAGCACTAGAAATTAATCTAGGCTTGTGAGACCGCGTATTGTCTATCGGTAGCTTGACATCGCACAGCAGTCATTGATCCAGGGAATAAGATTATCTTCGGAAATTCATCACTGGCACGAGTAGTAAGCAAGGACAAAGGTACTTTGATCCCAATGACTCGTGAAGGACGACATACAAAGCAGTTCCAGGAGCCCCAGGATTCCGACTTGAATGTCTAGTAACTCGGATCTTGAAGTAGCTCCTGTGTGACGAGCCTCCAGCCGTGCGTCACTGCTCATAGCATACGATTAGTAAAGTCCTAAGTATGCTTTTGTCAGTTAGAGGGAAGCACAGACCTACAGTATTGTGATGGTCAGTGTGCAACCAACTGTAGAAATTCGAATTCGGATGTCACGCGTCACTGTCGACACCGTGGGAGCGTGACGGATCTGTGACGACGCCACAAGGCATCACGCCTCCAGAGCCTGCGAGCGCCAGTCACCTTATTGGAAACCGTCTCGCTAAAACATGTCTAAAGAACAGGAAGGTTAGTGTTCATTTACCTCTCTATATTTTCGAGTAACATAAATGTTCTAGGCAGTACTCAGCCTGCTCTCTTCGATCTCAAAATTATGCTCAGCCTCTAAAGCTGCACTTGGCCAATCAGAATCGCCACAACAATCGATACCTACTCTTGCAGTCCTCAGAAAGGACTTCACCTCTATCCTTACCTTGCTGTATACACTCACAACCAAAGTTTCCCTCACTCTCCGTGCTTCAGAGGCTGCCTACTCTGCGGCTGTGCCTCCGTTGAAGGATACCGCTAAGTACATCTCCTCGCTTACAACCTGCGCGACGCTGTTATGCACTAGGTGGCTTGCTCAACAAGCACTTGTCTTAATATCGTAGACACAATATCAAGGGAGATATAAACACGTGTATACAATCGCCAACTAACCAGTAGAGACGATATAAGGGGAGCGGTACAAAGAGGTCGAGAATGGGGAGCCAGTTCTCGAGGAGTCCGTAGCTAAATACTACTACCATAGGTCCATAGAGAGTAATCCGATGACCGCAGTCCGATACTACCTAGACGAGTCCGAATGTACGAAGTAGTCCGATGCTACAAATAAGCGTATATTACTATGTACTGCGCGGGGAGTAATAGCGAATAGAGTCCTGTCCAAAAGGGGAAGTTGTAAAGAATGAAATTAAGTGTTCGTTGGCGCTAACAGTTCGAACGTAACATTACCTCCCATTTAACGGTTTTCGTCCCTGAAAACCTTCCTCTAGAATCCCGCTTATACGGATACGCCTTCCGCCAGTTGTCGGTATCGTCGACACGTCCCATAAGGATGAACTCCTTTCCCACCACAGTGTCTGCAGACTCGCTCTGGGCATAGTCGTTTCGAGTGGTTTGGCGAGGAGCAGACGAGGCAGGGGACGGTGGACCCGGGGAGAGACGAAGGGCGTCGGTGCTGGTGGTAGACGGGGGTGACAGTGAAGGGACGAGACCGTCGTCCGAGCTGAGGGTCGACGTGGAGGAGGTCGTCAAGATAGATGAAGGGTTTCTTGACAGTGATACCTCGGGCAGGGAGACTGTCAGCTGACGAGGAGGTGGTGGTGGCGGGCACTGGGGAAGACGTTCCTGTTCCGACAGAACTGGGCGATAAATTGTTAGGGGCCTTTGGTCTGGGAATGGGAGACACGTTACTTTCATACAACAACCCCGCCATCTCTTCATCCGACATCTCGACGAGGGGAGGAGGCGAGCCGACGTGGTCTGAGACTACCGGTGAACCAGCACGCGGAGAGTCCCAGACAGAGGGAGAGAGAGGAGGTGCTGTCTCGTCAGCACCGTCCCAGGGGGTAGGTGAACCGGTAGTTGGCCACGCCTCAACAGGGACTGGGTTCTCAACCGAAAATGGGCCCCACCCGAAGGACCGGGGTCGAGTGGGCGAGATGTCGATGGCCGGAATTGCTCCGCCCTCGTTGACGATGATGTTGGTAAGGGCGATAATCGAGGACGTGAGGAGGGCGGTGACGTCATCGATGCGGAGGTAGTGGTCGGTCCTTGCTCCGGCATACTCGAGATCTCGGAGTGGGGTAATCTCGGTGAGGATGTGATTGGCGCGGGTGATATTGTGGATGATAGCATGGAGATGGGAGGGGAGGTAGCTGTGCACGACGTCGGGATCGGCGAGCTGGTCTTGGACTTGTTCGAAATTGTTGATGCTGACGAGAAAGGGATAGAGCCTCTCGACTGCCGGAGTCGGGATGGTGCTGGGGTAGCGGCGAAGGGGAAGAGCTTGACGAGTGAAAGACATTGTAATGATTTGAGTGGAGGGGAGTGGAATGAGGCTCTCTAGGCCAGGCCGTGGCGAGTTTTATAGATGTCCAGAACTTCAGGTGCGTTCTTGAATGCAGACTCCGGTAGCCACTCATTCTCGCTAGTCGGATAGCCTAACCAGGTAACGTAGTACTGATACTTACCGTATACCTTTTTATGGTTGATAATGGCTTCCACTTCTTGTTCTTCTGTTCCTTCAACGACGTCAGGTGGTGGACGTGCGTACCCAGGTCCATGTTCCCTTGTTTCGATAAACGGGGTCAGGAGACTTGCATGGAAGACTGGATGGATTTCCCATCGGGGAGGAAGCTCCAGACGGTAAGTAAGCCTACTTAGGACTTCTTGAATGACGAAGGGTCCTTCGCGTTTCGGCGCCAGCTTCGAGTGTGGGTAGCCGGTATTAAGGTTCTTTCCCTCGAGCCAGACCTTTTGTCCTTTCTTGAACGGATGGAACTTTTTGGTAATCCGCTCGAGCATGTGATTACGAGCCAATTCAATGGCAGCGTCTGCTTCTTTGCGAGCCGCCTGAAGGGTGAGAAGACGATCTTCTATACCAGGAAAGTTGGTCCTAGGATAGGCAAACGGTATAGCGACAGGATGGTATCCCATGAGAAGATGGAACGGGGTGTCCTTAACTGTCGAGTGCACGCGATTGTTGTAGGTGAATTCTATATCGGGAAGGAGAGTGGTCCAATCCTCCGGCCGTTTAGCGCAGAAGATGCGCAGCATAGCTTCGATCTCTTGATTAGCGCGTTCGGTTTGTCCATCAGTTTGAGGATGGTAGGCCGTCGACATAGAATGCTTGATGTTAAGCAAGCGGCACATTTCTTGGAAGACGTGTGCAGCGAACTGAGTTCCTCTATCAGAAATGATGCCGTCAGGGAGGCCAAAGCGTCGATAAACGTTTTGATGAAGTAAATTGGCCGTAGACGTCGCCGTTTCCTTTTTGGTACAAGGACAGAGAATCAGCCCCTTCGTAGCATCATGGTCGACCACGACCATAATAGCATCATAACCATTACTGGTGGGGAGATCAGTGATAAAGTCCAAACCAAAATATTGGAAGGGTCGGGCATTCCGCTGTTTCCTAATAGGGGAGAGAGGCGGAACAGTCGGGTGATGGTTAATCTTGTTCTGCTGACACGAAGCGCAGCCCTGAACGTATCTGCTGATAAGATAAGCCATTCCGGGCCACCAGTAATCTCGTTTGATTGCCAGCAACGTGGCCAGAGCGCCAGGGTGACCAGCGCTTTTAGTGTCGTGATGCAGAGAGACAATGATCTTGCGCAGCCTCTCATCCTTAGGAACATAAATCCGATCCTTGAAGTAGATAGCACCATCCTCTTCCTTCCAGTCTTTGACACTGGCACGCATCGGGAGGGGCGCGTCCTCCTTAATCGCAAGGAAAGACTTGGTGACGACATCATCCTTGTCGATAGCTTCTTTGATCCGTTGATAGATCGTCTTTCCAGGGGGAATAGTGATCGTGGCGTTAAGCGTGACGTCAACGAAGAGTTCTTCCGGGAGAAGGATCTGCGGATCATGATCCGAGTCGACTTCTTCATTAAGATGATGAAGCCGTGAAATGGTGTCCGATTGAATCATATCTTTGCCGGGGACATGGCGAAGTTTGATGTTGTATTGAGAAAGGTCAAGTTGCCAACGAATTTGTCGAGGGGAAAGCTTCTGGGGAAGCCTGAAGTAGAGGAGGTTCTTGTGATCAGAAAGAACGTCAATCGGGTGGTCGGTACCTAGAAGATAGTGCCTCCATTCGGTCAGGGCACGAAGCACTCCCAGAAGTTCCTTATCATAGATCTGATAATTTCGTTCGGCAGAGTTAAACGACTTGGAAAGGTAGGCGACAGGGTGCCAATCGCCGTTCTCATCTTTCTGACGGAGGACACCGCCAGTAGCAAATTTCGATGCGTCAGTTTCGACTTGGAAGGGTTTGGCGCGATCGACCATCAGGAGGACAGGAGCCGAGACGAATCGTTGCTTCAGATCGTCGAAGGCTTCTTGATGAGCGGGTGTCCATTCGAATTGGATATTCTTCCTGGTGAGGTCGTTAAGCGGGCGACTAAGTCGAGCGAACCCTTCAATGAATCGTCGGTAGAAGTTCCCAAAACCAAGGAAGGCGCGAACTGCCTTGACCGTGGTGGGAGTCGGCCAGTCAACGATGCCCTGGACCTTGACAGGGTCCATGAGGACAGAGTTATGCCGAATAATCATGCCGAGGAATTCGACTTCTGGTTGGTCGAAGACGCATTTGTCGGGTTTGAGGTAGAGTCCATGTTCGAGGAGTCGGTCTAGAACTCGTCGAGTAAGGTCTTCATGGTCTGCCTCATTGTTAGAGAAGAGAAGAAGGTCGTCCATGTAGATCACCAGGTGACCTTCGCGAATTAAATCCTCGAAGTAGTGATTCATCATGGCCTGGAAGGTGGCAGGCGAGTTGCACAAGCCAAAGAACATGACGGTCGGTTCATATAATCCTTTGGGGGTGCGGAAGGCCGCCTTCCATTCGTCTCCTTCTTTAATCCGAACGTTGTTATAGCCAGAACGCACGTCGAGCTTAGTGAAGATGGTGGCGTCCTTAAGTTTGTCGATAAGGTCGTCAATCTTCGGAAGGGGATAAGCGTTCTTGATCGTCCCTTCGTTGAGGTAACGGTAGTCCTGGCAGGGTCGGTTTTCTCCATCCTTCTTAGGGACAAAGAAG
Source organism: Irpex rosettiformis (assembly GCA_022160335.1). Classification (NCBI taxonomy): domain Eukaryota; kingdom Fungi; phylum Basidiomycota; class Agaricomycetes; order Polyporales; family Irpicaceae; genus Irpex; species Irpex rosettiformis. The sequence continues at coordinate 16,406 of MU274901.1, forward strand.
AAAGGAGACGCCATTGGAGATTTGGATGGTCGAATAAACCCCTTAGCAAGGTTTTCGGCGATGAACTTGTCAAGGTCTCTTTCTTCCCGTTGGTTAAGAGAGTAGGCCTTAAACGTCCTTGGCGAGAAGTCCGGCTTCAAGTCAATGGCGTGGTCGAAAGGCCTTTGAGGAGGAAGGGTTCCAGGTTTCGGTTTCTGGAACAAGCGGAGGTAAGAACGGTATCTAAGTGGGACGACGTCATTGATACTTCGTTCGATGGCAGGGGTCTCTTGAGCAAGCTTAGTTGCGGGATTAAGCTTGCGGACATCAAGTTTTCCTATGCACATGTCGTCTTCATCGAAGATTTCAATGGCGTCGATGCAGAGGGTCCCTTTCTTCCAGTCGATAGTTGGATTCTCGCGCATCAACCAAGGCAAGCCCAGGATGACGGTTTCTTTGCCAAGAGAGGTGACAAAGAATCGGGTGTCGGTTTCCTGAGTCTTGATCTTGAGTTGGAGGCGACAATCCCGAGTGATCTTTCCATTTGAGTTGTTGGTACCATCGACATTCTTGAGGGTAATATGTTTCGGAAGAGGACGAGTGATGATGCGGTTTTTGACCGCGAATTCTTGGTCCAAGAATATTCCACCAGCTCCTGAGTCAATTAGGGCTAGGGTGTCGACGACTCTTTCTCCTTGCTTCAACTTAACGGGAACTCGCATAGATTGTCCGTTCACGTTCGTAGGTACAGTCAAGCAAAGAGAAAGTGTCTCTGGGGAAGGTTGTGGCGTCGACTCACAATTCCCATCTAAAAATCCTTAGGAGGTCCGAAAGCTTCTTCAACAAGGTCCATCTTCTCCTCGTCGTCGAGCTCACCCATCATAGCTCGGATGAATTCGAGGCGACCTTCCTTTGTAACTCCATTAAAGGTGGCCTTATTGATGACGGGAGCAGGTTCCTCAACGACGCCAGCGTCGTGTTGGATCTCATCGTAGTCTTCTTCTACTTCATCATCCTCGTCTTCTCCGATCATATTAATACGCCTGGTGAAAGGTCGGCGAGGTTTACCAGAACCTTTAACCGGCGCCTTCTTGAACTTCTTCTTTGGGCAATCGCGCGACATGTGCCCTGAAACTCCGCACTCGAAACATTTCCCTTCTCGGAAGTATTGGAGGCGCTGAGACGCCGAGAGTCGATCGACATCCATGGCATTGGGATCTGCCAAGGTCGCGTCCTGAGAAGTGGTGTTTCCATTGCCAGGGGCAAAAGTGCGAGGTGTGTAACCAGTGGTGCTTCGAACTTGCCGATAGTCCAAAGCACGGCGGCGGTTAAGGTCGATATTGATAGCCGCATTCTGGTATTCGTCCAGGTTCCTTGGAAGAGTGGCAGTAGTAAACAACTGCGCACGAATGTCGGGTGCAAGCCCAGTAAGGTAGTACTCGGTAAGTGCCTTGTCGTCCGTGATTTCGCTTTGGTACTGCAGAAGCCTAAACTTCACAGTGTAGGTTTCGACAGTGTCTCGTCCTTGGCGAAGGTTCGCAAGATCCATACGAGCGGTGACTCCATCGTCGGGTGGACGGAAATCTCTTCGCAACAATTCCAGGAACCTGGTCCAGGTTCCATAACCAGGGGCAACTCCGTTGACTGGGGTAGTTGCGGTGGTTAAGAAGGCTCGAGCCCACATACCAGCTGTGGCTCCCTTCATGTACGACAGTGCGAAGATGATCTTGCGAACATCGGTATTAAACGCCAGTGGGAAGAACGAGAACTGGAGTTCGAGTTGGTGGATGAAATCACGGGTGTGTTTGCGGTTACCGTCAAAGTCAGAAGGGGGAGCTAATTTAATGTCCCTCGAGGGTGGGTTCCCAGTTCCTCCTAATGGTTGTAACGGTGGCGGTCCGCCTCCTCCTCCTCCTCCACCTCCACCTCCCGGTCCACCTCCTCCAGGCGAGGGTGGTCCTCCTCCACCGCCCAGGCTCATGGATCGGTGAAGTGTGGCTGTCTGTACGGTCGTCGACATTTGTTGGAGCGAGGTAGTAACTGCTTCGATAGTCGTGTCTAATGAGTCTGCCAGTAATTGAGTCTCGTGCGGAGTAATAAGGAGTGGTGACGTCGGTTCGTGGTTCTCGGGGGTCGGTGACGTCGGAGTGCTGTTCTGATTCGACGAGGGTTGGCGAGGTGCTGTGAGGGAGGGGGTCCGGGTCAACGAGAGTGGAGGATCGGGAAGATGAGGGGGTATTGCACGGCGGTACTGGAACCACCCGGGGGGTACGATTAGTCCAGGGAAATATGGTCCGGAGAATCTGTTGGGGCAGATGTGTTCCGCGCAGCGGAGCCAGACTTGTTGGACGTCGGGGTCGGGGTTGGGGATGTGAGATTGTTGGAGGCGGTCGGCCACGTGGACGATTCCGTGACAAGGTAGGTTTTGGTTTTCCGTGGTGATAAATTTCTAGAGACAGGGGTATTGCCGTGGTGTGCCTTCGGTCGTGAAGGACTTAATCGAATATCTTTAGGTCGGGGTGTCTGTCGTGACGTGCCCTCGGTCGTGAAGGTCTTTATCGATTATCCTCAGGTCGGGGCTTATCTACTGCCCAACGGAGGTGCCTCGGAACTGGACTTATATACTGCCAAACGGAGGTCTTTCTCTCGGCCAGGACTTATCTACTGCCTAGCGGAGGCCGGGGGATTTAGTAGGACTTGAACCTACAAGGACTCGAACCTATCGGTGGGACTTGAACCCAAAAGCAACGGGACTTGAACCCGGGGATATCTTCAGCGATGACGCGCCAAAGTCAGGGGTGGTACACTTGGGAAGTGCCACGTAAGTTTATTCTCGACCTAATGTTATGCACTAGGTGGCTTGCTCAACAAGCACTTGTCTTAATATCGTAGACACAATATCAAGGGAGATATAAACACGTGTATACAATCGCCAACTAACCAGTAGAGACGATATAAGGGGAGCGGTACAAAGAGGTCGAGAATGGGGAGCCAGTTCTCGAGGAGTCCGTAGCTAAATACTACTACCATAGGTCCATAGAGAGTAATCCGATGACCGCAGTCCGATACTACCTAGACGAGTCCGAATGTACGAAGTAGTCCGATGCTACAAATAAGCGTATATTACTATGTACTGCGCGGGGAGTAATAGCGAATAGAGTCCTGTCCAAAAGGGGAAGTTGTAAAGAATGAAATTAAGTGTTCGTTGGCGCTAACAGTTCGAACGTAACAGACGCTGTTCGACCCATATGGGAGAACGCTTTCAGAGGATGTAAGAAAGGGAGCAAAAGATGTCCTGGAAAGTTTGGAGGCATTTGCGAACGCTTTTACCGACATCGTAAGCCGTGGGGATGGATCTGAGGAGGATTACTTGGTCAAGACGGGTGAAGTTCACGATACTATATCCGCCGTTCGTCAAAATCTCCCTGAAGACAATGTGTCCGCTGTACGCAAACGGTGGTCGACTGATCGCGGGATGCTTGAGGACTCGTTGGCTGATGTGCAGTCGATGATAGAAGACGATGAGGATGAGGACCCAGATGAGGACGAGGATGATGGGTTTGACGACGAGCTTGACATGCTCGGACTCGGTCCCACCAAGAAAATGAGCCCTGAGGAGCTCGATCGTACAAAGAAGGTGAGGGTATCGCGTTATGTTATTCTATACGGATCCTCTAAACTGTGCTTCAGGTCCACTCCTTGCTACGCATGGTTGTTCTACTTCACAAACGGATATTTCTAGACATCCTGAAACACTCATCTCCCTCCATATCCGACTCAACATTCGACAAACTACCTCCCCTATCACACAAACTTCTATTGGCAATGGAGGATGTTGTCGCTGCTCTCTACGCGCCGCAAGATGTCCCCACCGTACACTCTTCCATCGCAGCAATCGCCGATTCAGTCTATCACCTGCAGCCTCTCATTCTCAACGAGTTCATCGGATCTGACGGCGCAGAAGCCGTTGACGCACTTACGAAGAAGATGGAACAAGTTTCCGTCAGTGGAAAATTAACTAAAGGAAAGGATGCAGACGTACGGAAATGGTTCAACACATGTTTTGAGCAGATCGCAAAGTTATCCCAAACGATTGTCATATCTTTAAATGCTGAATCGATGTCAAGCAGTTAACGAGACACGTGTATTGTTTGGAATAACATCCATGTTTTCTGCGGACATAGGCCATAGACATTGTATCAGGTAAGACGTTGAATCCATGCTACATAGGAGGCATAGCAATTTCGATGTGATACATTATAGAGGCAGTGGGTGAGGGTTAGATTTAGAGGTGTGTCGAAGAATACTAGTGACCTATCGCTATCGGTGGCCGTTACGCATTTTAGCTCGATCAGCCTGAGCGGCTTCCTTGAACGCCCCGCCCAAAATGTTTGGATACATAGCCGCAGACTGGCGATCCCTCAATTTCTCCACGAACCGCTGGACTTTCTCTTGGGACGCTTGCAAATCGAATGTCTCTTTCTGTAAATACGCGTTGAAGAGTCAATATAGAGCTTTAACCAGTGTTATAGGGCAATACGGACCAAACTCTGCATTCTCTTAGCCCGTGCCTCTTCTCGCAGCTTGTTGAGTTCTTTCCTTCTTTCCTCTTCTCGCTCTTTTCTATTCAGGCCGGCGTTCGGTGTTGATCCGCTTGGCTAGATAAAACAATCATCGTGTAACCGTTAATTGACAAATTGGCTTAGGAGCTACATACCTTCGCGAATAACGACGCATATACGCTTGCGTCCCGCAAATCAAAGTCGGCATTGTTAGCAGTCGCAGCGGGTTTCCGCGTACCAGGCACGGGTAATGTGAGGTCTGCCTTCGGGGGCGGTGGTGCTGGTTTCCCAGCCTGTTTAATGGCGGCCGGTCCAGCCAAAGGCGTACCAAAGGGTTTGTTCTTCTTGATAGGTGGTAGCTTTGGTCGCTTGACCGGAGGTGGCGTAGGGTCCTTGGAGGAAACACTCTTTCCCCTTGGCTCACGTTTCGCTCCGTCAAACTCGTCGTCGTCAGCGGACGCTCCACGGCTTGCATTAGAACTAGTTCTGCCTTCATCTTTCATTGGAATGTCTGCATCGCCTCTGTCTGCCTTGGTGCCTCTTCCCACTTTGCCGATCTTGAGCTTCACCTTGGAAATCGCCCCTCGCTTCGACGAAAATGCGTCCGGGATAAAATCTTCGTCGTCACCTTGCAGCGTAGCATCCTGCTCTGCAGTATTATACCCCTCCCCCTCTTCCTCATCTGACCAAACCACTGCCCTCTTCTTCTTACTTATCGTAGTCCTACGCGCCGTAGACTTGGTCTTTGAGCTTGACCCCCCTGCCTGCTTCTTCTTGCGTAACTCCGGAGGTAGGAACCTGGTGTCATCCCCAGAATCGCCACCATCGTCTTCTATATCAACCTCTTCCTCCACGATATCAACGTCCACGTCCTCTACCGGCTCCTCCGCTTCCTCCGTACGCGCACGTTTGGACGGCTTTATGGCTTGAGCATTGCTTGTCGTCTCTGAAGGATCTTCGTTGTCCGAGTATAACGCAGCCTGACGTCGTTTAGATTGCCTGCGAACAGGACGTCCGCTGGAAGACTCGGCCACCTGGGATTAGATATTAATGAATGTCTCCGCCCTCCGACCGGTCTTAGTTCACCTGGTTTCGTTCTTCTATGTTCTTGGGTATCTTGATTTTGAGGGACATGGGTATATCTTTAAACAGGATGTATTTTGATGTAAAATTGATGTAAAGAGGAATTGGTGTTTGTCTGCAAGTGAAGTGGAAGAGATAAAGTTAAGTTAGTAGTCTGAGAGTGAAGTACTCCGACTCACTTGTGCCCGCGCGTGCCAGTGGCCAAAACAAACAAGCGTCTACAGCCTGAGCAAGTTGAGTGACCAAGCACCATCTTGCCTTCCACCTTTACCTCCACCTCCTCATCAATCGCCTTCCCTGTACTTCCATTAAAATCACAGCTAAATCCTCGTTATTATGCCTCCGAAAGCCGACATCAACAAGGCTGGCTGGGAACAGAGCGAATTCCCTATTCTCTGTGAGACCTGTACGTCCCCCAGCCACTTTATCCCTAGTCAAACTGTTACTGACTTTGATAATGGACATCGAGGTCTCGGAGACAATGCATTCGTTAGAATGGTGTGTTACGAAGCTGTCTGTTAAACATGGTCCATGCTAAACTAGAACATAGTCAAAGCAAGAGTTCGGTCGTTCTTGCGGAACGTGTGCACGACCGTTCACCGTCTTTCGCTGGAACCCCGGTACCGGCATGAGATACAAGACGACAGTCATCTGCCAAACATGTGCCAAGATCAAGAACGTTTGCCAGACTTGTTTGCTTGATCTCGAGTACGGTTTGCCAACGCAGGTCAGAGATACGGCCTTGGCGCTGCAAAACGAGGCACCGACGAGCGAGGTGAACAGAGAGTACTATGCACAGAACATGGAGAGCAAGGTGCGCATATTGTGGTCTAAATTTACTTACTGGGGGCTTAATTGTTTCGAAAGCTTGAAGGCAGTCGCTCGCTCGTGGACTCTAGTCGTGCATCCTCTGCAGGAAAAGAAATGTTAAAGCAGCTTGCTCGAACGGACCCTTACTACAAGCGTAATAGGCCTCACGTATGTTCATTCTTTGCCAAGGGCGAATGTAACCGAGGATCAGAGTGTCCATATAGGTATGCTTTCAATGCATTTGTTCATTCCTGTGTGTGAAACTCACATGTTAACACTTGTAGACATGAAAAGCCGGTCGAGAACGAGCTTTCAAAACAGAACATCCAGGATCGCTATCACGGCCGTAATGACCCCGTTGCAAATAAGATTATGAACACACATGCTAAAAATATGGGCCTCACTCCTCCGGAGGATCAGGCGATAGTAAGTTTCCACAGCCAGTCTTTTTGGTATTAGCAACTCACGTCGTTTTCCCAAGACCTCAATATTCCTCACGACTCTGCCTGCCGCAGCAACCGAAGAGTCAATACGCACCCGAGTGGTCCAGTCACTGCCCAGTCTCGATCAGAGCCAACTCAAGTCTGTGGTCCATGTGGCAAAGTCGAGGTACGCTATACCGATTACTATACTATTTACTTGATCTAACAGTCACTCTGCAGATGCGCATTCGTCAACTTTAAGGATAGAGTATCTGCAGAGCTAGCTGCCGCTGCGTGGGCAAGTGGATTTGAAGTGGACGGTCAGGCGGTCGGTGTGAAGTGGGGTCGTAGTAGGCCAGCTGCCAAAACAAAACCCGTAGAGGTCGAAGCCTAGATAGCTTTCTACTCTATCTCTTTTTTCTTGTACTGTTAGCATGCCTTATCTAATTGTCTGTACTGTTCTTACCTGGTGGCGAGCGATTTCACACCATGCACTAGATAAGAGTCAAATGTTTTCAATTTCCTATTTGCTTGGTATATACCCAATAAATGTGACCGTTCTACTAGATCTAATTTCCACCCTCGCGTGGACTTCTACGTCGACGTTGAGTCAACTATATGCCCTCCCCGTCCACCTCTCCTCAATTCACCGGCAAGCCACCTGGGTCGATCCCTCTTCCATTGTTGAAACGGGTGTTCCGAGTCCAGCGTACTCGTGTTGAGACGACCGCAGCGCCGGTTGAACGACAAAGAAATACCCATGAACATGATTCCGACATGTCATGTCTTTAGAGAACTCAGTCGAATCTGATGAAGATCGCCTGTACCCAAGCCTCCAAGACATAACGACCCTTGTGGGCTTAGAACAAGCCCACGACCTTGCCCGACTCGTCAAGGTCGACTTCCCAGAATCCTGGACGTGTGCCGAGACCGGGCATAGTCTGCATGTCGCCAAGGATAGGATAGAGGAAACCAGCACCTGCAGAAAGTCGGACAGCTCTGATAGGGATAGTGAATCCCGTGGCGACGTTCTTCAGTTTCGGGTCATGAGAGAACGAGTATTGTGTCTTCGCCATGCAAACTACGACGTCCGTTAATAGCTTATTCTGAGCACCAGTAAAGAAGGAAGAGGGGGCTTACTAGGTAAGTTGCTGTATCCTTGACGAGTGTACGTCTCGACTTGCTTCTGCGCAAGCTCGCTGAGCTCGATACCATCGGCACCGTAAATCTCCTTGGAGATGATCTCGATCTTCTTCTCGATGGGGAGATCCAAGTCGTACAAGAACTTGAACTCAGACTGGCCTTCGCAAACGGCGACGACGGCTTCAGCGAGAGCACGTGCACCAGCGCCACCTTCAGCCCAGTGGTTACTGACAACAGCTGCATCGGCACCACCAGCGAGGGATTGTTGACGGACAAGCTCAAGCTCAGCAGGCGTATCCGTCCTGCAAAATATAACATTAGCTAACAGACTGGCAAACCTCTCACTATGAATGCTTACGAGAACTGGTTGATGGCAACAATAACCTTCAGCCCAAACTTGCGAGAGTTCTCAATATGCTTCACCAAATTCTTGCAACCTTCCTCCAACGTAGCCAAGTTCTCCTTGGTGTACGTATCGTGCAGGGGCTTACCGGGTGTGACGTCGGGTCCACCACCGTGCATCTTGAGAGCACGGGTAGTCGCCACAATAACGACGGCGTCAGGCTTGAGACCGCTGACACGGCACTTAATATTACAGAACTTCTCCATGCCCATGTCAGCGCCGAAACCACCCTCGGTGAGGACATAGCCAACACGGTCAGGCTCGTCGCCTTCCTCGGTACCTGCGAGCTTGAGAGCTACGCGGTCCGCAAGGATAGATGAGTTTCCATGTGCGATGTTGGCGAAGGGACCGGCGTGAACAAAGACTGGGGTACCCTAAGAAGTCGCCAAGTTTTGAGTGAGTATGAATTCTATGTGAGAATAGACCACTTCATACCTCGAGTGTTTGCATCAGGTTAGGCTTGATAGCATCCTTCATGAGGACCGCAAGAGCGCCCCCACAACCGATATCGTCAGCAGTGACAGGTTCACCCTGCTTGCTCGTAGCAACAACCATATTCCCCAGCCTCTCCCTCATATCCCGTAGATCTGTTGTAAGCGCGAGGACAGCCATACATTCACTAGCCACCGAAATGTCGAAACCAGTGACACGCTCATAGCCTTGCTCAGTTGGAGCCTGACCAATCGTAATCTTGCGCAAGAACCTGTCGTTGACATCAATAACACGGTTCCACGTGATGGTCTCGGGGTCGACATCGAGACGAGCGAAACGCTTGATCTCTTCGGGAGTGAGTTCGTTAGGATCGGTCTTGTCGATGCCTAACTTCTTGAGACGCTTGAACATAAGAGGAGCAAATTCACGCTTTCCCTTCTTGGTTGGAACGAGACGGCTGTAGAGAGCCTTGTCAGATTGGGTGGCCTCGTGGAGCATACGTGCATCAAGTGCTGCGGCTATTGCGGAATTTTGGGTTATAGTTTATGGGGCGTGCAAAATAATTGCATAAACGTACCAAGCAGGTTGTTTGCGGCCGTAACAGCGTGGATATCTCCAGTCAGGTGAAGATTGAACTGTCAAGGTATGATAAGCTGACATATCAAGCCACAAATATCAGAGCGTACCTCGTCCATAGGGATAACTTGACTATATCCTCCCCCTGCGGCTCCTCCCTTGATTCCGAATGTAGGACCTTGGCTGGGCTGACGAACATTCGCAAAAGTGAGACGCCCCATGTGCGCACCGAGAGCCTGAGCAAGACCGATGGTAGTGGTAGACTTTCCTTCTCCAAGAGGGGTGGGCGTAATACTATTATCAAGTCAGACTTAACCGTCTATGGCTCCTTGATATCATCAAAAACTTACCCAGAGATCAGAATATATTTACCATCCTTGCGGTGAGCCAGGCGGTTCAGTACGCTAAGGTCAACCTTCGCTTTGTAAGGGCCGTAGCTCTCCAGCTCCGTAGGAAGGACACCGATCTCATGAGCTAATTCAGTGATGGGCTTGGGAGTCTGCGCCATAGCGATTTCGATATCGCTGGGAACTTTCTCCTTGATGTCGAGCTTCAGCGTCTTAAGCTTGCGGCTTCGGAGCTCATTCCATTGACGTTCAGCAGCCTTGAGAGTGTTGACCATAAGCATAGCGACAGTCATAGGACCGACCCCTCCGGGAACAGGTGTGATGTACGATGCAACCTCTGAAGCAGACGGGAAGTCAACGTCTCCAACCATACGTTGACCAGACTTCTTCGTAGCATCCGGGATATAGTTTGTGCCGACATCGATAACGACGGCACCTGGCTTAAGCCAAGAGCCTTGTACAAACTGTGGTTTTCCGATGGCAGAGACGAGAATATCAGCGGTTTTGATGACTTCCGGAATATTCTGTGTTCGACTGTGGCATTGCGTCACCGTAGCATCGCGACTCCTAAGAAGAGCAGCAACCGGGCTGCCGACAATATCACTACGACCAAGTACGACCGCATGCTTTCCACTAATAGGGACGCCAGCGTGATCAAGCAACTTGATAACACCAGCAGGCGTGCAGGGAGTAAACAGAGGCTCGGACGCACGAGAAGACAAATGACCGATGTTGTACGCATGAAAGCTACATGGTATAGATGAATCAATGAGGTTATGGTCAGATACACAGTGTGGAAATGAATTACCCATCGACGTCCTTCTCAGGACTGACAGCTTCGGTCACAATACGTTCTCCATCCGAAGATACGTGGGGACCCAAGGGAAGTTGGACGAGGATTCCGTTGACAGTGGGGTCATTGTTAAGACCCTTTACGACCTCTACGACCTCTTCGACTGTCGCCTCTACAGGAAGAGTGATGTGCTTGTAGGTGATGCCAACCTCTTCTGCAGCCTTCTGCTTCATGCGGACATACACGCTCGAGTCAGGACGAGCACCCGCCTGAACGATCACAAGCGATGCCTGGAATCGAGGGCTCTTTGCCTTCAGAGCTGCGATGCGCTGGGCGACCTCTTCGCGTACAGTCCTGACAGTGATCTCGTCGTTAGTCTGTCGGAGAGTGACGGGTGAACGAGTACGTACTTGCTAAGAGCAGTCCCATCGATGAGCTTTGGACTCGCCATTCCCGAGAGAGAGCGAATGGTGGTGGTAGGAGAGAAAGGACGGTGGTGTGAACAGGAGAGGATGGCTCGTGAATATTTGAGGTGTATCATTTTGATCTCGTGCGCTTGCCCAAGATAGCGGAGCATGGCTCAAATTCCGCTCGTGTGGGCAGAGGCTGGAGGACGCCTCGAGACCAGGAGACGACGACCGAAGCGCAACGATTGGAGCAGGTCCAAGCCAGAGATCACGTCGAACTCGATGGCTGCAATATTAAAGGTGTTTTCCGCTGCAGCGACGTGTTCCAGTCACAAAATTTGTTCTGCGGCTGAGCGTTCATGTGAATATGCGGCGCGTGACGAATCTGTGACATAACGCGTTGGCGAGTCACGCATATGCTGTTCTTTCAGCAGCACCTTCACCTCCGAGGAATAGGTGCGTCGTTGTCCTCTCACCATCGTCTGAAACAACTAACACTGCGCGTAAAACAGTTTGGAATGGTGTTGAGGACGCTGGCTATTCGCCGCGTCCAACCGCTTATATTCAAGCAAAGATGCATGTCCACGGTACCTGCCCAAGTCCAGGTCCTTGGGAAGTCTTACCCGAAAGATGCCACGACCAACATCTCCTCCTCAATCATTGACAAGCTAGAGCGACGGTTGCACCTGCAACCGTCTCATCCGCTGGGAATCCTCCGCTCCCTCATTGAATCCCACTGGCCCGCGTTCACCCATCTCTCAGACTTTTCCCCCGTCGTCACACCTGCACGCAACTTTGACGATCTGTCGTTTCCTGCAGACCACCCTGGACGCTCGTTAACGGACAGCTACTATATTAACAAGGACTACATGCTCCGTACGCATACTTCTGCCCATGAAGTTGAGACTTTCGCAAAAGGTGAGCGAAAGTGGCTGCTCACAGCAGACGTATACAGGCGAGATGAAATCGATTCATCACATTATCCTGTATTCCATCAAATGGAGGGGGCATCAATATTTCCTGCCAATGCAAACGGCGTGCACGAACTCCAAGAGGACAACGCACGCCTGTCCGAATACCTCAGGAAATCCAACATCGTTATCGAAGACATTCCTCACATTACTCCCACAAATCCTCTGCAAGCAGGCCACGATCCCTCACAAGCAGAACTCGTAGCTCAAAACCTGAAACTATCCCTGAACAGCCTAATGCTCACCTTGTTTGGTGGCAGCAATCGCGGTGAACCCCTACGGGTACGCTGGATCGAAGCTTACTTTCCATTCACGAGTCCCAGTTACGAAGTCGAAGTATTCTTCAACGGAAAGTGGCTTGAGATCCTCGGCTGCGGTGTTGTACTCCAGTCAACTCTCGAACGCGCTAGTACGTCCCCAACACACTCTTAACCCATGGCGATTCGTGCATAACGAATACATAAAAATATTGCAGAGATCCCCGGCAGTATCGGCTGGGCTTTCGGGCTTGGTCTGGAACGGATAGCGATGATTTTGTACTCGATACCGGATATTCGATTATTCTGGTCACAAGATCCGCGGTTCCTGACTCAGTTCCAGCCTGGCAAAATAAGCACTTTCGAGCCGTACTCAAAATACCCTCCGTGCCACAAGGACGTGAGCTTTTGGTTACCTGGAGCTGCAACTCTACACGAAAATGATCTTTGCGACGCGGTGCGCGATGCTGCTGGGGATGTCGTAGAGGATGTCAAATTGGTAAGCGAAAAAGGAACTTGCCCTTATGGCTTGTACTGATGCTATATGCACACTGGCGTTAGATCGACTCCTTCACTCATCCGAAGACGAATCGAAGCAGCCAATGCTATAGAATCAACTACAGGTCCATGGACAGGTCTCTATCTAACGACGAAGCTAACGCTATTAACGATAAAGTTATAGCTCGTTTACAAGAGAGTTTCGGGGTTGAGATACGATAATTTGCTATTTAGCCGCTGTTGTGCTTAGAGCAATCATATGGCGATAATGCAGAATATCACAGCAATGTGCTCTTCGGATGCCCTTCGTAAGCCAATGCTAGTCCTTCTCACCGACTGAGATGCTGTATTTGCACAAGACTAAGTAAGAGCCATAGCATTGAGGGCATTGTGCTTTCGTAAAAGTGGCAAGGAAGAGTGAGTTACTCAGCACGGCAACCATGGACTTGAGGATTCGACTCAGAAACCTACTTTCCATGATCTCATTTTATGTCTGTAAACCGTGAAACCCGGGATGGTGATGCAATATGACGTCATGGAACTGCATACCGACAACACTTGGAAGCTTGGCCGGCCTATCGGGTTGTGCCAGGCGCATTATAGATATCTTGAGTGACAGTTTGGACGTCATGCGCATGACCAGTGGAATGTTGAACACAGGAGGGAGTGTGAGCATAACAGACACGACGGCACATCGGGATGATTTGTCTACTACCACGATTCATGGCATCAACGTGAAGCTATCAATGACTCAGTGCATACGCACAACGCAACGCAAAGGACTTGAACTTACCGTAGCATCGAGCTCGAGGCGTTGAACCGGACGTTCTCTCCACAGCATACACCCTCCTTGGTTACACGTTGGAAGGCAGTAGCACACGGATCCTTATAAATTTCGTTGAGGTACTGCACGATCCCACACACCCTTGGTGACATTGACGAGCAAGTTGGGTCCAGTGGTGTTGGGGCCGAAACGCCAATTGGTCTTTCTGGCATCTGCAGTACTTGAAAGCTTGACGCGTGACGTCCCAACCCTTGACATCTGCGAGCAAACGGCAACGGATCTTGAAATCCTCATGGGCAGAGATCTCGCCAGACTCGGTGGCGAGAACTAGCTCCTCCTCAATCGGTAGAGCCTTCATATGCATATATACAGCTATGCTTGTTCTGGGACTCGAAGAGAGTAAGTCAGCGGGCAAGTCTCCTAGTAGCCAATGACGGGTCAGAGATCTTGAGGAGAACCATCAGCGCAAGCACAATACACTACCTGGAAGTGACGGTTTTTTGCTGAAAAAAGCTGGAGGGAAAATCGTGTGAAATCCGAGAGTTTTACTTACGATTTTATGTAAGAAAAATCTCCACAAAACTATGAGTTTTGATTAAAATTATAAGAGCACTCAAAACTTGTTAATAAACTCACGGTTGTGGTCCGGTTTTGCCGGAATCAAAATTGAAAGTCTTCGACATGGTTTAAATAGAGGAAAAATGGTGATAAAACTAGCTGAGAAAAATCGAAGGTTTTATTAACAATTTTGAGCATCTGTAAATCGTGAGAAAACAAAGACGGATTTGAGAGTTAAAAACCGGCCAGTAAACTCTGAGTATAAAGTTCAGTTTTACTGGCGTTAAAACCATGATCTTTCCCCACGTTTTTGTCTTCACCTAAACTGTGACGAAAATTGTGGATAAAACTCATAGTAATTAATAGGATTGTGTGCGATCAAAAATTGAAAGAAAAATTGAAAACAAAATTGAAAGTTTTGTGAGAGAAAAACTGTCCGATAAAATTGTTGTGATGATCTTTCAGTTTTATCTGATAAAAACTGTAAGGCAAATCTTATCAAAAAATCGAATATTTGTCCTTTATCCAGTGTCCTTTGTCCTTAGTCATAAGTCGTTTGTCTGCAGTCACGAGTCCGTAGTCATGACATCATGGTCAAGACTCTTTAATCTCAAGGCGCACCTGAATCGATAGCGATAAGAAAATATTGAAAAAAAAGTGCCGGCGTAAGGATTCGATCTGACGTATGAGCCAGCCAAAGCTGGCGTCACACGCTGGCATCAGTTAGCTTGTATGCCGGTTCGATTCCTTACACCGACAATTTTTTTTTCGATTTGTCTTATTGCTATCGATCATGGTCCCGCCTCGAGATTAAAGAGTCCTGACAATGATGTCATGACTACGGACTCGTGACTGCAGACAAACGACTCATGACTAAGGACAAAGGACAAAGGACACTGGACAAAGGATAAATATTCAGTTTTTTGATAAGATTTGCCTTATAGTTTTTATCAGATAAAACTGAAAGATCATCACAACGATTTTATCAGACAGTTTTTTTCTCACAAAACTATCAATTTTGTTTTCCACTTTTCTTTCTATTTTATAGTATATACAATCCTATTATTCACTCTAAGTTTTATCCACAATTTTCGTCACGGTTTGGGTAGAGACAAAACCGTGTGGAAAGATCACAGTTTTAACGCTGGCAAAACCGATCTTTATACTCAGAATTTACTGGCCGGTTTTTAACACTTAAATCCGCCTTCATTTTCTCACGATTTACGGATGCACAAATTTATTTAAAAAATCTTCAGTTTTCTTTAATTGGTTTTATCGCGGTTTTCCTCTATTAAAACTGTGTCTAAGACTTTCAATTTTGACTCTGACAAAACCGGGCCACAACCATAAGTTTTTAACAGGTTTTGAGCACTCTTACAACTTTGATCAAAACTCATAGTTTGGTGGAGATTTTTTGACCGTAAAATCGTAACTAAAACTCTCGGATTTCTCACGATTTTCCCTCCAGTTTTCGTCGCCAAAAAACTGTCACTTCCAGGTAGTGATACTTGCACGTCGTGATCGGACGTAGACTAGCGCCAGCAAAGGGTTGGTGGCGTTTGCGCTTGATATAGCAAGCATTCACGTGATCGCCCGCTGGCACTTCGTCCCGAAATTTTGGACGGGATTTCTCGTAATCCCTACCACCACCTTCCTCGCCAGTGCACTCTTCTTCTACTCTTGTACTACAACCATGAGTTGCGCACAAGCATTCCAAGCACTCCGGTCGTCTTCGCGTTCGTTCGCTGCAAGACACGTCGCAAGGAGTTGCCAGCCAAGTGCCGCTAGCCGCGGGGTCACACGCGTACGGCACTACTCAGCAGGGAGTGCAGAGAGCTCGGGGGAGAGTAAAACGGACGAGCTGAGAGCTGAGGAGATTGAGAAGGATGAAGTGACGATTACACCGGAGCATGCCCTGCTGGAGAAGATCAAGCAAAAGGAGGCGGAAGCGTCAGATCTCAAGGTGTGCTTGTGTGTGCTTGTGTAGCCGACCGGCTCGTCACTAACACAATTGCTTAATTTCCCTTTTTTGAAGAGTCGGCTACGATATCTTCAGGCAGACTTTCTGAACCTCCAGCGGAACGCTGCACGAGAAAAAGAGCAAACGCGCGATTTCGCTATAACAAAGTTTGCCGGCGATCTTCTAGAAACCGTCGACGTTCTCGCTATGGCTCTTAAATCTGTCCCTCAATCTACCCTCCAGGCACCAGCATCCGCTGAGTCGTCGTCATCGCCACCAACACCGGCAGAAAAGTCCGCAGAAGCACATCTTTGGGACCTACACCAGGGCGTAGAGATGACTCATCGGCTCTTACTCTCGACTCTCTTCAAGTACCATGTCAAGCCCTTTGACCCCACAGGCGAGAAGTTTGACCCCAACCGCCATGAAGCACTCTATCAAGCTCCTATACCAGATAAAGAACCTGGTTCAGTGCTCGAGTGCCAGAAGACTGGGTACACAATCAAGGATCGTGTACTACGCGCAGCGCAGGTCGGCGTTGTTCAGGACACTTCATAACCACGATTTGCGCGGGCCGAGCCGATGGAGTTGTAGTTGAGTGAGGTGGACTGGAGCATGATGGTGACGAGATATTAGACCCCACCCCCCTCATTACCGTTACATTAATATCTTTACTAATCATTGAATCTCTACTCTGAACCTTTCTTCAGAATTGCCCAAGCCTTTAAAGCTTAATGAGCTATCACTCGCGGACTGGAGTCCGTGCACATAATGTCCATATAACAGGGTGAGTGCACTCCACAAGGCGTTCAATGTGACGCAGTGCGTGGATTAGGAGCTTCGACAGCCTTAGCAGGACTCTGCTCATGAACCACATGCGGTGGTGAGTTTGTTAACATGTCGGGAATCATTACTTCTCTGCCTTTCCGACTATCACTTTTAGTACGAGGTCATACAGGCATCACTTGATTATGAGAACGAGGCACAAAGCTGAGCTACTATACTTCACCTCCTCGAGCTCGTGTTTACTACTTCTGTTCTCTGCCAGTGGATGGTAGAGCGCTCCTCATAGCTGCTTGTCTCAAAACAGCTCGAATCAAGACATGCCAAGGCTATCAAAGATGCAAGGTATGATCACTACAGATAGACTGGACGGTCATAAACATGTTCCAGCTCTTCTACACTATTTAGGGTAGGCACGTCACAGTCTGCCTAGGAGCTGTTAAGCTTGTTACCCTCAACCTCAACCCCTTATACCGATGAACGCACAAGGGAGACCTGTGCGAGCAGGCCATGGGATTGTCTCCCCAGGAGAGATACAAACGAAAACAAGGAGTGTAACGATGACTCGGGGTCAGGCATAACCGCAGGATACTATCCACGGACTACTCTACACGATTCGCTGTTCATGGGGTACAAGTAAGGAGTGGTAGTGTCGCAATGTATGCAGCACGGCTGCCTTGACCTGTTGTAGGTCAAAAGGGAGAACAGTAGCTACGTCGGGTTTGGGAGGTTTTGTTGTATCTTATCTCGACGCCATACGTGCGGCTAAACTTAAGGGATGAATTTGACGTTGAGTACTAAATTACCGATGCGGGGAGTATTCATTCAGGCTACCTCGAAGGTGATTTAAATTGCGTCCTGTACAGAGATCGGAAATGAATTTACTGGCTTTGCAACTGTAGGTGGGATTATGCTGGTTTCTGGGAGAAGAAAATGAACACCTCCGAGTGTAACCCCTCCACTTCCGATCGAAGACGATACCTGAGCTGCGTTTGACTCCTCGACATCGTAAAAATGCGAAGGTCACGAACAATCAACGAGCCCCACGACAATGAACTATGAAAGGCAAACTCGATTGACGATTTTGGGGAAGTTGATTGTGATTATGTCGTAGTAGAAAGTACATTGCGTGTTTTTCGTGTGGACAATCCTTCTAGATTCTAAGTGAAAGTGACCCTTAGTGACAGACTAAAAGGCAGAGTAGTAGCTGTCACAGTGATCTCTCCACCATCCTTTACAAGCTCAGACACCTTCTTCTCTAGGTTCGGTCGTGTAGCTTGTTCTAGTTGTGGAGGCGCCTGGAAGTATATATGCATGTCTCCACTCGATAACGACGGCTTCTTGATTTGTCTGGGAGAAACGTTTGTGAGTTGACGGCTAGGCTGATGGTAAACGGCTTACATGTCTTGTCTCTCTGTGAGAGTGTCGATCAGCCTCTCTACCGTCCACTCTTTGCTGATTGAGATATCCATGGATTCACCGCCACATACGGGGCAATCGTCCCGCTTTTCGTATTGGAAGGTGTAAGAATACACACCGTCCGTGCCAATCAACATGAAGTAGTTGTCTAGGTAAGCAGCTGAGCTTGTAGCTATCTTGAAAGCCTCGTTGCAACATGATGCTACAGAACAGAGGGAATTGGTGTCAGTGAGAACGAAATATGGAGACAAGCGCACCAGCAATGATAGCATTTGTTGAAGCGATGGCGGGAATGATGTTTTTGACCACTCCTTGCGTTAATGACCAAGTGACCCCTTCGATGTTAAACTCGCGTGCACGCTTGGATGCAACTTGGAAAAGCCAGCCAATATGTTCCGGGTCATCGGTGTCCACTTTCTTGTCTATAAATCATGAATATATCAATAATCGAAACGTTGTATAAATTTAAATTCATGAACTAAGCACCTCCATGCACTCGAGGCCATTCTAGTACCGATGCCCATTCTATGCAGTGCTCAGGCAAACGCGGGGTGTTGGCGATTGTGCAAATTGGGAAAGCGGTGGGTTTGTTCAGCATATCCAGTGAGCATTCGTAGCACGATGAGATGGTTGGTAGGATTACACGAGCTTGTCCCTTGAATCCTGATAGAATCATAAATATTTGCATGTGACTGGCGGAGTATGTGGATAAAGCGTACCTTCAGTACCACCGTCAATAAGAGGTTTCAAACTCTCTGGGTTTTCTGGATCTACAAGGTTTACTAATGTCGCGTTCATCCACCGACGGGCCTCTACTGAGTCGAGACCACATATAACGAGGTTGAATTGCAAGTAGTAATCATCATCCTTGTCCTGGATTTTGCCATAATATCTAGGAGCACATTCAATACTACTAAATGATATACGCGGCATGGTACTCACGGGGTAACTTTCACTCCTGGCACTCGTTTCATGATAAACTCTGCCGCCACAATGGCCTTTGGCTTGCCTACATCCTTGGGTCTTGCCGGCTATGTCAACGTACATAGCAGAATCAAATGCAGAATGACACACCTAAACAAGAACTGACGGTTCAGGTTGCTTATGTCAATTGTGTCCATGTCGATGACATGAATATCCTTGAATCCCGTGAGCGCAAGATTCGCCAAGATCTCGCATCCAAGACCTCCTGCACCAATCACAAGTATCTTGCACTTGTTTCGTAGAAAGTCTTTGACCTAGAGATTTAAATACAATCAGTTTAAGCTCTTGTGCCATGCTCACACGACGTACCCCCTCGCCTGCCGCGAATGAGGGATCTGTGCGTGGCCCTGGTCTGTCCAAGACTTGATCGACGTGGTAGTACCTGTCTTGCCAGTCGCTCGTGTTTGCGTTTCCGTTAGCCATCGTGCTCTCAGCCATGTCTAGCCAACAAGTTATAAAATTGCGAGGAAGGAGGTGGGGAGGAGAGGGTTGCTGACGCGCGTGTGGCTGCACTGGTAAGCAGCGTGCTCATTACAGGGCGCCTCGAACGCGATTAATTTCTTAAGCGCTCTTTGGTATAACTTGTTCTCGTACTTTGACCTCCACGGCGAAGCAGGCTTTAAAGCTATCAGGGGACACATAGGAAGGATTTATTTGACCCCATATGGCCCAGCCCATCACCGTTCTCAACTTTAGCGGCCACCAGTTCCTCCGACATCGGCTAGTGCTCTCAATACTGAGTGGAAAGCCGGTGAAGATTGACAAAATTCGGCCAGATGACAAGAACCCTGGTCTTAGAGGTGCGTTACAACGACTATTGATATAGCCTGTCAATAACATATCAAATGGATTAGACTATGAAGTTAGTCTTTTACGACTGCTGGAGAGAGTAACGAATGGTACAGTGATCGAAATTTCTGTCACTGGTGTGTATGCTTGCTCGTTTTCTTTATCTCTGAAACTAACCTGTTGCCTAGGTACTGCCATACTGTTGAAGCCGGGAGTCATTGCTGGAGGTTCAGTGATGCATGAGTGTCCGCTCTCGCGTTCCACAGGTTATTTCCTTGAACCCATCGTAATGCTTGCACCTTTCGCCAAGAAACCATTCAATCTTACTCTTCGTGGCATCACCTCAGACGACCGTGATCTTTCTGTATGTGCACTTTCAAACCCTATACACGCATTGCTTATGTTTTGGCTCAGGCCGATCTTATCCGTACAGTCACCCTTCCTCACTTACAACTCTTTGGAATTTCAGAAGGTCTCGAGCTGAGGGTGAGCAATACAGTCACATTAATTCCAGCATTTAAACTCAAATTTGTTTCAGATTAAAAAGCGGGGGAGTGCGCCTCTAGGAGGAGGCGAAGTTCAATTCCTCTGCCCTATAGTTAAGCAAGTCAAAACACTCAATTTCGTGGACCCTGGAAAAATTAAGAGAATACGTGGGATCGCGTAAGTACATCATGCAACCTGCTCTCACTCCCTTCTCATATAAGCATGCAGCCACGCAGTTCGAGTCAGCCCTCAGTTCTCAAACAGAATGATTGAAGCCGCTCGTTCAGTCCTTAACCGCTACATCCCCGATATTTATCTCTATTCGGATGTGTATAAAGGCGAAGACAGTGGCAAGTCTCCGGGTTATGCATTGAGCTTGCTTGCGGAATCTACCACAGGTGCAATACACTCGGCTGAAACTGTGTCACAGCCCGGTGTGACGCCTGAGGATATTGCCCTGCAAGCCTCACGAGCTCTGTTGTCGGAAATACGGAGAGGAGGATGTGTTGACCATCAACATCAGGTCCTCGTACTGTTGATGATGGTCCTTGGAAGCGAAGACGTTGGCCGTTGTCGGATGGGTGAACCGACTCCTCGCACGTATGTATTTTATGAGTTGTATGCTCTCATCTTATATCCAACTAATCTCCTTTCCAGGATTCAATTCCTACGAGACGCAAAGCAAGCGTTCGGCACTTCCTTCAAGATTATTCCCGCTGATCAAGCAGACCCTGAATCGTCCGAGCTCCTCTTCTCATGCTATGGTACAGGCTACATCAATACAAACAGATCCCTTGCCTGAGTGAGCCAGGTATTAATCGCCGATGGTTTTCAAACCATCACCTATAGATGATGGACACTTTTCCGAAATCATCTCCTTCCTCGCTTCCCCCTCCGATGAAGCGTAACCACTGTTGCATCACGGGCCACCCTACAGAGAATCGTGTACACAACTCGTCCGTATGGTGTTCTCCATCCAATAACGGGACCAAGTCCGGGGGATATGCAGGGCCTGAAGTTTGCAGCCCCACAGTAGGCCCAGACGGGGATTTTGAAAGTCGTGGTCTAGGAACACCAAGCCCACCGGTGCTGGAATGTTCGCTATCACCCAGATCGGTGTTTACTGTATCTGGAGACATACTCAAACTAGCTCTCGGAGGTGACGGTGTAGCTTGTAGCGTATTCAGATGTGCCGTACTCGCTTGTCGACGGAAATAATCTGTCATCACTGTCGCGCTGCTGTCTGAACGTTTTCCTCTCGTGCGTGCAGTGGGCATTGTGTCGCCGTAGCGTTGGACATCCCTTGTGCGTAGTCGTTCGAGCGAACTTTCGGCTGCGCTTGTTGTCGCACTTGCTGTACTCGCTCTTCGAAGGGCTTGGATTCCGCTGACAGTTGCTGCCTTGACGGGGACGATCTCTGCGCCTACAGAAGCTATGGTAGGCAGGGGATCTTGTATTCGACCCCTAAATGCGGTGCTCGACTCCTGCCTTAACTGCGATTCTGTCGACGTCCGTTTCACTTGTTTCTCCTGAGGGACGCGCTGATCTTCGATGAGAATGGGCCAACGGTGTACTCTTCTTAAGAAACCCTGAGGATAATACAACTTTAGGAAAAAGTCTGAGAGAAAACATGATAGATATCTACCTTCACAACACCGAAGCTCGTAAAACGCCTGACGTCAATGCCGAGCTCGTGGACTTCGCACTCTTCCATCCATTGATACATGGTGACGCCTGGCTTGAATCGAGAATACAGATGTAGCAAAGTAGGCCAGTCTGGGATATCTTTGCCTACACAAAAAATGAACGTCAGAAGACAATAGCAAGTTGGGGTAGTAATGTGAGCAACCTGGCTTCCTAACGTAAGGCCCACACTCCTCCTGAACATGGGGCTCATCTGCGAGCCATGATACGCTCTTCTTTAGTGTGTACATGTTCGAATACTGAAAGATGTCAATCATCATGATGACTTGGTAGTATCTTTCGTGTAGATTTAGCGACCTTTCTAAACCTCACGTTGAGGAAGACTTACAGAAGGTGTGCTATCGCCTGTCGCGTAAGCCCTATATCACAGTCTGCCAAGCGTGCTATGCGGGTTACATGGTTCGTTCCGTCTATAAATTCGGTAATCTGGTCCGGCAATGAGCTTCTTCACCAACAGAACGAAACCTTTGAACACACCTTTGCAACAGTAAGATCCCAGTTCGGCTCTATCCTTGTCGCAAGGGTGATAAGCGAAAGAGGGACCTGCCAATCCTTCACTTCCGGAGGGTTAGGATAGAAGGGAAATATCTTCAGCTCGATAGAATTGAAAGGGTCTATCTCGATAGACGTTTCCGAGTAGGAGTTGAGATCCTCGTAGAGCTGTTCTAAGATGGCATGGATGGTGCTCGAGTTCTGTGGATTTGACAGGAACGCGGACTCTTCCTAGTCATTGTCAGTTTATAGGCAAAATATAGTGAGCGAGTTGATGCTTACTTCACACGACGTCAAAACTCGACTGACTTTGCGCACAACGGGCTCGTAACAGCTGAGGTCGGCATTCTTGTCGAACACAAAGCAAAGGTTGAATCTAAAGTAGTTCCTGCGGTATCTTCCCTTCAGCTGAGCAGGAAACCCGATAATCCGACGGTTGCGTGTAGCGAACTTTACTAGCCGGCCATACAACGCTCCTCGAGGTATGACAAACTTGCCGACTTCCTCAAAGTTGAAGAGATATTTGTTAGAGAGGGTCCCGCGTTTTTGAGGTGATGACCATAACGGCCTCCCCTCGCTTCTTGACAGCACAGGAGAGGACAAGACTGATACTGGGATGGTGTGTTCGTCGTCCGGCCGAATTGCACTTGGTGAAGTTGGGGAGGTGGTGAAGAGGCTATTCACCGCGGTAGACGTTGCAGTGGCGACAGATTGGCTACTAGTTGCTATTAAACCCTCGGGCACTTGATGCACAATCCTTGGGCCAATGTGCTCATCGAAGACCGCGTAGAACACGGATTCGATGCGAGGTAAGAAGGACGCCCCGTCTGCCATGGGGAGACTATGAAATTGATCTCTACAGTGGTCTCATCTGTGTTATAGAGCCTGAGCAGTTTAAAGTAGTAACACAAGTCTCATACTCACTGCCAGGAACTAGTAGTGTTGACTGCTCATCGGAGAGGAGACGACAGTGCCGACGTCGCACCAAAGAAGGAAATGACGCGCTCCCGGCGATCATCCGAACGATCGACGCTGAATAAAGGCGCCTACCCCGCTATTTCCGCTTTGACTGTCATGGCCACCACCTTGAATCTCGTATCGGGCTTTCGCCGTCTTCCTCTTCCAATATCTCAGCTCTCTCTTGATGCAGTACTTCAATGTGGGCAATCGTTCCGCTGGTCTGTATTTCCTTTAAAGGCAGGAACGGCCGACTGTCCTACTCATGAGTACCGCCTTTGTCTGCGAGACAGAGTGGTATGTCTTCGTCAGACATCAGACGCATTGCATTACAGGTCCGTACTTGCTTTGAAGGCTAGTGTATCAGAGCAAGAAGCAAAGGAGGAAGAGACTCTTGCGTGGATCAACGACTATTTCCAGCTAAATGTCGACCTACTGGAATTGTACGAACATTGGGGCAAGCGGGATTCTGTGTTTTTAAAGGTAAAGGAACGATTTAGCGGTATCAGGATACTGCGACAGGATCCGTTCGAGTGTCTTCTCTCGTATGTTTTACCCGTTTATTGTAGTTCCAGTCATTGCTCATACATACTTTAGGTTTATCTGCTCGTCGAATAACAACATTACCCGAATAACGAAAATGGTTAAATCCCTATGCACGGAATATTCCCCTGCTCTGGTGACCATCGAGCCTCCTCTTGAGTCAATATCAGACGACCTTAAACCCCAAGCGTACTATGCGTTTCCCTGTCCATCAACGCTTGCATTGCCAGAAGTCACAGCAAGGCTACGGGCCTTGGGTTTTGGATACCGTGCCGACTTTATACAGAAGACAGCCAAAATGCTTGTTGACGCGCACGGGTCAACGCCTAAAGCGGAGTCAAGTGTTGAGCCTGCAGAAGAGTGGTTGAAAACACTAAGAAACACAGATACAGCGACTGCACGGGCGGAACTCCTCAAACTTATGGGGGTTGGGCGGAAGGTTGCCGACTGTGTTCTACTGATGAGCCTCGACAAGGTATGATTCCTCCACCAAAATGGCCTTGTCTGTATTGACTTCATTTTGTCAGAGGGAAGTAGTGCCCGTAGACACCCACGTTCATCAAATAGCAGTCAAACACTATGGCCTTTCTGGGTCAAAGGCAAAACAGACAATGACCCCTGCTTTATACGAGCAAGTGAACTCGAAGCTCGTTGGAGTTTGGGGAGGCTATGCCGGCTGGGCGCATTCCGTAAGTGTCTTCGATGAGTTGCATAGTGCTATGCTGAGACGGCCTGGTTTCAGGTGCTTTTCACTTCGGACCTCAAAGCGTTTTCATCCTACGGGCTACAAGTGCCCACGCCTTCGTTATCGTCCAATGGAACTACGGAGTCTTCCACTCCCATACCCTCGCCATCCCCTTCACCGCGCAAGAGGAAAATGACCCAGGTTGTGGAAGTCAAAAAAACTCTTTCCGACGCTGTTTCGGTTTTGGGTGTGAAGGAGATAACAGCGCTTTCCATAGACGAGTCTCTTTCCATGGTTGATCGAGTAAAGCGGCGGAGACGAGGCAAAGCAATACCGTAATATATGTCTCCGTCTGCAATAGATCATGCACCATACCAGCGTTGCGACTATCCGTACAATATTTTTATCATTGAGAGTAATGTTTTCTGTCGTGGAATTATTTTTTTCAGCTGTAAATATCGGTGTTTGTGCGTGACAGTATCGATAACCTCGTCATAACGCGTTAGTTGTTAAATAGCGCTGAGGCGTAAGTCACTGTGCAAGGTTGCCCTCGACAGCCATCTTGACATTACACTACCTCCTGCTCATCTCCGCCTATGGCTTCATCGTCAGGGAAGGCACGCATAGTCGAAGTTGTCGATGAACACGAACACAGCGGCTCAGGCTCGGAAGTCTCAGAAGACGAGGGCCGGGATCATACTCTTCCAGAGACTAGCGCACCCTCCACCTCAAGCAAGAAGAAAAAGAAAAAGAAGAGCAAAGCCGTCAAAGCATTGAATGCACTACATGGAGGCGGGAATGAACATGTGTCTGACAAACTGGTCAGCGCTGTGTTGGAGAAGGTTAAGGAGACGGGACAGGTACCTGAGCCTGATTTGAACGCGGCGAACGTGAGGGCTGCATTAGAGCATATGAAGATCAACGATGTGGCGCAGGGGAAGGCAGGTATCGGTGGCATTAACAAGAAGGACATGGCTGGACATAAGGTGTGTTGCACAGATTATTTCCTAGTGTATTATTGAAGTAATCATTTGTGCTACACATTAGTTCTGGGGAACGCAGCCAGTGCCCCAAGCAGGTACCTACGCCGTCGTTATTATATTTAGGTGTAACTGAACAATGTGCAGGTGATGATGCTCCCACTATCGATGGGCCCATCGAGCCTTCAAAATCTACGTCTGAAGTACGCCAAGAATCCTATCCTTTGCCAAACCAATTTGAGTGGGGAGCAGTCGACGTCTCAGATGACGCTCAAGTACGTTTCATATCACCCTCGCGATTGACTTTGGCTAACCTTGATGAATTCGGAATATAGCTACGAGAACTTTACGAACTTCTATCAGGGCACTATGTCGAGGACGATGAAGCCGAGTTCCGCTTCCAATATTCTGCAGAATTCCTGCGATGGTGAGTGCCAACTTTTGCTAGTTGGGAAAAATCTTCATAATACGACTGCAGGGCGCTGCAGCCACCAGGGTATCACAAGGATTGGCACATCGGTGTGCGCGTGGCATCGAACAAGAAATTGGTCGCGTTTATAGCAGCAGTGCCGATCACTCTGCGCGTCCGCGAGAAGTGCGTATAATTATTTGAACAAGCCAAAGACTCCGCTTATATCACTATGCAGTGTTTTGAACTCTAGTGAAGTCAATTTCTTGTGTGTGCACAAGAAGCTGCGGTCAAAACGTCTTACACCTGTGCTGATCAAAGAAGTCACACGACGGTGCAATGTCAAAGGCATTTTCCAGGCGCTATATACGGCTGGTCTAGTTCTGCCCACTCCTGTAGCAACTTGCAGGTAGGCAACGTCACTACTATCGTTTGCCTCGGAAGCTGATGGCTAATCTGTACAGATACTACCACCGCTGTCTTAACATCTCCAAACTAGTGAACGTCAACTTTACGCATGTTCCCTCTAACATGACATTGGCCCGTATGATTCGACTGAACAAGGTTGCCGAACGGCCTAAACTTCTTGCTCAAGGCTTCCGTGAGATGGAGGATAAGGACGTCCCCCAGGTTACCAATCTTTACAGGAGGTTTCAGGATCGCTTCGGGATGTCTTTGGAGTTCTCAGAAGAAGAAGTGAGACATAACTTTCTAAGCGGGAAGGGGGTGGGTCCTGATGGCAAGGATAGTTGGAAACGACGGAGGGAAAACCAAGTTGTATGGACGTATGTCATTGAGGTATGGTTTTCCACCTGTAGCTACATGTCTATGTGGAAGAACTCACGAGCATCGCCTCCTACTTAGAACCCAAATACGCACAAGATCACTGACTTCTGGTCCTTCTACTCCCTTCCATCAACCATCATGAACTCTCCCGCTCACAATGTCCTTAATGCTGCCTATCTCTACTTCTACGGGACAGAAGTTGCATTCAAGCCTGATGCAGAGAAAGATGGCACCCTGAGAAAACGTCTAGAAGAGTTGGTTGGCGATGCCCTTATTGTTGCGAACGAGGCAAAATTCGACGTCTTCAACGCACTCACTCTGATGGACAATGTCGAGTTCTTGAGTGACCTTCGGGTAAGTCGAATGCTGTGGAGATTTTGCGACCTTGCTTACATGATACCATTGCAGTTTGGTGCTGGAAACGGACTGCTCAACTTCTACATTTACAACTGGAGGACGTCCCCACTTGCTGGGATGAATCCTCTTGATGGTGTTCCTGCTGGGAGGGGGATCGGTATACCCATGCTGTAATTTGTAGCATACAGAGCTGTATACATTTGCAAACAGTAGTAAATGTAAGGAAATAGATCTATGCTGACTGCAATTTGTAGTCCTCGCCCTGAGTTCCTCCAAAAACAGCGCGGAAGTTCAACCAACAACGCTTCAACTCACTTACTTTCGGCGTCTGTATATCCACGTGTTGCTATGTCATACTCGCCTCGAGGATCTGAGATTAGTCGATCGCGTTTAGGGATTGGCACCGCGACCGACATCGTCTTGCTCCCCTCTTCCTTACCTTCCTCCTCCGTGTCCTATACGCGGTGGGTCTGTCCGCTAGAGTCTTTCCCACGTGACATGCAATAGAAAGAATGAAGAAAATATTCGCTAAACCGTTCAAGTTTCCCCCAATCCGGTCCAACTCAACGTCTAGTAGTAGCAATCCGGCTCCGACTACGTACCACCCGATACCCACAACAAATACAGTGCATACGACCTCCCTGCAACCAAAATTCATCGTCCCACCAACACCACACCCTTACCCCTATGAATACATCGTTATTTTGGCAGCACCACAGGGTCTCCTCTTGCGCCAGTTCCTCAGAGATGGCACGCACCCCGAGTCCCATGTGTGCATATCATGGGGGAAAGAAGGAGCGGTCGAGGAGATACAAAATAGTAGCGAGGTGGGGGACTTGGATTGGAATGACGGCGTGATTGTCTATGGCTTGGTTGGAATTTTGAATTTGTATACCGGTAACGATGTCCAAACTAGCCTTTAAGTAGCTGCTGACCTGATGATGTCCCAGGATCTCACCTGCTTGTAATAAATCATAGATCAGACATGGGTTCTCGTGAGTTATTGAGTCCACTAAAGTCGAGTTAACTGCATTGACGTACCCAGTGCTGGACCCAATACAGACTGTGTATGAAGTCAAAGGCGTTGCCCCCATTCCACTCACAGAGGCTGGTGCCCGCAATGCTCTCAAAGCTTTGGCAACTCGCAACAATGCACAAGCTCGGCTATCGCTCATTCCTACCCACACTGTGACCAGTGCGTCAATTGACGGTGCACTTGCATCTTCGACGCGCTCTTCGATAGATAATGATTCTGGGCCAATACCACGCGTCACATTTGCAAGCGAGGACCAAGTGAAGATCATGACCCCTACACCGAGCCAACGATTCGATCTCGAAGATGACACACAATCCCGTTCACCGTCACCGTCACCCGCATCCTCCATCATCTCAACGCCGTCATCGGAATTGTCCGTCAACACCGGCAACCTTGCCAAAACATTAGCAGATAGGTTATCGTTTTGGAATAAATTCCCTAGGAGGATCCCTACGCCTCAGCCTACTTCCATCGCACAGACCTTAGACCAGGACAATGAGTCGGCCGAAGGTACCGAAATACAACAACACCATGAACGTCTTTCTCTCGACGAAATCGTTGAACAGGGCGACAAAGAACCTTCGGAAGTTCTAGATACCCTTTTGTCCTCTGCTTCCCCAATACCAACTACAATGGACCAGAAGAACTCCGAGTTAGAGGAGAAAGTCATCCGAGAATGTGTTCATCAGTTTTCGAAGGGGATGTACTTCTCATATCATTTTGGTGCGTATGGTGCAGTACGTTGGGTCGCGTACCTGATGGTTTTGACACAGATATCACCCGCTCGCTTCAACATAAACAGGCGCTCATAGCTAAGATGAAGAAGCAGAAGGAGTTGCTAGTACAGCTAAATGCGATAGATAGCACCGCAGAGGTCGGTCCTTCGGACGACAAAATAAGCGTATTGGAGGATCCTTCAAGCACTCTCCCGCTTTGGAGACGTGTTGACCGGCAGTTCTGGTGGAATGAATGGCTATCCAAGCCATTCATTGACGCAGGCGTAAGTACGTCCGTATGGTCGAGTGCCTTGATAGCAGCTCATTCGCAAATTTCGAGTAGCTCCACAGTTATGTGCTTCCCATCATGCAGGGCTTCTTTCAAATTGCGACATTCGGCATTCCTCGAGAACCAGAAGCGACTGAAGACGGAGATGCGGCACTCGTGGACTATGTCCTCATTTCCAGAAGGTCGCGAGATCGCGCCGGCCTCCGTTACCAAAGACGAGGGATAGACGACGATGCAAACGTGGCAAACTTTGTAGAGACTGAGACGATAATGCGAGTTGAGGTGAATCAACAACTTCGGAATGGGGTCGCAAATGTTCACGCCGTTCTGCGCAGCGCGAAGGTTTCCAGAACGTCTTCAGTCATGTACAAATCAGAGGCTCGAGTTGGTATTTCTTTGCACTTTCCCGGATCGTCAACCGATGCGATCCTTTTCAGTTCCGTTGTTTTGGAGTCAGCCAGGGTACAGTTTGAAACCTGCACCGGTTCTTTCCCCAGAGAGGTCGCAGGCACAAAACCTCGATGCACTCAAGCGTCACATGCAGCGGTTGATTCCCCGTTATGGGCCCCTCGTGAGTCCCTTCGCTAATTCTAACGGACAGATGGTTGACTACTAATGAGCTGTTCCACCGGGCAATGTAGATTCTGGTGAATTTGGCGGAGCAGCATGGGAAGGAGGGTGTCCTCACGACTGCCTATCGTGATTCTGTCAGTGAAGTCGCCCTTGAAGATGCGAGGTACGTATTTTTCTACCCCGTGGCAGTCAGTTACTGAATTATCCCGTAGATACATTGACTACGATTTCCACATCGAAACAAAGGGTATGAAGTAAGCGTCGGTTCCTCGTATTCGGCCGCAATTCACCCTCTGATTATGTCTTTAGGTACGAGAATATTATGACGCTTATTGATCAGCTGCAACGTGCCTTCGAGAGTCAAGGGTGATTTCTTTTCCATTCTAGTCGAGTACCATAACCTGACTTCCCGCTCATCCCGTTCCACACAAGGTATCTGTGGATATCGAACGACTTGATCATGTCACAGCAAAAGGGCGTCTTCCGAGTCAACTGCATTGACTGCTTAGACCGGACGAATGTTATGGAAGTGAGTTGTTCGCTGTTTGGTTTCCTTTCTTCGGTGTCTATGCTATGTGCTGAATGCGGCGTGTTGCTTAAGTCTGCGTTCGCACGACATGTTCTCAATAGACAACTAGGGTCAGTGGCCTTGCAATATCCGTCCGGTGCTGGTAAGGTCGAAACGGATGTCGTTTTCAATGATGGTACGAGCGTCAGTTTCTTTGGGTGCGACTTGGACCCCTTTTTCTGACCGCGTCTAGTGTGGGCGAATAACGGAGACGCAATCAGCCGTGAATAGTGAGTTCCTCAATTTGGTATCCTCGTGCAAGATCTCACAGCAAATCAAAGTGCTGGAACATCCGCGTTAAAGGTAAGCGCTAATAACTGGTCGGTTTGCCCGACCCATATTAATACTTCAGCCTGAAACAGGGAGACTTCACGAGGTTGGTTTTCGGAGTATATATGATCTATTTGAGTCACTGACATGTTTATGTCAAATAGAACAGGCAAACGCGATTTGACGGGCATGTTGAATGACGGGGTAAACTCTCTAGCTAGGTATGGTTTTGTTTGATTGACCGACGATCACTGCCTGACTCAGAATTGCTTGTGTAGGATGTATACCTCAACCTTTGGCGACTGGTTCAGTCAGGCGGTCATCGATTTCATGTTAGGAAATCGAACGACCAGCGTTTTCTCCGAATTTTTGAACAAGCTGCAATCTTCCGATCCAAGGGACCTCATCCGTTTATCTAAGATTCGGGCGGAGGCTATTGCTGAGTGCGTCTCAAGGGTTCTATCCGAAGGCGAAAGTTTGCTCTCGGGATGGACCCTCTTTGCACCCGCTGAGGTCAATGTCAAGATGAGCGATAAGTTTGAAGAGAAGGTGCTGCTTTTGGTGCGTGTTTACGAGATCAAATAGGATAATGGTTTGGTCATGTTCACGTCTAGAGCGTCCGGGCCCTTTATATTATTGTATGTTGAGTGTTCTTCAGCTTCAGTCATCCCCTGACCTGTTGCAGAGCTATGATTATAACCTCGAGAAGGTCAAGATGTATATTCGTGTTCCGCTAGGGGATGTTGAAGAAATAACCAAAGGCAGGATTTTATAAGTAGACCGGGTTCATGACCGTTCTGACCGGTAATTTATATGGCAGGAGCCTACATCTTGTCACCATTGGAGGAAGGTAGCCGCGATCCCCTTCAGAACGCAGGGTTCACTGTTGCTTGGCGAAACAACCACCAGGACACACGTGTCACGAGTTATTCCATTGGGAATAGCGTTGATACTATTTCGCCTCCTGTCTCTCCAGGCTTACCTAGATCGTCTCATTCGTCTTTCTCCCCCTTAATTCCTCTCTCTCCTTCGCGGCAGTCTACGTTGAAGAACGCGAAACTATCGCGTATTCTAAGCAGTGCCGCAGCACCTTCGCTCAACAACGATATCACTTTCGCAGCTTTCAAAGCCCTACCCATTGACCCAGCTCGCGGGCGCAGAGAGAATGGCAGCTTTTATGAACCAGCAGATGAGCTGACTGGAGCAATCGACTGCAGGCAGGCTGTTAATCTGATGGTGGACGCTATTGCGAGGGCATGTGCGGACGCAGGAG
Source organism: Irpex rosettiformis (assembly GCA_022160335.1). NCBI lineage: Eukaryota > Fungi > Basidiomycota > Agaricomycetes > Polyporales > Irpicaceae > Irpex > Irpex rosettiformis. The sequence continues at coordinate 48,490 of MU274901.1, forward strand.
GTGCACGAGGAGAAAACTTCGTAAAGAGCGCAGACGTTGTGAGGTTCGTAATTGAAGCTGCTGAATTGTATTTCCGTTCTAGTGCTGACATCAGTTACCGATCTGGGTAGTCTCCAAGAGGCTCAGCGCATGACAAGCGTGTACGCAAAGATGGAATACGGTGTCAAGAGACTGTTATGGCTAGGGGGTTAGATATATACCGCTATTTGGAACTCTGTTTTATGAATTTGAAGTAATTTGGTTTGGCTATTATGTTTTATAGCTACATGACCGTCAGTGGCTGTGATTCCAGTGATATGTGACCAGAGCAAAGAGGCCAGCGGCGCTTCGGTGAGAGGTTCCCACGCGGGCGCTAATTTGATGCGCCTTCCGTCAGCTGTAGTTTGATGGCTCACTGCTTTCAGGACCTTCACCATCGCCCACGTCCGCAATTGTGGCTTTCCTCGAGGAGGCAGCAAGGAGGAGCTCTGACATAGTTACTGGCACAAGGGAGAGAATTGTGCGCTTTCAACCTGCATCGTGTTCATCGCACTGACAACCCGTGTTACCAGCATTCCTTGTTACTTGCTCACACCCACCATCCACTTCGCTTGTACATTGTTATTCTGAACCTGGCAACCTTGCGAAATCATGTCGACACCACGCTCTTTACCTACTACCGACTCGCAGCGTATCGCAGCCCAACTACCTTTTGGACCGACTCCGACCGTAACCAGCCCAGCCATGCATCGGATGCAAAGTCAGTCTCGTGCTCGGCCACACCGTGACAGTACTAGCAATACTAGCACAACGAGCGGACCTCACAATAGGTCTGGATCCATTGTTTCGTCTCGCTCTAGGACCCAGCCGTCTTTATTATCCGGAGAACTTTTCTCTCCGCCCCCACCGTTACCTCTCATTTCCCCTCGAACTGTAAATAACACAACATCTCCCGGGGTGCAACCTTCTTCATCGCTCTTTAATCCGCCTATTCATTACATTCCCTCATCACCGACTGCTTTTGTTCGTCCGTCTAGTCCAGGGTCAATTATCTCCTCCGAAGCACATGCTATGTCTCCCGTTCGGTTAGGGCCTCTCCTTAAACATGATGCACAAGATCCAGACTATTCAAGCAGTATTAATCTTTCATCTACCGAGGATTTGAATAATGCTACTGCTGGCTCGAAGACAAATAAGCACAGTCGCGAACCCTTGCTACCAATCGGTGCCAATAGACCAAGAAAGTCGACCCTCGCATCCCGGCCCTCCATTTCTGTCACAAATCCTTATGGAAGGGATGACAATACTGCTAGCACGGGTGGGAAGATGAGGGGTAGCTTTGAAAAGTTGTTCAGGCGTGGGTCCAGTCATGAGGGTGGGAAGAAGGGCGCATCCCCTGTTTTGGACGGTGCCTCAAGTTCTATTGGTGCTGACTCTCCTGCAAACTGCATACCGCGATCTAGACAGGCTTCACCCGTCACACCTCACGTCAACCCAGCCATGACGTTTGACATTACTGCCATGAACAAACACGCACCTATGTCCCCTTACAAGCACCATACACCGTCTCCTGCAGAGTCTACCGCCTCTATTCATCACATGAACTTCATTGCGACGCCTCCGCAGGGAATAAATCCGCGGCTATCACATACGCCGATGGTCAATGAGAAGACTGGGCAGACGGTTTATAACTGGCAGCAACATCCGTCTCGGAACCGGTTTTTCCTACGCGGGAAGTTAATGACCGGCGGGGATACACCGTGGGCATTCATTGGGTCCGTTACTCTTACGTTAGGCGTCGCAGGTGTATGGTTTGGGACAACATGTGTGTGGTGGTGGCTGAATGAGAGTCCAGCGGTAGCAGCCGTCGGTGCCTATATGTGTCTTCTCACTGTTTCCAGTATGGCTGCCACGGTAGGTGCCGCATACTTCTTCGAGATTTCCAAGGCACTGATCTTGCAAGCCACTGCTTTCGTAGGCCTTCCGAGATCCTGGTATCTTACCACGGAATCTTGATCCTAATCCGCCTCTTGGTAGTGTGGACTCAGACGAGACTGAGCGACTGCCTCTTCCACGCGACCTGAGAGTCCGCGCAGGAGTGTGAGTACTATTTCCGTAATGGAACTGATATTTCTGAGACTAATTGATGACACATCCAGGGTTCGAGTGAAATACTGTCCCACATGCAAGACTTACAGACCGCCTCGTTCTAGCCATTGCAAGATGGTGAGTGTTTTCTGCTCGTGGTGGCTTGGCGAGAGGCATTTACTAAAGCGGCGCCCCGGGATGTCCTTTTGGTGGATGTAGTGTGATAACTGCGTGGATGGGTGTGACCACCACTGTCAGTGGGTGAACAACTGTATTGGGAGACGTAATTATACGACCTTCTTCTTGTTCTTAACCACCGCTGTAAGTCCTGTCTCTTCAATCGAAGCTGAAAGATGTTGATCTCCTTTTCCGTTGGTTGCTTGCTCGGGGGGAATGGTCTCTTTTAGGTTTTGACCCTGATTCTCATCATATGCACAACCGCTATCCATTTGTGGCTACTTACAAGGGGGCAGTTTAATCTCACCTTCCGGCAGGCGCTCGCGACCTCTCAGGGAGTAGGAAGTGCCGTCGTGTTCAGTCTTTCCATCCTGGTTATCTGGCCTGTAACAGCGTTGTTTGCGTACCATGCACGCGTAAGTCGTCATTTACTTGATGCTAGATCGATCACGAGAATTTACTCATAAAACTGAAATTAACTAGCTTCTACTATTGAATGTCACGACGATTGAGCAGGTGAGATTTTGCGTCCGTGTATTTCTCATCCGTTTCCTCGTGTCCGAGGACCATCGCAGTTCAAATCTGGGCTTGACGATGATGATGCGCAACGTGCTGACTCTCGCACTTGTGAAACTTTCGCATTTTAGATCCGAATGCAGGCACGCAAGTCTCTCGTCCCGGGCCCCGCGCCCCCTAATCCGTTCTCACATGGCAATTGGCGACGGAACTTATTGTATGTGCTCTGTCGCCCTACTGGTTATTCTTGGATGGAATTTCCGTCCGTTGCGACGGAAGATAAGAGAGAAATTAATCCTGGCCTGTTGGGCGAGGGTGACGATTGGCGTAGGGGGGCAGACGCAGACGTAACACTCGCGATTGCAGAGGAGGGGAGGCTTCGTGCTAAGGACCAGTAGGCTGAGTAAGTATCATTTAACCTTCTTTTTGACGCTGTTCATGTGTGGAGCATGAACGCGAGGATTTGGAATTAACAAGGAGAGTTCTGGATTTTCTTTCTTGTTCTCCTGTGTCGGTTTGCGTTTTCTCGGCGGTTGATACTCTATGTTTTCTCTGGTTCTTTTTCTATCTATATGTATAGGATCGTTATGGTGGAGGATTAATTTGTAGTACAACCTTGAAGGTTAACCGTTTTTTTATCTTATACGGCAAAGTTTGTTGGAGTTGGTGCACCAAAGTTCAAGCGAATACGGACTAGACAAAGGGTTTCTTGAAAAGTGTATAGACCATTTACAAAACTCCGTTACTTAATAAGCTGTCCGGTCATCGGAGGCTCTCCTGAGCCACTGACATGGGATGACGGAGGTGGATATGTAAAAGGGCCCACGCAGATTTTTATCAGACCGCAACATGTCTTGAATAGAATTTTGGGGTCGGACATTCGCTAATTGGGAATACCCACATGCGCGACCGTTCCAGGATATGTCTTCGTTTGCGAAGCGAGACTTGCTCTTGTTTTTTTTGAACATTCACCACTCGGGAACTCTGTCGAGGCTGCTTCTTGTATAAGTGCCTTGTTGCGAATATAGAAGGCCATGAAGGACACCGCTCACTGGCCTCACACGAGTCTTGTGCAGCCAGTCTGTGTTGTGGCACACGTCCGAGTACTACTGTCCCTTTGTGCCATCTCGAGGATGTTTGATTGATGGGATAAGTACTGATGATGGGTGCATTGAGATCCTTACCTCACAGTGGGATAAGGAAACTCTTATGCGGCGCACGCCAAGATAGGCAGGCACACTGGCACCTGGCATGTTCTTGGAAACTGGCTAGTCATCCCGAGAGAAATGTCGTATGTTTTGGCGACATAAGTACGAATTTTTTGGCGGGAGAGAACGGAAGAGACGGAGACGGACGACGCACGTCGCAGACTTGTCGGAGGATAATGGGACTAGCACCCGGGAGGGCGGGCCTCGATGCCGCACAGTGGGGAGGGCGTGGGAAAGCGTAGCTCGGTAAGCGGAAGGAAGGGGCGGTATTTGTTTGGTGAACTATTTGGCTTATTGATGAGCCATCAGATCCGGTCAGTTGATGCCGCCTGCGCCGTGGTTGGCTGGCGATGCGTTTTTGGCCCCTGAAAACGCCGTCCACGTGTGCTCTCATCGGGGACGGTGACGACATGTTCAGGGACAAACCTGTTTGTGTCTCGATCGGCGCGAGCAGTTTGGTTTGGGATGAGTCAGCAACGGAAAGTCATGGTAGCCCAGGAAAATCAGCGGGCCTTCGGTGCGTTGTGTGTACCTCGTTTATGAATTAATTACAGACATAGAATGGGGAATATGCTGCACAGTTTGCCTGTTGGGTTGTGCGCGCGAACACCGCGAGGAATTGACATATGACGAATGCAGGATCGAGATCCAGCTATGCGATAATTGATTGTCGCTGAGTTTGAATGCCCAGATAGGCAGGTGCGTCGAATTGAATCCGAGGGTTACATCGGAGCCTGAAACGGTGTTACGGCATGCCGGCATGCGCTGGTGACAACGATCCTCAATTAAGAGGCCTCGTCTGCCGTGTGTCGGCTGCTTGCCCTCCGCTCTCATCCACCCACGGAGTCTTCGTCCAGTCTTTCCTCAAAGCCGCCCTAGCAGAGGCAGGCTCACATCCTGCGCTGCTGCTAGCCATACCGAGCCCATCGTCAGCAACAACGACCAAGGCCGAACCCCCGCCGTGCAGAGGTAACAACCCCGATTGCTGTCTGCTAATTCCGACCATTCACCTCTCCCTGCAAATCCACAGAATTCCAAGAGAATTGGGCCGAATTTCTTGACCATTTCTAAACGTCTAATTGCACAAATACAGATCGGCGATTCGGTCGAGCACACGCTGTAATCCAGCTTTATAAACCGGCACAACCCTCTTTTTCGTAATGGACAACGGCAGTCCGTCCGCGACCGACCAAAGTTCCAAGCAGCCGCCCAAGCATTCCCGCCAGCGTAACAGCTCGTCCACCGACGCCTCCCAGCCGAAGAAAGGCAGAGCGCAGCGAGCAAAGCCGACGCCAGCGCCCGACACACCAGCGAGAGAGAGCTCCCCAGCGACGACAGTCGACCACGGTGCGTCTCTTATTTCCGTCTATTGCGGTCTTTACGCCTCGAGGCACAACTTACGTGAGAACCTCTTGTTCAATGTCTCAAACAGCGCGCATATCCAACGTACGAGATCAGCCACAGTCAGAAGCAGCCCCGACGCGGTATCCAGTGCACACATCGCCGTACCCCGTTACTCCTCAGCAGCCATACGTATACGCAATGAACGGCAACCCATACCAGTCAGGTCCCTCTCCGTACCACACTCAATCGCAAGCAGCGCCTGGTCATAATGGGCATCCAGCTCAAGTTGGTCCAGGTATCCCCGGCCACCAGTACCCATACGCAGTCACCCACCCTGCCTACGGCTACTCCACATATTCCCCTTATCCCTCGATGGTAATGTATGCGGCGGGTCCCAGCCACACCGCGCACGCTGACCAGGCATCGGCCGAATCGTCGCCCCCGCCATCATCTACGACAGGCAAGCGAAAAAGGAAGTACACAATGCAACATTTACCACACGACGACAGTCGAGCTAACTCTTCCACCACAGATTCCACCGGGGATACCTCTCGAGCAACCGTAGGGAGCAATTCTACTTCTCAGGCGGATGCCAAAAAGAGGACAAAGACGCAACGTGCCTGCGATAGCTGCAGAAGTCGTAAGATAAGGTTCGTCTTATGCTCTCTGTTCACACAACCAACCAGACATCCTCTAGCTGGGGTCTTCTTCCTTCCTGGCACATCATCGTGTTCCATCCCCTTCAGGCCTTCCCGCTGTGCTGTTCGATGGGGCTTGCTGAACCCTTCGCTGGTATCTTAGATGTGACGTGCTCCCTGACTCCGACCCGCCCGTATGCCAACACTGTAAACAGTATGGCTTCGATTGCACCTTCTTCCTTCCCATCACCGAAACTCGCTTTAAGAAAAAGAAACTAGAACAGGAGCCAGATTCAGACAAGGGCAAGGAGCGTAGCACACAATCGCCGCACCTCGACGGTGTGCGAGGGTCGGACATTCGTGTTTTTGGTATGCACTTTTACTCATTCCTCCCCTGTTCGAGTTCGTGCTTGATATCTCGTCTAATGAAGGCTTTCCCGACAAAGGTCCGACCTCGCCTGCGTACCTGCTGCACTCACAAGCACTCATCTCGTCCCGCACATACGAGAGCTACGACACTCGATACCATCACTCCTGGGATGTCAGCGCAAATGGCGACGGCGTCATTCAGGTGCACGAACCCCAACCGTCAGATTCAACATCCTTGCATCCAAAACCCGTCGATCTTCGCATCGAAAGAGACGTCGTCGAGAAACTTGTAAATGCCTACTTCCAGGAAATTGCGCCGATTCTACCGATTGTCACAAAAGAAGAGTTTATTGCGAGCAACCCACCTCAGCCGATACTGTTGTACTCGGTGTGTCTTGTGGCAGCTGCCCGAAGAGAGGTGCCACAGCAAGTGTTCGACTCAGTACGGTACGCAGTGAACAGTCTCATCAAGGCGGAGGATGTGCTCTCCACCGCATCCATTGTCAATCTCCAGTCTCTGCTGGTGTTGGCAATGGTTGGGGACTGTCACTCGTCTTTTGCGCCGAGTGCTTTGTCGACGCTGTGGGTTAGGTTGGGCTGCGCCATTCGTATGGTAAGGATAAACGATTAGTCGTTATCTTTACGCTCCATTGACGTATGTACAGGCACAAGACCTGGGCCTGCATCGGGCTGAGGCCGTGAAGCAGAACATTGAGCTCAGGCGAAGACTCTGGTCAATTTGTGTCATACTTGATAGATGGTAAGTGTCTGAAATGGCTCAAATATCGCGTTTATTTATGGATTTGGGTCCTTAGGGTATCTGTTACTTATGGACACCCATTCATGATTGATGCTGGGGACTGCGATGCACGCCTTCCGTCCTCAGGCGACGCGAGGGACTTGTACATCGATCAGCTTGTGCGTCTGAGTGTCATAGTTGGCAAGGTGATGAAGAATATCTATACGTGCGTTCTACCTTTCTTTCGGATTCAATTTGTTGCTCCCATGCTCACTTTATCGTATGATTTTGGTAGGCCTGCTGGACTGAACATGACGGATGATCGCAAACTCCAGGGCATTCTGGACGAACTCGAAAATTGGAAAATGAAGCTTCCACCAGAGCTTCAATTCCGAGGCCCTGAAACGCCGATTTCCGCCGGTAAGTCTCTTTCAAACGTCTAGCATGGTCCATGCTCGGAGCTATAGATGTGATTTCCCTGACTCTTGTTTTCCAAGGTATCCTCTATCTGCTCTACTGCTGCGTCAACATGCTCTTCTGGCGTGTATTCATGCGAATATCATACACGTGCCCCGAACACATCAAATTCGCATTGACAGTCCAGAAGTGGACAGAGCTCGTGAAGCTGACGGGCGACGCGATTGACTGGTTGGATGTGCACGAACGCGCGTATGACGTCTGGATGCTGGTCTCCTACTGTTCGACCCTGTGTGCCTTTGTTCAGGTGCGTCCGTCATGATCGGTCCGAGCATCTTCCAATTCATTGAGTATCCTTCGATGCAGTATCATACATACGGCCGTCGCGGGGAGCAAGAAGCCTTGGCCAAGTTGAGGAAGTTGCGAGACTGCGTGCACCGTTGGGAAAATTCCATTAACTCTGACCACATGTCTGCACGGAGAAAGGTGTGTTTCCCGCTTCCTCGCAGTTCTCCGCGTAGATGACATATTAACTTCAATTGTAGACGGCAGAGATTATTTCATTGCTGTACGAGGACGCGCAGACACCTATTCAGAACACGGAGCCTCCGGCGCTGAATCCGACTGGCGGGGTGACTGTGAAGGTTCCTTTGTCGAACCTTGTGTTCAAGAAAGATAACAGTCGCCCGGGAGGCGGAGTGTTTATTGCACACGACACGCCTAGAGAGACTTTGGACAAACATTTGCCCGAAGGGACTATCATCCATGCTGAGTGTACGGCGTTCCTGGAAGCTCTGTTTCATCTTGTTTGCTGACTTCCTTGTATTTCTTATCGTGCCTTGTCTCCGGTAGCTCAACAGCAGATGCAAGACGTCCAAATGTCGTACTCACAAGGAGACCAATCTTTCCCTACGAACATGAACCCATCACTCCCGCTTCCACCGGGACACGTACACGTCATGAACTTGAATATGGTCCCACAATTCAACCAGAGCAGCAACTCTGACCAATTTACGCTGACGGATCCTGGTATCCTGGACACTATCCCAGCGCAGCTGTTGTACGAGTGGAGTGAGTTCTCGGTTTCGCAGTTCGCGTCTCTGAACCGATTATTAAACTCGATTATATTCGATTATACCTTTAGACGCACAGTGGGATTTTTTGCCCCGGCTGCCAGGTCAGCAGCAACAGCAACAGCAGCAGGTTCAGTACCCGCACCCCACTCAGAACGAGATGTAGGACAGATCCAAGGACCAGTGGCCGATTTTTCTTTGAATACCGGTGAACGTGCTCGACGTTATGGGAAGAGACGAGTTTGGTCAATTGGCGGTAAAGGTCGGTTGGTGGTCTTCCCTGGGCGGATCTATCATGGGCACAACTACATCGCATGATATTCTATTACTGTTGCTCATGACGAATAGGCTATGTCGAGTTCTCTGCCTTCTCTTGTCGTGTCAGTTTGGTTAGTGAGATTTGCAGATTTCGTAATCTTGTGATTTGGTCGTGTGTTAGACCTTTTCTTGTAATGTCTCCCAGTAAAATACGTATCCTAATGTACATTCGGGTCAGCGTGAGAAACGGCTAACTAGGTGTTGGCCTAGAACTTGCAGATATTTGCTTCTTGTGGACATGCATGCCCATTTCACAAAGTAGCCGCACGTGCACATTCCGAAATATTTTATATGCAACATTTTTTGACTTCGTCGGATTGCACTTGCGTGCGGCCTCCAAGCAATAAGCTCGACGTAACAAAGCACGCATTAGAGCTCGCTGTAGTGTGTGTATACCTGCAGAAACCGATACCTAATAATAATGTGCCTGAACGTTATCCAATCGCGTTAAGGACTCCAGCCTAAGTGGTACGTGCACAACCAAGTATTTGTTGTGCCCAGATCTCAGATATGCTAGTTATCGCAGATACAGCGTAAACAGTCCAGGCCTTGCGCTGCGTACGAGACCGAAGCTTTCTGGCAAACGTTCTAGAGAAGTGGGCGTCTGAGTGAATCTTGCATGGCACCGGATTCGGCTTGGGATGGACAAGCTGCTCGTGTTATTCACCGGCAGGGGTCGCCATTTTGTGCATGCCATGTTTGCCGAGCAACAAGCTTTTCATTTTGATATGCCGGGGTAGTTCGTGATTCGTGTATTAAAATTAGGTCGAGTGGGGGACTTGAACGAGGTGAGCGTCGAGCGAATTGTATGACCATCCCTAAGGGAGGATCAACAGGAAGGGGACCGCTGACGACCGGTTGTCATGTCACGACGTTGAGTGGGGTCGGTGAAGGACGATAGAGCGGGTAAACCAATAAAGACAAACGAGTCCAGGGACCGAGCATGTAAGGCACAGTCTTGAGTGTGTCTGTCTGTAATGGCTTTGTTTGTGACACTGTCGTCTTCAAAGCATCGCCCACAGGATACTACAAGGGTGCACTTGAAAAAACATCGTACTCCCCCCAGCAGGGAAAATCGGTGCCTGATCGCTATGGTTTTTTTAGCGAGGTTCGTTGAGCTTTTTGGTAACGACAATCCAATGTCAAAGAACGAAGAGAGGGACTAACGATGTAGCCGCGTAAAGAGTTTGAGATAAACTCTCCCCTCCATCCCTTTCCCCCCTTGCCAGATGAGATGAGATGCCGACACCCTGGCACCCGGGTCAGGACCTGAAACGTTCTGAACTCAGCGGCAGGGGGAGGAGGAGGGGGCAGGGGTCCTCGGTCTAGATCCAGACGCACAATAACAACAACAGGCTCAACTCAAAGCATAAGGGCTCTTATGTGTGCGCATGTGTCCTCTTGAGCCTCGTCTCCGCCTCTCCCTCGCCGCATGAGCCTGGTTCGAGTCTATTCTGTCACGGTGTTCTCCTTGATGGTGAATTCGCTCTGGATTTTTTGGTGGAAGGTCGATCGGCGCGTCTCTATGTGTGTGTATGCGTGTGTCACTGACGTGCCGAGAGAACTGCCGGGTGCTTCAAACCTGGGTCTCTGTCTCTTTCTGTCTCTTTTGCGAGCTTGACTCGGAGAGGAGTGCGTGCGTTACGTGACGTGATGTTTGTGTTGTTCTGTTTTGTTGTTTTGCGAGACGCATGATTAATCTTGTAAAGATTGTTGAGCAGATTGGTAGCGACGAGGATAGATATTACAACACAATACAATGCACACACCTGTCCAGATTTACTGATCTTCTCACGCCAAATGAACGTTACTCGGATGCAGTTTAAACAGACGCAAGTTATACGTTATTTCGAACTCTACGGCAGGAAGGGGGTCAGTCCAGGCCTCTTTCAAATCAAGGATCCAGAATGTACCTTTAGTAAGTATGGCCACACACAAAAAACGGTTCAGAGCGTAAGCCAAACGCCAATATGAATCCTGGTTTTGTGTGCCTGATGTTGTGCGTGAGACGAAAATACATCAGTGTCGCGTGACAACTCACAGCACAATTTTTCTTTTACGTCCCCTCCTATATCCAGGTTCAACACTGAAAAGAAAAGAAGATTCCAAATAACGAGATTGTGGGTCGGGTGTTGCCTATGACCGTTGTGAGATGACAACTCTTCGGTGATCGGCGTAATAATCTCTTACCCAGTACACAATTCTGCTATTCGTCCGCTCTCTTTGAACAGTGCTTGTATAGCCGCCGAAATCTCTGTTTTGTAGTAGGAGTATATTGTAACAATTCTTGCCTTTTTCTTGATAGTCACCTGGTCTAATGAACTCTTTACTGTAAGCCTCGAGACGGTGATACCTAGCAGTGAGATTATCCGTAAAGTTAGCTTACTACTACATCGTCAACGAGAGGAAAGTCACATACCTGTGGCCCACGAGTTCACCAAGGAGATAGCCGAGTCAAGCCCCGGTCTTCGAGGACGGCGCCCGTTGATTTCAAGGGGTGAACTCCTGATCATACATCCATAAAAATACATTGCTTGATTATACACATATTGGAGAACGTCAAGTCGACTCTTTGCTGCTCAAGCTTCCAAAGAATTCGGCATACGCGTGTTCTATATCGAATGAAAGCTAAAGGGCTCGTCAGAACAACATGAAGATAACATCGGAAGTGTCTCTTACATACCTGTCTGCTTTGCTCTTCCGTGATCTCTTCTGATGCTTTCATGCCGTTCAGGGTGATTAACCTGTTACAGAGTACTTTCGTTTGACGTCCTTACGCGATATACTCCGAAATACACTTACCATGCAACCATCTTACTTCGCCCTTCCCAATCCTTACTACCTTTGAACCTCGCATACCCGGTAACTAACTCCTGTAATATAGGATGCAGCTGATCTTTTGCACGCATACGAAGTTTGAGTGCATCCATAAATGTGATGAAGCTCTGTTACCATAAGTCAGAAAGCAGTCTCGAAGATAGGGGGGTTGGTGCGTACTTGTGTGGTCTCAGCGACCCATTTACCAGTCTCTGGTCCTGCTTCGCTGGAATGTTCAACAGTAGCAGGGACGCCTACTTTTATTCTATGAAGTGCAGCAGGGTGGTCCATCTGCACCGAATCAATCGAAAAGCACGTCAACACAGTGACGAAACCCTACTCACTCGATAACGACTCATGAATTGCTCTATCGAGGGTACGTCGTCACCAACGAGTTTGACCATGGTCTTGTATTGTGATAGCAACCTAGTACATGCTGGAGAGTACCTCTTCAACCGACCTTGCTCAGTTTTTCGAATTTCTTAGGGAGAGTGTTGAAAGGCGTACTCTACCGCTGTGACCGAATCCCTCACGTATGCTCTTTCGAGATAATCGAGCGCGACGATGATACCGAAGAGCGTGGCTAGCATCCCATACTTTTCGCGCTCTGCGTTGGTGGTGTATAGTTTGGCCTCTTCGTCGAGGTTGAGGACTGTTGAGGACATGATGATGGAGGAAGGAGGTGGTCAAGGGCGGGGAGCGCATCAATTTCTATATACTAGTATGGTTCCCGACATTCTCGGATTTCTCGTTTGCAGCAACCTCCATCATCTTTGTATCCCAAACTAAATAGTTTGAAATGACCTTTTATCACCAAACCTTTGCTAAACTATCTCTTAATGGCCTTGACTGTCATACAAATGCCTCTTGAACGTATTCTCACATCGAGGGGCAGGTGAGTAACAATTAGTATTCGCCTATATTCCGTACTCTTCTCACTGAAACTTGCAATGTTGCTGCTTCAGTTCTTTACTTTCCAGACTGATTATAAAGCCAATGCATGTGAATGGCAAGCCCCAATAGTCTTGCACGCGCCGCTCCACCCTCTGGCACAACAGAATAAGAGCAATAATATCACGGTCCGCCTCAGAACCACTACCAAACCCGAGTCAGCAGGCCTCAGCAGCTGTGCGCATCACGTATACCTTTGGTACAGCCGCCCTCACGGTTGTGTTGAAACTTGCCGTTTGATCATCTCTGCGCATTCGTTTGCCAGTCATGGGGACCATCACGGGTATGCGAAGATAGATGGTTAGTCAGCTTGAGGACTTCGTAGTACGCGCTCTTTGCATACTATGTTTACACTAGAACTGACATATTGGTGAAGAGGTGGTGTGGTGTATATATAGCAGCTAGTGAGTCATCCTTTCGAGTTTCAGCCTTCTAACAAAGTGACTTACTGACGATGACGATGGGCAGGACATTCACGGCTCTCGGGTTTTTGCATATAACGGCCCTCCTGGTCAACTTGAACGTCGTCCACGCTGTTTCTCCCCTGGTTGACGTTGGGTATACAAAGTACCAAGGCTCGGTTCTTCAAAATGGGATCACGCAATGGTTAGGGATACGGTACGCGGCACCGCCTCTTGGTGACCTCCGTTTCGCCAAACCAGCCGATCCACCTATAAATCGTACAGTTCAGATCGCTAACAAGGTGCCGTTTGTCGTTTTTGCAACAAGCTTACAGACGAGAATACTGACGATTGTCGTGTATGCAGCATGGAGACGTATGCTTCAGCACAGGGTCAGGTTTTCCACAAGCAGGTCACTCGGAAGATTGTCTCTTCTTGGACATTTACGCACCGACGAACGCTACCCCCAACTCAAAACTCCCTGTCCTATTCCAAATCCCCGGTGGCGGGCTGAACGCACTGTCAGACGCGAACCTTAATGGTTCGACGCTCATCCAGGCAGCAGACTTCGACGCTATTGTCATCACACACAATTATCGCGTAGGGACGTTTGGGTTCTTGTCAGGGAAAGAAGTTCATGCGAACGGTTCTGTGAACGCTGGTTTCTTTGATCAAAGAAAGGCGTTGGAGTGGGTGCAGAGTCATATCTCCAAAGTACGCATACATAGTCATCTTCCACTTTCTATCTTTCTTTCTGAATATCGCGATTATGTAGTTCGGAGGAAACCCAAAGCACGTCACCCTCATTGGCGTCAGCGCAGGAGCTGAATCCATCACTGTCCATCTCACCGCCTTTGGGAACAAAAAGACCAACCTCTTCCACGCTACAGCTGCCGAGTCTCAATCGTTTCCCATCATGTTCGACATTGCTGGCTCGCAGTTTGCTTATGACGCGTTTGTCCAGCGCACTGGGTGTGCAAGTGCGGAGGATTCGTTGGCGTGTTTGAGAAGGTTGGATTCAGAGACGTTGCAAAAGGCGAGTATTGCTATTCCGTTGCCTGGGCGGAACAATACGCCGAATTTTTTATATGGAGCGGTTGTGGATGGAGACTTGATTCCGGATATTCCGTTCAATTTGTTCACGCAAGGACGGTTTGTTGACGTCCCTACGATCTTTGGGTGAGTTCTTCGTTCAATGTTCATTTTTTTAATGATCTGACATTTTAGCGCAAACCAGCGATGACACAAACGAAGGGACGATCTTCACCCCTACGAACCTCAACTCTTCGTCGGATATGGATAACTTCCTCTTGGACAATTGGAATCTCTTCAACCAGACGTCGTTGGATCAAATTAACGCGTTCTATCCCGTCTCCGATCAGTTCCCGAACCATGGAGAATTTTACTTCAATGCTGCGTTGGCGTATGGGGAGTTGAGGTATAATTGTTTTGGTATCTTGGCGAGTAACTCTACTGCGAGATTCAACTCTCCTCGGACGAGTTGGCTATATCAGTGCGTTGTTTTCAACTCTCTCTATGATTTTATTTCTAATGAATATTGGTGTGACTTTGTAGTTACAATGTCCAAGACCCCGCTCAAATCGCCGCTGGCCTCGGTGTCCCCCACACCGTCGAGTCCGTCGCAATATGGGGTCCCAACAGCGGTATCACTCCACCTGCGAGTTACAGCACGACCAACAAAAACATATTCCCCATTATGCAAGGCTACTGGACGAGTTTCATACGTACATTCAATCCGAACACTCATAGGGCGCCTGGGACACCGGAGTGGGAGCCATTTGGGGAGGGAGAGAGGAGGATTTTGCTGGTGACGAACGGGACGAGGATGGAGGTGATTGATCCTGTGCAGAGGGAGCATTGTGAGTTTTTTTGGTCGATTGCAAGGGGGATTAGGCAGTAAGTGTTGTTGCGATGGAAAAATATGAATGTACGATAGTGCTTGGGGTCTATCTAAGCTGTGTGTTGTATGTGTTCCGCTCACTTGCGAGTCCAGCCCGCTGTAAGCTCGGCCGACTTCATTCGGAATGAGTGGCCGCGGGACGCGTCTGGTCACAGCGTGCTGAAAGTGTGACAGTCGCGTCGAACGTGGGCTCTAGCGCTAGCGCTAACTGCACATGCGATATCGATATCAGAGTCCATTTCCTCGAACTCCGAAAGCTCGACCTTGACCATCTCGAAGGAGGTTTCGCAAAGTGGTGCGTTAGCATATATGTACTTGGAACTGAGTTACCTCTTGATATACTTCATCCCGTCGTACCCAGCACTACCCCATCTCGACAGCGTCGAGCCGGATGTTTTGATATTCCAACGGTATCCTCCCGACTCCAACTCACTACCGTCTTTTGCCAATATGCAGATAAAAAAATGCTTCCACTAGCAACATGGAAGATTGCTTATTCATGGTGTGTTATTCTGCCTGTCATAATTAACCAGTTTTCTTGACCGTTGCTATGTAGGTAGGACTTGTTATATCTGTCCATGCGGAGAGGGCTCCACCTTCGACTCTCGAGACGTACTTGCCCCGCTAATTGTGTGACGGGTCGACATTCTCAACATCCCAATAACGCGATAATCATCCACGGGTTGATTCTTCGTTGAAGTCAGAACACGTCTCGGTATAAATAGATAAGTCGCAAGTTGTCGCCAAGATCCTCCGTTCAAACGTCGATACATATATCCATGATCCCCTCCTCCGCCGTTCGAGACGACACGGTCGGTATATCCTACCCGTGGAGAACTGAATTGAATGGGAGCCTCAACATCTGCGCACAGATCAGGGGCGCACTAGATACGCTCTTTTTCTAGGTTGGACGGATCCGTTGTACCGGAGGAACGTTGCTTCAAATTTCGTCGTCCCCTCTGGATAAAATAGCACACGGTCGTATTCTGGTGGGGCACGGTTAGTTTGGACATTGTGCAAAGCCGGAGTGGAGCTGGTGCGCGTGGACAAGAGAAGGCCGAAGGTCGAAGAGCTCTGGTAGCCTCATGCTGTCTGTGGCCGGGTGCATGGGAGATGATGATGGATGATGATGGAAAGCAGTGACCTGTTGCAAGTCGTAGAATGGGTGGGAGATTTTCCTTCTGATCGCTGGTGGCACTAGTGTCCTCGGTCTAGCTGTATCTGGGTGTGCTCTCATATGCCTCCATATATAACAGCCTGCCCTCGTCGCCGCGGTGGTTGTTGAGTTCGCAGACTAGTTGTCTGTGGGTATATAATAATAATAAATTGCATGTTTTTGAGTCAAGTGAGATGCTCGGGCAGACCACGGTTGATGGCAGAACGAGTCCCGCGTGGAAAGCGCTCTCGGACGCGACTTGGGATGTTGCCAACATGTCCCGGCTTTTAAACCTCGTTCATCTCCAGCCTATCCCTTTCTAGCGTATGTTCAGCTCAACTCTCTAATCTACCCGACCCTCCTTTCTTCCCCACATCCACTACCTTTTTCTCAATTCCAACGCTGGACGTCACATCCCTAGTGCTCGGCCTCCAATTCAACTACAACGCCCGGAACAACAAACTATGGCTCAAACCCTCGCTGCACCTCGCCCAGAGCCTGGCAGAATATCCCAGATACTCCCCTCGGTCAAGTGTTCGACTTGTGGAAAGCCAGTGCCTATTGCTGAGCTTGGGGAACATGTCTGTTCAACTCCCCCTTCCATGCCCGCGGCGAGTGCAAAACCACCCATGTCTCCCACATCACCCTCCTTTTTTCAGCAGAAATACCAGAATCTAATTTCTGGCAATCGTCCAGCTACTCCCAAGGCTTCGCCGACACCACCTCCAGTCGCGTACCGCCCCCCTCGTTTATCATCATCATCTACAAATCCTCCTCCCCGAACAACCTCGCCGCTCTCTGCGCAAAGAGGCTCCCTAGGTTCTGCCAGTTCGTCTTCTCGCACACCAAGTCCGGGTCCTCGCGTGCAGTCTCCGCTTGTACCCACCACATCACCTACAACAACTGCACCCTTGAATGTGCCACGTGCGAGTCGAGTCTCAAGCCAATACACCCGCGCAAAAACTCCAGACTCTTCAAGCAAAATTGCCTTTCCTACAAGCGCACCCCCCGGCTCTTCAGAACCCTTGCCCCGCATCCCTTCTCCCCTCCGACACCATCCCTCTGAACCGACACGAGTCTCGACGACTCTCTCAGTATCCAGCCGCACTTCTTCTGAACCAGCTCCGTTTCTCAGTCATGATTCTACGCTCGCACCTGTGGTTGCCAGGACACCTTCACCTGGTGCAAATCCTCTGTCGAGACAGCAACAATTGCAAGTTGAACTAGGGCTAAAAGGACCGCCGCCACCACCGCCACCACAAGAACATCATCAGGCTCCGGCGGGCAACGTTCAGCCACTAGCAGTTCGTCCTCGAGCGCCATCTAGTGCAAGCACGCGGTCTATGCGTCAACCCGTTCAATCTAGTCCGGTTCCTTTCGTTCCAGGTTCCGGACCTTCAACAGCGTTGGGCAGTCCTTCACATTTCCAACAGCGGCCTCGTGCAGCAACGGATATAGGGAACGCGATGCCCATGTCCCCGCCGATGAATTCTAGTTCAGAGGTGATTTATTCGACGCCGCATAGACCCATGCCTCCACCTGGTCAAATGAGGGGTCCGCCGTTACATTTGAATCCTCATTATGCACCGCCGGGTACACCTCAACCTGTGAACCCCCGTGGACCGAGTTCACCCGCGCAGGATCCTGATACAAAGATTGGTGGAGAGGCTGGTATGGCGGGTGTTGGGAGAAGAGGGTTTGCCGCTGCCGCTCGAGCAGCCATGTTCACGAATTATAGCGGGCCGGGAGTTGGGCAGTTGTCTTTGAATAGTGAGTATCCTGGGATCGATGGTCGGAGAGCGAACCCACCTCATTTTCTTGATATTTCTTCAGCTAATCAATATGGTGAGTATTCACTCTAAAATGGATAAAAAAGTTAATTGTTCGTTTATTAATCTTTCATGATGTTTTGGATAGTTGCGAACACGCCTCCGTTGTCTCCAGGTTCAACAGCATCGCCGCGTTCTCCATATTCTCAGCAGTCTTCTCCTCTATCACTTGCAGGTCCATCATCTCCACTTCACGACGCCGGCCCGAAGAGAGTCACCCCGACTCACTTAACCGTCCTCACACGAACTCCCTCCCCACTAGAAAACGGCGGGATACATCATAACCGTGTCATCCCTCCTGCATCAGAACCCCCAAAGGTACCACTACCAGCTACTCCGAGTACACCGTCTATGCCGTTCTTTGAGAAATTCAAGAACAAAGCCCCTGTTGAACTCCCACCACCGCGATCTCCGTCACCACCGACCACAGAGAAATCACCGCTTTCACCTGTAGAGTCCGAGTTTGAAGGTCTCGCGTACGCTGATTCTGACGACGATGGAGGCGACGACGACGACGACGCAGCGCATGGGGCATCCCAGCCTACACCGGCGAACACCAACACTGGTAGAATCCGGTTCCCGTCCATGTCGTCTGACGCGAGTTCGGTGGTACGGTCGGAGTCTCGGTATTCTGGGTCTACAGTGCAGCCTTTGCGACTACGGAGTTTGTCGACGTCGACGACGTCATCGTCGAAGAGACAGACGATTAGGCTGCCTGGTGGTATGGGACTTGATTTGGCGATGGAGACGTTACTTGAGGAGGAGTCGGCTACTTCGTCGACGTCTAGTCCGGCGATGTTGCCTCCGTTACCGCTTATACCCGCCGCTGCTCTTGAGAGTAGTGGGAGTGGCTCTCAGCGCGAGAGTATGAGTCGACCGAAACTCCCCGCTCGTGCGAATACGAGCCCAGGAAGCAGTAGTAGGCCCGAGTCGAGGCAAGTGAGCGGAGGAAGTGGTGGTGGGGCAAAGAGAAGGGCGACGGAGAAGGTGAGGAAGGTAAAGGCGTGTTTGAAGTGTGGGGAGTCGATCGAGGATGGGAAGTGGATACAGATGGATGGGGCTGGTGTGATGTGTGATCGGTGTTGGAAGAACATGTACTTGCCGAAGGTGAGTTTATTTTGATTTCCTTGTGTGTTGATTTCTGGATGAATTCGCTGATGGTTGTTTTGTTTGCGTGATGGGCAGTGTCGGAGGTGTAATCTGGTCATCGAGAAGCAGGCTGTGTCGTCCTCGGATGGTCAGCTTAAAGGGAAGTACCATAGGGACTGCTTTAATTGCAACACATGCCATGTACGTATTTCACTATATTCACGGCGAGCTCTCTATTAAACTTTCTTCCATCCGTTTTAGAAACCTTTTCCGGACAGAGAATTCTACGTCTTTGACGGCAAACCATTCTGCAAGTATCACTACCACGAAGAGAACAACTCACTCTGCGCTGCCACTCTGTGTGGGCAACCTATCGAAGGTCCCTGTGCAGTAGCACACAACGGAGACCGATATCACCCAGAACACCTCACTTGCGAGCATCCCCGGTGTTCAGAGAAGCTCGTGGATTATTGGGAGGTCGATGGACGAATGTTTTGTGATAAACACGCGCAGGGTGTTGATGAGGACGAAGATGATAATTATCCTTTGTCGAACCAAAGAGATAGTATGTTGAGGGCGACGAAGCGGAGAACGAGGTTTATCGATTTGGCGGGGCTGGGCCAGACGAGTTAGGTCTCTAGTTTTGATATAATATCCATCCTCCCCTCCTTCTCTCCCTCCTCCCCCTCCTCTCGACTCCTCACCCCCCACTTCTTCTACCTTTATTTTCGACCTAATTCTATTCTATCTGATCACACAATTATCTTCATCCTTGTACTCTTACCGCAATATCTCCCGTTCCCTCGTTATATCCTCACCAAACCTCCTGCTTCTTCCGACTCACACCCCCCTTCCCCGAATTACGTTTATTCGGATTCTCTTCTTCGTTTTGGAGGTAGTGGACATTCACCCCCATTCGAGTTTTATACCCACTCGACCACCATACAAGTCAAGCAGTCTGATCATGGACAGACGAGGATTTTTTTCCACATCATTGTTCCAGTACCATTTCAAGATTTCGGGTTTTTTCCATCTTTTTTTTTTTTTCGCATCTATACCCTTCACCCTCCACCCTCGACCTTTTTCTTCTCCTTGGATCATCGGTTTCTGGTTTTCTTGGTTTCTTGGCTCGCAGAGTATTAGTATTATATCATTCTTTTCTCGGGGTGTTTCTTCCTTTTTCTTTCTGTTAGGGATGGAGTCGACGGAAGGAAAATCAAAGGATGGTGGAAGTTCTTTTGATACATTGGAAGTAGGATTATTTTGTTTGATATACCTTTTTTGACTCGAAGAAATATGCACATGCACGCGTACATGGTGGCATTTTTGTATAATATAGTACCTTGGAATCGTACTAGAAGGATTTTTATTCCAATTATGATTTTTTGTGAGGGGATGGATTTTTCTCGTGAGCTAGACAGAGTGTAAGCTTCAAAATTTCGAGGAACTTGCAAGTGCAACCGAGCCTTCTACGAATTGCGCGTTCATCATTGCGTATGTTATTTTGTTTTAATTCGCTTCTTCCATTGTAATGGCGTACTACTATTACTATGCTACAGTGACATGATTGGATGTGATCTGATCGTACGCATAATTGTACCAACTACCCCGAAATCCCGCCAGTCGCACCAGTCGCGGCAATCCGAGTTTGAGCATCAGCCACAGTATCGCAGGTGATGCTAAAGAAAGAAAAGTTCCCCCGAGGTCAGCATTCAAGTCTAAAGTTATTATAATCCCGGTAAGGAAGAACGACGACTGACCTAGTTCCGGGAGAGTTGACCAATGGCAAGGCGACGCACGTTAATCCACCGGCGCAAGGGAAGCTCACGAATTTTCCGTTTGAGCATTGCGCGAATTGACCTTGAACACAGGCATTTTGTCCAGACGTGCACGATGAACTTGCGGAGAGAGTCGCAAATTGAGCGTTCAAGTTTTGTGCGTCTTTACCGTTTTGTAAGGTAAACGCGGCTCTCCTGCGATAGGAAGGTAAAATCAGTTATTGGGAAGAAAGGGACTCGAAATGGATGCTCACTTGAGTGACCTGCCGGAAACGCCGCCAGTCGCACCTGTCGCGGCAATACGAGCCGCAGCGTCGGCTTCAGTATCACAAGTGACGCTGTAGATAGTCAATGAGATCAGCCAGAAGCACAAACGCGCACAAGAAAGAATATACTTACCTCGTTCCCGGAGAGTTGACCAATGGAAGAGCGAGGCAGGTGAGGCCACCGGAGCAAGGAGACGTGACGAATTTACCGGCGACACATTGAGCGAACGCACCCTGGACGCACGCACTCTGTCCAGCAGTGCAAGGAGCATCTGCGGACAAAGTGGCGAACTGAGCATTCAGGTTCTGTGCGTCGATGCCGTTTTGCAATGTGAACGCAGCACGCTTCTCGACCAGGGGTCCAGCAGAGACCGCGAGTGCGCAGGCGAGGATGGACAAGAGTGTGGATGTGGAAGGCATTGCGTAAACGTTGAAAAGGCGTATAAAGGTGAGAATACGGCCAAGCGCGAAGTGGAAGACGTGCAAAATGAGCAACCAGGCTCTAGAGAGGAAGAAGCGAATGGGATGTAGCTGGTACAACCTGGGGAATCACAGCCGACACCACAAGGAGTTTTATACTTGTTGATGCTGTGCTATGCGCAGTTTCGACGAGACATCATTACTTGCCAGCAATAAATTTGTCCATAACGTTGATTAGTAACGTACGTACCAACGAGATTGTTATGATCCTGTGTGGCTGATACGTGTACTTTCACTACGATCATTATTCTGGATGTTGAGCCTTCTTCAGTTGTTCGCGCATGGGGAAATTAAGGCTTGCGACACTGCGTAACCAGCAACAGTTTTCGTCTGGAAAAATGTGAGCAAAATGTTGAGAGAAAGGGGCCTCTTTCTCTCACCTTTTCCACAGACCTTTTTCCACGCCTTTTCTCACACCTTTTTCTTGAACAGCCTTTGTGCCCTTTGTTTTGTGAAGACATTTTTCCTTTCGTTTTTACAGAGGAAAAGACAAAAGTAAAAGGGGCATTTTCCTATTCATTTTTTCCTCATTTTTCCTGAGGAAAAATTATGCCCGTTACGCAGTGCGATATTCTATATACCCTCTCGTCCCAGAAAGCAGTCAACTGTAGTATATTGAACACCTAAGCTATTACTCACCTCGGCCAATGGCAGTCATCTAGCGAGGTATGTCAATTCGCCGGAGGTATAGCGTATGCCATGTGGCCTGTGCAATAAGACACCATCAGGTTCCAGTCACTAGAAATCAATCCGTTGCTGATCTCATATAGACCCGAGCATGATCCAAATCTACAGGAACTGCTCATGCCAGACGGATCCTGTTCAAAAAATAATATTCATCAGGATGATTGTTGCCGTACTGAAAATAGTGTGCCTACCGATGTCAACAGCGATTGGTCCGAGGTTGTACTTAGGTCAAAAGTCCGCGTAGGTGCAGACGCTCATGCTATGTTCGAACAGTAAGCAGCACTTGTAGCCAGATGTTGAGCATACCTTTGATAATCAGTATCCATCGCTTTATATTAGGGCAGTAAAGCAGTAACTTCCGGAAGCCATATTCGTACAATTGTATCACCGAGGACAGATGAAATGGGTAGACAAAGCAACAGAACTTGAAGTACTAGGTTACTTGTAACAATCTTATCATTCCAATAAGTTCCATTTGTTGATATCTCTGGATAGGATCACGATGCTCACCACCATTGCTTCATATTAATGACCCGGCTTGTGTCTACCGCCTGGCAACCTCGGCACAGAGAACTTGGCCTGCGCGGGAGTCAAACTGAGACCTCTTGCAGCAGGCGCAGGTGCCAAACTACCACTCTGGTGGTCGGAAGTGATGTTGGTATTGACTGAGCTGACTTGACGCTGGAACGTGTTGCCTTTGGCGTCACTGTAAGAGAATACGTTTGTGCTTGTTCCATTCCCAAAGTTCCCAGAGGATGTCTCTTGGAAGAAACCACCTTGGTGATGTATTGTTAGGACACGCAATTTATCTGTACAGAAAGATAATTTACCGGCTTGCTGACGTTCGGTTATAGTGGACTCCGCAATCAAAGGTCCTGGTAGCAGCCTCCTGTTGTACGAGTGGTCAAAGGTGGCCTCAACTAGGTAAGCAGGATTAGTCAAAAATAGCAAAGGTGGATCCCTTGTTAGATTACATACATGTAGAACCATCAGGCGTGAGTGAAGTTATATTGATTGCGAATGGGAAGCTATAATCATCCAGGAATGCATTCACACCGTTGTGCAGTGAAGTAGACTGACCGTCCGAGGTTTGTAGGACGTTCTATCAAACACGACAAGTTTAGCCCAATCATACACTATTGATTAAACAGTGGTTACTTACTTGAATGAGTGTGTTGTTCAAGAAGCTCTGTGTATTCGAGTAGATGAGCTGCTGACTCCATACGACGTTGGTGATCACCCCGCTCCCGCTGACAATATGCGATTCGATATGAATGTTGTGTTTAGCAGCAACCGTAACAATCACGTCTCCATTCGCACCAACTGTGCCTGTTGTTGAAGTTGTAGGGAAGGGAGGTGCATTGAATACAGTGATATTTCCAGTGGTAGGCTTTCCGGAGGGATCTGTAATGACCTGCAAGTTGCCTGACACAAACCAATTTTGGTTGATTGCGTGGTCGCTCTCCGCGGAGATGACATCAATCGTCAGGTTGTGAGGATTACCATCGGTCAAGATGGGTACGAACGGTGTGAGATCAATAAAGTAACTTGGTAGATCGAGTGCTCCATAGGACGTGATTGGTCTGAGGTTGCGGTATCATGATCTGCATAGTTGCGCGTAGGGTCAAATTCACGTACCTCCAAGCAGTCGGTACGATACCGCCCGTGAAGATCACTGGATAGCTGTTTTACAACAGTCAGCAGGTATGATAAATATTAGATAGTTGCTTACGGGAGGGCTGCACCGGCCAATCTACCATCGACCAAGAGACGAACCTCACGCAGCGGACCGTCTGGGAACGAGAAACCCGGAGGAAGGTCGTTGAGGAATTCATTGGCAGTGTTGAAATACTAGACTTTCCTTAGCATGAAAACGGGATAGAGAAAACAAGCTATATCTACCCAGAATTCCTCGTTCCCATTCCCAGAAGGGATCAGCTCGGCGAAGATTTGAACAGCATTGCGTGGTACAGTGACGTTGAGCTATTTGAATCTCAGCCACGCTCCCGCTAGTTAAGAGCTTCGCAACTTACGGAGAATGCAGGTGGGACAGATGCTTCATCTCCAGTAGTGTTGAGAAGTGTTGTTACCGGTATGATGACATCTGCCCTCGGAGCGGGAGGGTGGGCGGGAGAAGATGCAAAGAAAGTCGCATGCAAAGTCGCTAAGGGTGGGGGAACTCAATTTCCACGTTCTACGTCTGATGAATAGTTGGACACATACTGGCGTATTCTCCGTCCAATCCGGTTTCTATGAGATTGTCAAGTTGTAGGATGAATGTGCCCGGTTCGGAAAACAAGGGCAAGAAGCGAGTGACGTCTTTTAAGTAGGTCCAGATAATTCCGTCGCCACGAGTGGGTTCTGGAGTCGACGTTCTCCATACTATGGACTACGTGAGCGAGATACAAATGCACGACTAACGAAATAACTTACTTTCCACGTTTTGAAATGTAAAAATACCAAGTCTGTCAAATTGGGTTCTGGATAATGTTGTTGTATCAATCAGGAATGCGTTGTCAAGTGACATGACAGAAAACCATACTGATACTGACCCGTTTGAGGTTACCGTGAAATTGAGGCTGACTCCTGCCCATGATCCCACGGGACCGCAATCTGTGGGAGGTCTTATACGGGAATGGTCTTATTATCAAGTGAAGGTAATGCCAAGATCACCTACGTGAATTGAACTACCTCTGCGCTTTGGGATAATCAATGACATTGTCTCGCTGCATAGTACGGTAACACTCACTCGCCGAATGAGAAAGCAAAAGTTCGCCTGGGAGAAAAAAGTTAAGAGCGTCGTCTCGCAAATAAGACAAAGACAAAAACACCACGTACTCGAGGATTTGAACCGTGCATTGTTTTGCGTCTTTCGGGAGTGGAGGAGGTTGTGCAACTTGGAAGTCTACCAAACGTGCTGCTTGAGTATAAGCCACTGCCAACAGCGGTGTTAGGAAAGTCGACAGTTTCATGGCTGGTAGACTTGTGAGCGACACGTAGGGAGAGAATAGGGACGGCACTCACGATTACACGATGCTCATAGTCGGGTCTTATAGTAGCGAACCGGGCCCTGGCGCGCGTGGGAGACGAACTCCCATCCATGTCGTGTTCAACGTGGAGCCTTAATCACTATCTTGGTATGACTTGTGATCAGCAACGACGAGCAACTTCTATTATGGAAATAACCTGGGGTGGGGTGCACATGCCTCACAATACCCAACTGTACAAAGCAAGTTCTTCTGTTGTGTGGTTGATATGTAACCGAGGAGATGCATCTGAATAAGTGCGGAGATATCGATATTTCAACTTTCGAGTAATGTAGTTTCTGATTATCGACAAAGTGCAACACTGTGTGGAGATCCTGCAGCTAAGCAATTCTGCCAGGTAGGCGGGGTCTTAAGAAAGTCAGCTGCGATGCGTCAGCGTGAGAGAAGGAATAAGGATGAGAAGGCGCCAAGCTCCCGCTTTCTTGATCATAGGTCACAGAAGAATTGAGTGCGCCGACCTTGCGTCTATACGTGTTTCCCAGCGAATCCATATACGAAAAGTTATTGTCACTGGTTCCGTTTCCAAAATTACCTCCTGGCGCGAGCTGGAAGAAGGCCGCTGCATAAGCTTCGTTAATTACCATTTCGAAGAGTGAGTAGGTTCTAGAATTCTTACAGGCAACCTGATGTTCTTGAATGACCGTGCCAGGTATGAACGGTACTGACTGTAACGCACGGTTATAAGAGTGGTCAATTGAGGTCGTCCCTGTAGACGATGATGAGATTCGATTACGTAGTGCGTTAGCTATGACCTACAATTTGTCAACGTGGAGTCAAAATACGTGAAATTCACTGCGGCAGGGAAAGAGAATGTATCCGCAAGAGCAGGAGAACCGTTGTGTGTCGACAAGAATTTCCCGGAGGAGCTTTGAGATAGCATCTGGACAAGACAGTGTTAGTGGCTCTCAGAGGGCAATTAAATCGTACCACACCAACCTGTACTGTGGCGTTTTTTGCGTACGTATGCGCATTGCTGTAGCTTAGGCTTTGCGTCCAAACAACATGCGTCTCCGCCCCACTCCCGGTCCGGATCTGTGACTCTATCCGCAGGTCGCGCGTCGCAGTAACAGTGAAGTCCACCGTTCCATCACTCCGAACACTTCCAGTCGTCGAGGCATGGGCGTAGGGACCAACCGAATACAAAACCATCTTTCCGGTAGTCGGATTCGAGGAGCTGTCCAGGGTAACCTGCAGGTTCGCCGTCACGTACCAGTTCTGGTTGATAGAATGGTCGCTTTCTGCCGATAACACGTCTAGCGAGATGTTGTGCGGTTTGCCATCGGCGAGAATGGGGATGAACGGGGTAAGGTCAATATAATAGGTCGGTAGGTCTAACGCTGCATAAGCGGCTATAGGTCTCCATAAAGTAGGTGCAATGCCACCTGTGAACACGACCAGATAACTAGAATTAAATGAATATTATTGTTTTGATTTTCTTCAATGCATACAGAACATACGGGAATATGATGCCGGCTACTTGCCCGTCGACCAGGAGCCTGACTTCTCGGAATGGCCCCTTTCCGAATGTGATATCATTGGGAAGGTCTCCAAGGTATTTGTCGGGCACGTTCATGCTCTGCATAGATATGACCGTTCAGAGATGAACACATGAGCGATTGAAGCTAGATACTTGCCCAGAACTCTTCGTTACCATTTCCAGAGGGAGTGATCTCAGCAACAACTGAAGCTATGTTTCGTGGCAGCGTTACACCAAGCTATGTGAAGTGTCACTCAATGATGAACAGAATCGTCTTGAAGCACTTACCGAAAAAACTGGAGGCACCGAAGCCACATCACCACTATTATCAGCCAAAGTCGTGATTGGGACGATTAAGTCCGCATGAGTGGCAGGTGGGTGTCGCTCAGAAGACGCATAAAACGTCGCATGCAGTGTTGCTAAATCACCATTAGAACCCTCCGCAAATATCGTTGTTTAATTCTTACTAGCGTATTCGCCATCAAGGCCTGTTTGGATTAGGTTGTCGAGCTGGAGCACAAACGTCCCAGGTTTTGCAAACAGAGGACTGTAATGAGAGACATCTTTGAGATATGTCCAAATAATCCCATCGCCTCGCGTAGGTTCAGGCGTTGAAGTGCGCCAGACTGAAAGTGCGTTCAGCATCCTCTCACAACACAAATGGGGATCCGATGCAACTTACTCTCGACATGATCCAGCGTGAAGATCCCTAGTCGGTCGTATTGAGTCCTGAATAGGCTCGTTTTAGCATCATAGTAAACAGACAGAGAGGATACCTTGACCGACCCGTTGGAGGTGACGGTAAAGTTCAGACTGATACCCGCCCAAGAGCCCGCTGGACCACAATCGCTCGCGATCGGTGGAGTGTATTGGACGACTTCAGGACTATAATGAGTCAGCTACGATGAAGGTCATCAAGAGCTACGTATCAACTAACCTGCCATAAGAAAATGCAAACGTTCGTCTGGAAGAATATCAGTCGAACGTAGTGGGCGGGGCCATGTGCGACTCACTCTAGGATCTTTACTGTACATTGCTTCGCATCCTTGGGCAGAGTAAGCGGCTGTGTCACCTGGAAGTCGACGAGCCTGGCAGCAGTCACTCTATGCAGCCCGATGAGAAGCCCCAGGATTGAAGTGACAGTTGGCCTCATTCTGCGGGATCAGTGACGAGAGTTAACATTCACCAGGAGCAGGAAATAACGCCAGGGTCCCTTTTATCCCTGACGCGAGCTTATCGTAAAATCACTCGTATATATGCACCAGGGCCGGCCAAGGTCATACGTTACTTCATCTTCGAGAGGCATATGGCGGTACATGTGATGTTAGAAGAAACGATAGAATGCCAGATCACGTTCTGTGTCTTGAGAGAATGGCGACTTTGGAAGTGTGAGACTTCGAGAAGTGACGGCGCATAGTCCGACGAGAGCCCGAAAGCAAGATAGGTGGTCATCGGTCATGCGAGAGGCACCTGGGAATGTCGACATATACACAGCGGTATATCAGCTCAAGTTTAACGTGTGCGATTGAATTGTCACCTACCACTCGCACTCTACGTTCTGCAAAGTGCACGAAGTCTATCGATTGTACAAATTATGGTTTGTGATTGTAGAATAACCACAGGAATACGGGCCCGAAGCAGAGAATAAACGAACGAGATGTATGGGTACGTGGGGGTATAGATAATTGAATGAGTGAAACGTGCGAACGTCAAATGGGCAAGTCCATTTCAGGACTGTAAGCGTCACAAAATATAACCAAAAGAAACAGAAAGAGAGAGTAAATAAATAGAAAATATTACCGCTGCCGAAAACGTGAGTGCGCAAGTATCAAACCGAAGCCACGACGAATACGCAGGCAGGATAGTGTATCTACGTATGTTCGTTAGCTCTACGGCAGCGAATGTTTACAAGGCACGGCTCACCTAGAATTGATGTGTGAAGATGTCGTCGTCATCTGTATGGCCGTTCTCCTGTGGCTGTGTTTGGCGCGGTGTCCCATACAAACCGCCCTCAGGATCCTCAGGGAACTCGTTCGTCGACCCGCTCCTCCTCGAATACGTGTCTGCATCAATCCCATTCGTCGCCGACCTCTTCTTCTTAGATTTCTTCTTCTTCGGTGTCGGATTCTCAGTAATAGAGTATGCGTCCTCCGTCCTTGCCCATCTATCCTTCTTCTCTTTCTTCTTCTTGTTCTTCTTGCGCGTAGGATCAGCGACGGTGTCGTCGAAATTCGCAGGATAGCGCCAACGTCCGCCGCTCGTGACAGAGCCGTTCGTCGACGATTGGTCTGGGTTGTAATAGTGTTCTTCAGCGGGGTTCCAGTACGATTCACCATTGCCATTCCTTTGGCGTGATCCCTCGTTCTCGTTGGAGAGATCGATGCTTGATCCACCCTCTTGACCGTCTTCGAGCGGTTGGTCGGCAAGGGTTGAGTGTGGGTTGCGTTCGCTGTATCGACCCGCCCATTGCGATCGTCGTTCCTTACGCTTGATCTCGCTCGTGTCTACGAGGCCGTACTTCTGTATCCACTTCGGCGTTCTAGCGTGCGTCTTGTTGTTACGTATATTCTACCCCGCAGGTAGTTGAGCTAAAGTTATGAGGGATAGAGCATATGATGTACCTGAATGTAGAAGTTGTGGACATGTCCTGGAACGTTTATCAGCACTCCGTCGCTTCGGAAGAACTAAAACAATGTTACCTGGTATATAGCCACAAATTGTAAGAATCAGATTCAACCAAAAGTCCCCTCCAATCCCAAACCGTGCTGCGACGGCTGTGTGGTTTGTCAGTTTCAAAGCGTATACGGCCGTAGCTATAATCGTACGCACCGAGAGGCGGGAACAGTGTTCCAAAGATGAAGAGTAGGACCACGTAGCCATGATGCCGCCGTGGCGTAAGGTCTATCTTACCACCAGAGGGTAGATAGTTGTTCATGGCGAGAGCAACGTCGAACAAGAGATGAGAGTCGTCGAGCAAGAGGTCGAGCGCTGCTGCTGTCGCCTGTGCTGTGCGCCTCCCCCCAGGGCCCGACTCTTTCCTTTTCGGGCTGATCACCACGTGGTTTTGTCTCTCCCTGACAATTTCCAGTAGCCACAAGTTGGTTTCGTTACTCCCAACACCGACCTCGACGACGACTGACGTACCGACACTGCAGCGGGCGCGCATCACATACAGGTGAGCCATCATAAATTATCTTCTATGCTTTAGTACGTGTCTAAAGCGAAGTGGTGACTAGCAGCCATCCCAAGGAGCAGCGCGCTCACATGTTTAACTCAGGCTCCTCCTTCATTCTCGCGAAAGCTGCTAGTAGCCCCCGCACGCGAAGTAGGAGCTCGCGCAAGGCTCTACTATGATTGAAGACCACCGATTTGGAGATGTACTCGAGCTCTCGGACGTCGTACACGACACCACAATTAACGACCAAGACGACCTCCTTGGATCTGACGACCTACCAGACGAACGGACCATACACGACCTCACAGGGTCTTCGCCCGATACCACTACATACCCCAACCCTTCAGACGCGTCCTTTAGTAGCTTTGAACGAGAATTCGCGCACTTGCTACAGCAAGACGCACTTGATTCTCCTGAACCTCTCTTGCATGAATCCACTCGACGGCGACCTCAACCAATAAAGACTGTACAGCCACCTGATGCAGAAGACCCGTCGTCTGTGCAACCCGCCCTAGACCTTAATTTGGGGCTCGTGGCTTTCCTTCAAGCTGCACGCGCTCAAGCCGAGCAAGAGGAACGCGCTGCGGAGCAGTTGGCTGCCCAGGACCCTGAGCTAATGAGGAGACGAAGAGAAGAAGAACGAGAGAAGAAGACGACGCGCGCAGCCCCCGCATTTCACTTTTTGAATGCTGATCCATCTGCGTCTACGCAACGAACCGCCAACGACAGTCTTCGAAGGAGTAGTATTGCCTCTCAGGGATCAGAATATATGTTCCACGCAGGACCCTCGAGTCCCGACAAAGACGATCGTTCAAGAACAGGACCTCCCTCTACCAATGTATCTCAGCCGGGTCCAGCTCTACTGTTAACTACGGATGTGGAAGTTCCCGACCTTGGCGATATTTTGCATGACTTTCCTGATTTCGAACAATTGCCAGAAGAGGAAGATAGTGTTACTGCGGAACCTGGTGTCGTTAGCAGGCCCCCGGATGCGCCATCCGACCCCCAAGGGAAGGTAGCACTGCAGAGCGTTTATGAAGACGTTCGTCCTTTCGATAACGCGTCCTGTCAGCTAGTATGGTCGTCTCTCCCCGAGACACCACGCGAGAAGGAGAACAAGGACAAGAAGAAAGGGAAAGAACGACCAGAACGATTGGAACGACGTCCGGAGGGGCCGCAACAGCATATATGCGAGGAATGTAACAAGACTTTCACTCGCAAGAGCGATGTCGCTCGTCATATGAAGATCCATACTGGCGAACGCCCGTTCATCTGTCCAGAGCCCGGTTGTGGCAAGACATTTATCCAGGTACGGTTCCATTCAGTACATGCTCAAACTTCTGCAAGAACAGCTCACTAAACGTATTCTTTCGCACAGCGATCTGCGCTTCATGTCCATCAACGTGTACATTCCGGTGAGAAGCCACATATTTGTGAATACCCCGGTTGCGGTAGGATGTTCGGTGACTCCAGCAGTCTCGCGCGACATCGCCGTACTCATACAGGGAAGCGACCGTACAAGTGTGAAGACCCTGTGTGCGATAAGACTTTTACGAGAAGGACGACTTTAACGGCTCACATGAGAACGCACGATCCCTCGTGGGAACCGGATCCCAATATGTGAGTACGATGGTTTCTCTCATTTAAAAAGCTCAGTCGTTGATGTGCTGTTACAGTAAGTATAGCTTCAAGGCCAAGAAACCGAAGCTTGACCCTGGAGATGGTTCACTAGACTTACCCGAATCTGTCCTTGCATTGTTAGCACAGTCACCTGGCGAACCGTCGAGCTCGATAGCTGGTCCGTCTCAAGATTTTGAACCTCGTATTGTTGCCTCCATAAGTGCAGAGATTGCTGCGGCTCTCGCTCAGGCGCAGGCCCGGATATACGACGACGAAGAGGATGACGAAGAGGACGGATCAAGTTCAGACATGGGTTTCCCTGAGACGGGTATTGTGCCCATCACCAGCGCAGTTAGAGCTCAAGATGAACCGGGTCCCATGAGCAGACCCGAGCCAGTTGTTCCGTTGTCTCTACAGACCGGAGACGCTGACGCTGACGAGTTCCCTGTACTTCTACGCACGAGAAAGGACAAGGAACCTGTAGGTATAGCAGGGTTGAAACGTAAACGCTCTTAATCTTTTTTTCTTCTATCATGCAACGCATCCATCATTGTTTCCCGATTCACCACAATCCATTGACGACTCCTCCATCCAACATTTGTGTATCTTTATTATATTTATGCATTGTCGTAGCTTTCCGACGTTGTAATACTGCTCTGCGCAACATTGATTTTGATCTTCTCGTACGGCTCAGGGGTGGGATAGTGCAGTTTAATCTAAGCTTGAAACTTTGAAAGGACTTCAAGTCCAAACTTTACGCACTTACATGAACATAATCACAGGGTATAATGTTTGTTAACGTTGTTTATAACACAAAGGTTTGACCTACTGTAATCGTTTGAACCGGTGAACTGATTGAGGGGGATTTCGATTATCGGATTGGCGGACCGCCTAAGCATGTGATAGGAGCACTTCATCGGGCCGTTGGCTTCACAGACGGAAACCCTCGCTCTCCGCAAGTTGGCCGAAAACCGTGTCTGTCCGAAGCGCAGGTCCCAGGCGAGTTCGTGTTTAAATACTCCAACGATCTAACTAGTATCCTGTCTAGGTGTTTTCCCCGTTCGCATACCCCACATACCCTCCCACCTATCATCTAACCACCATGTCGGTTCAGGAGGAGCTCCCAAGCACCGATATCATCACCCTTACTCGGTGAGTAGAGATCGTGTATTCAGGCTCGAAAGAGACACAAAAAAGCTGACCGTTTGGTACGATAGCCATGTACTCATGGATCAGTTCCGTATCGGCGCAGCAGCCACAGGAGATCTGACCCTGCTGCTCAACGCGATCCAGATGACCTCCAAGTTCATCGCTACCAACGTCCGTAAAGCGCGTCTCATCAACTTGTACGTTGGATCGTTTCGAAACTCTCTAGAAGCAGTGCTGACGAGAACGGGCTCAGGGTCGGGCTTGCAGGTGAGACCAATGTCCAAGGCGAGGAGCAAAAGAAGTTGGATGTCCTCTCCAATGATATCATGATCAATTCATTACGGGCCTCGGGTAAGACCGCCGTCCTCGTTTCTGAAGAACTCGAAGAGGCCGTCATCATTGAAGACAAGCACAAGGGCAAGTACTGTGTCGTGTTCGATCCGCTCGATGGTAGCAGCAACATCGACGCCGGTGTGAATATCGGTACTATCTTTGGTATTTACCAGATTGTGAGTATCTTTCTATCTGAATATGAGTTATCAGTATGGGGCGAGAGATTGGGATGGAATGGAATGCTGAAGGGGAATTTCTGTGGTGCAGCAACCGGGCTCGAAGGGAACGATCTCGGATGTACTACGACCTGGTAGTGAGATGGTAGCAGCGGGATACACAATGTGCGTACCTCGGATCTTCGTCATTCTCGTGCTGACGAAACATGGATATTAGGTACGGTTCGTCAGCGAACTTGGTACTCTCAACAGGTGACGGTGTGAACGGCTACACGCTGGACGCCGCCCTGGGGGAGTTCATTCTCACTCACCCCAACGTGCGCCTCCTATTCGCATTCTCGCTTACGCTCTACTAACTTCATCCCTGTCCCCTTTCTTCTATAGATCAGGATACCCTCACGAGGCAAGATCTACTCGTTCAACGAAGGCAACTCCGTCTACTACCACAAACCCGTGATCAACTACCTCAACAGCATCAAGTACCCCGCGAATGGCAAGTCCCCCTATAGCGCGCGATACATCGGTTCCATGGTCGCCGACGTTCACCGTACGCTCTTGTACGGCGGCATCTTTGGTTATCCGGACGATAAGAAGTCAAAGAAGGGAAAGCTGAGGCTGTTGTACGAGGCGTTCCCGATGTCATACCTTACGGAACAGGTGCGTTCATACATCTATTTCTTTCCTTAGGGAAGCTAATGCGTATTTTGTGGTGAATACAGGCCGGTGGTCTGGCGACGACCGGTAGACAACGTGTCTTGGACATCGTACCCACGAATATCCACGAACGATGCCCCATCTTCCTTGGCAGCAAAGACGACGTCAACGACCTCATCAAGGCTTACCAGGACGCTGACAAGGAAGAGCAGGCGAACGGCAAGGCTGCGTAGGTTTTGCATAACCCGCGCACGACGCGTGACGTGATGGAACGGACTGGGTAGTATGTAGCGATTCATACCGTCGACGACGACGTGGATTAAGCGAATAGGAGGAACATCCAAATGTATTGTAATTTAGCGTACCAAAGGCTATGTTTGTTGTAACCGGTGTAACGGAAGCATCAATGTTGTACTGAAGGTCCCAGTTAAGAGGTACGAGTGGTCGTGTGAAGCGTGACGGAGTTATGGTCATGAGTGAGCAAGCTACAGTAATCATGAATTATGCGTTGTGGGTGAGAGCAGAGAAAAAGGTTGCGTAGGATGTTCAGTAGTGATGTTCGTCCCAGCCAGTTACCATCTCTGCTTGGTGTGTCATTGTAGCAGCGTCCTTGCGGATTGGATTGACACGAGGAATAACAAACTGCGGGGGGATTGTTCAATGGTTGTAGGGAGAGGAGGATGTCAATAACTTACCTTCTCGTCGTACTCGTGAAAAACTTCCGCAGAGATGATAGCGCGGTCCTTTTGGAGGGCTTCGAATGACTGAATCAAGGCACGTATCTAATAGTAGCAACAAGCAAGTCTATCAGAGACCCGAGAAATCTTTATAAGACCACACGAATGGAACCACAACTCACGTGCATACTGACTGCACCCATGATAGCCGTCATAATAATCCAATTCGCGCTCGTGAACGCGATCCACAGTAGTGCATGCACCGGCGAATAAATCGAGAATAACACCATCTCGAGTTCCCCTGGTGTCCACACCTGTAACTGCTGCACCCGGTCCGTGTTTCCCACTCTGGTAGTCTGTCTATCTTTTGGAGGGGTCATATTGAGTAGAAAATGAAGGGAGATCGTGAACGCGTGCCAGAGGTGTTTGATGATGGTGACTGCGAGTGCTGCGCGGGATGAGGAGGAGGAAGAAGATGGAGAGGGGTCTTCGACTTCTTTCTGTGGTGTGTTCTCGCGCGAGATGAATTTGGCATGGGGAGAGGAGACTGGGTCGGCTGCAAGGGTAAGATAGTACATTCGTGTACGTGTGAAGAGACGGAAGGCATTTCCAACGGATATAAGTATAAGAAGTATCGAGACGGGTAATGTCTAATAGACGAATCAACAAAGGAGTGAGCGAAGTGAATCAGGAAGTTAGGAGGTGACTGACCCAATCAAACCACGAGGATTCATCCTCTTGGTACATGTCTTCCCATCCCAAGTCAGACACGGGTACTTTGCTTATTTGGGATATGCGAATCGAAAAATGGAGTATATGCATGGAGGCACCAATGATGACAGCCAGTTTCGTCGGTTGTGGCAACGGCAAGTTATTAGGAAATTGCGAGAACGCAAAGGCTATCTCAGAAGGTACAGAGATTATTCTGCAATCATATCAAAATAGTATCAATTAGAGAGAACGGGGGAGCATACTTTTGTATCAATCCTCTCTTCCTGACCACTCGCTCTTTCTTCGCCGGCCCACCCTTGGTAGGTGAAGTCTGCAATGCTCGGACGCGTTTTCCGGCAATGGGTGTGGCGTATGGGGGAGGCCTACGCGCCCTTGCCGCTTCCCAGTCAAATGGGGTCGAAGCTGACCGAGATGGAGTGGTGAAAGGCGACTGAGCGTAAGCTAGTTTCGGCCGTGGCGAGGAAGGACCTGCCTTCCCTCGCACGGGTGTCTGAGGCGCAGGTTTGACTGGGGACGCTGCGTTGGCATAGTTTTCTTGAGCATAACGTCGCAGAGTGGCCATGGTTCTCCCTCTAAGACTTTGCGATAAAATTGAGGATGTTGAACGAGGTTGTGGTAGACGTTGCACAGCGACCGAATGCACTGAGTGGCAAGGCTTGCAATTGCTTTCGTGCCACACGCGAGGTGATCAAGATTTGTCACAAATGCGTATTGTTATTGTCACAGGTATTTCTTAGTTTTTCTCCTGCAGTGTCACGGTCACTCGCTGCGATCTGAGTAAGTACAGTATTTCGCAAACCTGCATTCGAACAAGAGACTCGCTCATACTCTTTGCTGATCTCCAGGCGTTCCCGAGGCCCAGATATTTTCCCCCCCCTTTTTTCAGAGGGCAGTGCCTCGCGGAACACGTGTAACATGTGTTACGTGCGCGTGACAAATCATCACGATTTTTTGGAGCCCCGACAATAGTAAACCCGTTTTTGGGGTCTGTGTGACACGTGTTAGGGTTGGGGTCAGAGGTGTGCAAACAAGTACAAAGTTGGATAGTTGAACTTGAGGGGGTGATGTTGGACTTTGCTCTTCTTCCTCCTCCTCCTCCTCCCCCATTGTGCTTTGTCTCTTTTATACTCACGCCCAAATTTCTAACGACTTTTCTGCTCTCTCTAACGTTTTTTCTACATCGCGACACACCCGCCTAGCCACTTCACCACTCCCACTTTACAGCCATAGCTTCTCATCTCAAGTCCCGTACCACCTCCCTGTCGCCATCCAACTCAGTTAGCGTCAGGATGGCTCAGCCCTCTTCATCTCATAGAGAGCGCGACCGTAGCGACCGTACGTCCTCGCGTCATCACCACCACAGGACTATCTCGTCCACCACTCTCCTCCTCGTCCTCTCCCTCGTTCTCGCCGTGCTCGCCGTCATGCTGTCGTTGCCGGCCACACAAAGTACTTCCAGCCCAACAGCGCCCCCTGCTGAAGGCGAAAACAAAGGCATCCTCAGCATTTTCTCTCCAAAACGGTCTCATGCCCTGATTGCTCGCGAGAGTAATGTTGCGGTTCGCGAGGCTGAGGTAGCCCGTCGTGAAGCGGAATTCCTCGCTGGTGCTCCGGGCGGCGTTCTGCAACCCACTCCTACTCCTGTTCCTTGCCCTATCTGTCCTACTATCGTTGTTACCGAGGCTCCGCCTGCACAGACCGTCATCAAGGAAATTGTCAAGGAAGAATCTCTTGCTATTCCCGGATGGGTTGAGCAGACTCGTATCCGTGCCGAGGAAATTCTCGATCGCGAGCTCAAGATTGCTGAGCGTGAACGTGAAATCAGCCGCCGTGAAGAAGCTGTTAACCGTCGTGAGCACGACGCAACACGTCGCGAGAACTGGATCATTGAACAGCTCAAGTAAGTGTTTTACCGTTTACTGCCCTAGGGTTCAGGTTCTCATATTACTCGCATAGCTTCATCAACAGTGATGAGCAACCCGTTGTTGAGGAAGAATATGATTTCTACGAACAGCAGCCACCTCCAGTTGTACCCAAACGGAAAGCCAAGGTACCTCCGCCTCCCCAGCGCCGCTCCGAGCTCTGAGACGAAGGGGGACGTCATCCGACATTTTCTTTTCCTCCGTCTTATATGTACAGTTCAGTTTCTTACGTCCCCTCCCCCCTCCCTTCGTCGCCGGGCTTGGGGGATACGGTTTTCTTAATTTTGTCCCCCTTGTCCATCTGAGATGAAATGACCAGTTTGCTGTTTGCTTTGCACTTGAGTATAGCCGATCGATCGACGACGCGTCGCGTTCGGAACGCGCCCACGTGATAGACACGAAGTGTCACTGAACTGTCACGGTGCTTTGTGACAGCAGCCTGGTCATTTTTCTCGCTCCCCATCTGCTTTGAGTATCTTGGCTGACCACCGTTTTGTCCTCTCTTTCTTAGGTACAGGTTGAACATATTCAGCAAGTTCCTCAATATCAAGCTATCCCTCCTCCACCCCTCGTCGTCACCGAAACTACCATTGAAGTCGCAACTTCAGTTATGACTGTCACCGAAACTGAGCATCATACTCAAACTCTGCCCACCCGTACTGTCACCGTTCCTGCTCCGGCCAACACTCGCATTGTCGCCTCGCCTGCTCCCGAATCATTGAAGCGTGCTACGACTCCTGCTATTCCTCGCACGACCTCTCTCGAAAGAGTCACAGAGGAAGTCGTCGTGCAGGAGGCTCCTTCTCCTGTCTATGAAGAAGAGGAGATCTACGAAGAGGAGCCGCCTCGCGCGAGGCGTCCAGCTACCCGCAGGAACCAGCCCGGTTGGTTTGGGTGGTAAATGTTCTGGCGTATTGGTGGTGAACCTCTTCCCTTACGAGTTTTGATGACTGATTGCTCTTATTTCCACATAACTCTTCTTGCGATTCCTCTCCTCCCGTTATTTTTCACCTTCACTATCCTGCTGTAACCTCCTCGTCACTGCTGCTGTCTTGGCATCTGTGCTGTGCTCGATCTAGTTCGACATATATTGATATGCTGCTTTTTGCTCTTTTATTTGCGAAACCTGAACTTTCTACTTTTTTCTCTTTCTCCTGTATTCTCCAACCCCCTGCGATACGAACATTACCTGAAGGATCAAAAGGTCCTCTCAGTACGACTCTGTTACGGTTTTTTCCTTTCCCCAAATTTTACTCTCCGCCTCTCTCCCTGTTCTTGCTTTGGATCCCTGTTTGATACTCGAGAGAGTTTAGTGTGTAGAGTATGGCTAGGATACTTGCGATGGGGGACGGTGCAGCGCATCTTGAATTGAAATATATTGGTCCTTTTGAGACCGCAAAACCCAAGTTTATTGTAATGAGTTGAGAGATAGCGCAGCAGGAGATCTGAAAAAAGGGGTATGGACTCGGAAACACATCCGATGGACTACATGTTCCTACGTATCGGCATAATAATAGTTGTAAGACACAGCCTTTGTTGCGGAGGCGGCGTCGAGAACAATACACACAATCCTCCTTTTTTTCCCAAAACGGCAACAATGGTGCATTCACGACGGGGCGTCTACCACAACCCGCTTCTCGGTGACCCGCACTAGTGCTGTGCATGGGCCATTGTTTTTTTTTTCTCTTTATCTTTTCAAACTCGGTGGTTCAAGGAACTTATGGAGCTATGTATTCCTTTGAGCACTTTGATATAAACGACAGGGCAGTGGCCTAGTAAGTTGCCAGGCCCGCCTTGGTTGCCTCCCCCTCCATCACAGTGGTACTCGCCCTCTGTCCGTCCGACTGCGTGCCAGTGGCCACGGTTCAAGTCACGTTTATTGCTGACCTAGACTCGGACTCTCCATCCCCTTTTATAGAGCTGTCTTGCTCGTGCGCTCCGATAGACTAACTTACCCTTCTACTTTTTTGCTTCCTCTCAATCCTCACGACGTTTGGTGCCGTTAGTTATAAAGCTACTTCCATCTTACGCATCCCGCCTCAACTCAAGATTAATCTTGCCCCCTTTTAACCGCGTCTGAGACGCGTCGGCTCACTGTGCTTCGAAACAACACTCCCTCAGACTACTATCACCACGTTCAACAGGACTCCCCTTATACACTCAACCAATCATGCGCAATCCATTTCTCATCGCACGTACTGTATTCTTCTGTAAGTCCCATTCCATCCTAGACCCATCTCGCAAGAAAACTTGAACTGACCAATACTGTGAACCCCCCTCCCCAACAGGTATTCTCGTATATCTAAACGTATTGGCCATCGGGTTCGCCGCGTGGAACGTTTCCGCGATGAAGTCCGCCAAGATGCCAGTACTAGGTGCACCCATTTTTGTGATCTTCAACGCCTGCGCTCTATTCTTCTTCCAACTTCTGTGAGTTTAATCCTCCTCCTCCAATTCCACCTACCAGGGGAGAGATAGTGGATTTCTAATGACAAATGTGGCCTTAGAGCTATCGCAGAGTTGGCAAGTCCGTGTGCGCGTACCGCACAAATTGGTTTCGAGTGTGGCTGGACTGCTGTCATGTCTATCTTGCAACTTGGTGAGTCTCTTCTTTATGCGATAATATAGACTCGTTTATAACGGAATTGCGATCAATTCAGCTGCAACAATAGACATCACACTCAATGGGCCTCCGAC
This sequence comes from Irpex rosettiformis, assembly GCA_022160335.1. Taxonomy (NCBI): domain Eukaryota; kingdom Fungi; phylum Basidiomycota; class Agaricomycetes; order Polyporales; family Irpicaceae; genus Irpex; species Irpex rosettiformis. The sequence goes on from MU274901.1 coordinate 88,390, forward strand.
GTACTGTTACCAGACTGCATCTGGGAGGCTATGGGCATTATGTTCGTCTTCGAACGTCCTTGTCGCGATAGCTTGGGCATCTTCTTCAATACGTCAGTACCTAGTCATAAACATCAACTTTAATGATCCGCATACTCACATTTCTTTCATCGCATAGTATTGTTATACTTCCTGACCATCTTTATCACCTCAGCCTCCCACTACTCATCGTACCGCGGCGTCTGGTGGACAACGGTATACAACATGCCATGGTTCGAAAAAGGCGTTGTTCACCCACCAAGGATAACCTTCCCCGAGCCTAGTATCCCAAAACCACTTCCTCCAGAGTCTCCGTACGAGAACCCCTGCTTCGGAGCCTATCACGAGACCGCACCACTCTCACCTCCAACGGTTCCATGGTTGAAGTCTTACCACTCAGAACTCGAGAGTAACAACACTCGAACAAGCAGTGCGAAGAGCGACGACTCCCTCAGACCTATGTGGGCAAGGAACGCCAAAAACCGTCGCGGTGTCGACCCTCCCTTCTCCCCCGTTCCCAACACTGCTCAGCGGATATCCAACGCGTTCAAGTCGCACTGGTCTAGTTCTACGGGAGCTGGTCCTGCTCCCCCACCTCCTCCCCCGAAGATGGAGATGCCTACACCACAGAAGATACGTGGCTCGTTCGTCGACTGCCATCGTACGTCGTACGGGCACTTCCCGACCGACGTCCAAGACGTCGATCTACCTATTGCTCGGACGCACATGAGAGAATGGGTCAGAGCCGAGCGGGCTGTACTCGCTCACTGAGTTCCTAGCACGGTTCGAGCTTTTCGAAACGTCGACGATCTCTTCCCCTCCTTTGTTCTCCCCCACCTGACCACGGACTTGCACTCTTGGAGGCAGCGAACTAGTAGACTATTAGTCGTGTTCCAGTGACGAAATCTCTTGATGATGATTTTCCGTCAGACGCACGGCGCATACGATAGTAAATCACCCTCCTTATTGTAGCCATATACTAGTGTATTCCAATTTCATCGACATATATGATCCAAAACGGCAAAATTAATGGTATCCAGTGGTATTTGAATGTGCTTGTTAGATGGTAAGTATATCCAGGAAAGATATATGGTCCGCTGATAAACTATAAATTGAGAGATGTCTCCGTCACGTTTTTGAAATGTGGCGGCTGATAACCAGGTGGTGAGGCCATGGAAGGATCGCACCTTAGAGATCCTTTCCCCTAGATAAAAAATATACGTGCTATATATCTGGTCACTCGGTGGAATCTGTAAAACCAAGTCGAGCACGAAGAGTGCGGATCTCTGCTTGTGCCTCCTTCAATTGTGTCAGTGCTCGGTCGCGTTCCTCCCGGGCCTCTGTGAGAAGTTGCTCGTTGTCATCATCGATTTCTGTCGCGCCCACTGCCACACCTGCGAGATTGCTCCGATGAGATACTTATAGGAGTGGATACAAGACTGTAAGTGCTCACCTCCGACGAGCTTGACAAGACGCCAGAGACGGAGAATGACAAGCAGTCCCGCGAGCTCTCGCTCCCTGCCTCTGAGAACGACTTCCAGAACAAAGGTAACCAGGATAATAGTAGAATCAAATAAGTGAAGTCCGGCGTGTGGGACTGAACCGAACGGGTTGTAATGGCTGAATCCCATTGCCCATAGTGTTACGGGAATTTCGACGAGGAATAAAGTAGTGATGCCAAGTGAGAGATGTGATAGTCCATTCAGCCACAGAGGTGCATCGGGGCCCTCGGGGGGTACACAAGTGTCGGACAGTACTGTGTAAGCTAGGTCGGCGAGGACGCACGCTGCGTCGGTGAGGACCTAGACATCATAGAGATGCGACAGCCAAGTTACTGAGTAAATTTGCCTGATATATGAATAATAATACGTGCCAGTGTTATAACGATGTAATGCCACGGTCGCGACTCAAGCACCTCCGCCATACTGTCCCTCCACCGGGTGATATGACCTTTCTCGCCTGCAACGCGCCCGCCGTCGTCTCCCTGCTCGACGTCCTGATCCTGACTGGGCAACAAGAGTGGTTGCTGTTCTGACATGGCAACTTGCAATGAAATTCGGAAGATGAACGCTTTGACTGCTTTTTTCGCAGAGGCAGTTCGCGGTGAAAGACACAAGGCGTCGGGCGCTGTTTTCTGCTGTCGAATGATGTCACATGTGACAGATCTACGAAAGAATCTCCACCTCGTCCGCGAAAGGCGGGTGGTCACCTTGTGACACATTGTGACAGTAAGTCACGCTCCGTTGCTCTTTCTGCCTTTTTGGGTCAAGAAGAGTAAGTTCGACTCAAATCATGTTCGGCGACTGTGCGATGCTCACAGCTCGTATCTGTCCTTCCAACCGCATGCCTGATGCACGCACGTATTATTCTCACACTTATAACTAACACGCAGCAGTGCTCGAGGCTAGTGGCTCCCCATTTTGGCGTGGAAATCCTGATCCCATGTCAACAGTCCGAGCAGCCCTATATAACCACTGACATGCCCAGAGATAGAATGAAAGTGAGCTCCTTCGTTCTCTCGCAGGCACTGACTGAGTCAGTCCCATCGCTTTTTTTCTCCAGGGCTGGGCTTCCTTTGTCAGTACCCTAGAAGGGCCCGCTTGACTTCGTTCTTTTATCGTTTATTCGTTCATTTATTTTTGGGAGGGCTTTCATAAATGATGGAGTGGTGGTCTGTCTTTTTCAAAGTCAGGAAGACTGTCTTCTGTGAGTCACATCCTGCGGCACGCGAATCTCATTCTTCTATTGACATATTTATAGTTTTTATTTCTATCGCCAGTCTTCTGTGGGCTGTAGTATTCTCTGTTTATATCGCTCACCTGTGGAATCATCTATTATGGTCACAAAGTACGTATCCGCTGCTGAATATCCTACTTTCCGATCGCTAATTACAAGTATAGGAGGCATGGTGCTCGGGATCATTGTTGCAAACGCATTCACAGCGGTGATGGTGTATCTCATGTACGAAGTTCTCAGGTTCCTATATAATGGATGAGATACTAAAGCATCTTTCTCTCAGGGCAGTCGTTGTTTTTCGTATCTGGCTCGATTTTTCTCGAGTCGTGTTTCTGTTATTACTGCATATTGGTAAGTGTAATGGCGCTATCATTTGAGTGGTTAACCGCTGAACTGGGCCGCTGTAGCTGCCGCTCTGGTGTTCACAATCTTTGGCTCAAACTTCTCTTGTGCGACATTCAGTAAGTAGTGAGGTCTTTATCATGGGGCCATTCACTGACTTGACACAGAAACCAAAGCGGACTGTAAACATGTGGATCTTGCCTTCGTCGTCGGCTCATGGGTCATGGCGGGGCTTTGTAAGTCTGTTTCACCTTCCAAGTCGTCAAACTGACTTACCTTGTCTTCGATAGTATTCGGCTATATCTCTTACCTCCTTACGATGCTTCTTGTCCCGCAACCTGGTCCCAAGATAACCCCGAACTCACTTCTCGACTCTCCTCTGGATCGACCATTTTCCATATCGTCCTTGGGCTCGATGAGCTCCACCACTCGTTTAATCAGGGATGATTCCATGTATAGCTACAGTCGTTATATCACATCACCAAACCCCTCTCGACCCGCTTCCTACCACTCTTCAGCACCTTATATACCTGTCCGTCGAGGCCCACCGTCAATCTACACTGGTGGAACATACGGTGCAATGGGCACGCCTGGTGGTCCACCCCCTTTCCGTACACCTACATCGCGCTCTGTGAGCGTGACCCCGCCAACTCCTAAGGCTAGTCATTTATCCACCCGTACGCCTCCAAGTCTACAGACGGGTGAAGCACTGTCCCGTAGCTCCAGTCGCTCAACGACCAGGCCACTTCCTACATCTCCAGCATTCAACAACCCATTTACTAACCCTGTATCGCGAAACAGCACCCCACATACTTCTTGGTCACAGGTATCATCCTTCGATTCGCCTATCTCCCCTTTGACACACTCTCGAGCGAACTCCCACCTAGACTACTGGCCTCCTCTCCTAGCTCCCCTTGCAACCTCTACCGCATCCGCCAGAACTTCCGCCACTCTTTCCCCTTCTCTCGCCAACATGGTACCAACATGGTCACCATACGAACATAGATGGATATACTCCTTCTCACCTCCCCCCACAAGACCTCCAAGCGCACGCACAAGCATGGTCACCACAGGCACAACCATTCGAACCCACACATCCTCCCCACCACAATCCATACACTCATTCTCGGGTAGCATCTCGAACTTAGTACCCGAGTCTCTTCAACCTTCGTATACCCCCTCTACGCCTAACCCCGTGCATGTTCGTGCGGAAAGCGACCCAGGACAGATACCTCTCTACAGATCTGCAAGCCTACTAGTCGTACCACGTACTACATACCCTACCAGCACCAGCTCCACAGCTTACGGTCCAGTCGACACAGACACACCACTACCGAACCCATTCCCACTGATCTCCGACAAACCAGAAGTCCGACGATTTGGATCCGTACCAAACGGACGGTTCTACGTCAGTGGTCAAGGCAGCACCTACCCCAACGCAAACGACCCAAGTGTCCATATAGCAACGGGATCTGAGGGTGGTGGTGTGCGAAATGCGGCGCACCTAGCTGGCGCGTTGGGACGAACACCGCCTCGAGCTGAAGTTGCTGATCCAGAGCAGTGGAAGGCGTTAGTGTTTAGTGCGGCCACTGGGAGAACAGTGGTGTAGAGTGGCATGCAGCAACGGACAGATGGATGGATGGTGATTATTACTCGGTTCGTGTTTGTTATGGTGGGCGCTGAGTGTCGTTAGCTGTACCTCCCGCGAGTATGATGAAGATTGCGCACTTGTTGGTCTGCCATTGACCTTTCGGACTAAACAACGACGTGCGATTGGCAGATGTAGTACACATTCGAGATAAGTCATAAATGGGCCTCAAAACCTCACTATTCTACTACTTTCGCTTGTCATAAGCTTAAGACAGCCATGTACTATTTAAATTCGTTTATAAATGACTCACCTCACGTAGCTATACCCACGCAGAGTACGGTACAGCCTCTCATTGCGTATTTTCAACTAGTAATCAAATCAATCACGGTATTCCTTCAAGTCAAAGCTCCCAGCCTTCAAGCTTCAACTTCAAACACTAGGATTGCATTGGTCAATCTGTCAACTAGATGTACACCGCACATAGATCGTCCCATATGCGGCTTGAGAATGAAAATACCCCACGAGGGCGGTGTATTACCAACTTTCATTCTCCCTTTCATAGAGTCTACCATGCTACCTCATCCCGACGTGCTAGGCTGAAGGCCAGCTGTAACCGTACCAGTAATAGAGAACGACACGCTCTCACTCACACTAACCACAGTGTTAGCACTCTCACTCGCAGACACCGTTCCCGTGACAGATATGATCGACCCCGAGCTGACAGCAGAGCTACTGGGTGCGACAGCACTTGAAGTAACGTTGACTGGTTTAGCGTTGGACTTGAGTACCCCAGCGAGGACGTTACCTCCGGCGACGGGGCGGGAGAGTTTGTTCGCACCTAACGAAATACAGACATCAACGCACAGCCTTGAGCTAACAGGAATGAATATACCAGATTTCACGATGAACTCGGCACTCGGGAAAGCGTCCAAGTTTGCGGTACCTGTAATAATTTATCCTCATTGTGTCTGCCCACGCAGTAATTCTTATAAGAGCACAAACGTACTGGTATTCCTCATGGCCCAATACGTTGCATTCGCATGTGTAGTATTGAGAGTCAGCGTGAAGAATCCTCTGTATGAGCCCTCACTCCATTGGAGGTCTGCATTCAGAGAATCGGTGACGAGGACGTTGGAGATGACATCGGCGGCTTGAGGTGTGATGTGATTTCCGAAAGCTGATCCAGAACTTACAGCAGTCTATAGGAATTAAGAGTGATGTCAATTGAGGCGTGACTAAGGAGGAAGAATGTAGTGAAACCTACACCGGCGAACTCAACTGCCAAGCTACCGTCACCAGTTGCCGGGTTGTAGCTGCGCAAGAATGAGTGAATGCGTTTTAGGGCACAACGTAAAACTTACTGGGCAGTATCATTTGGGTCTACATAGGACCTTTGTTAGCGCATTTAGCCCGTGTAAGTTTCTTGATTACATACGAATGAGATCAGAAACCCAGTTCGCGTGGCTATCTCCAGATAAAATAAGCGTATTGCTAATCTTGTTGTTTTGAATGTGATCAAGAACGCGGTTACGATTGGCACGATAGCCATCCCAAGCATCCACGTCGACTATCAAAGTATTCCCATCAATGAGTTTACAGAAGCTCGCAAGATTAGAGACTTACACGCCCCACCCTCGTCGAGCTGAGTGAACACGATCTGTTGGCCGACGACACGCCAAATTGCCCCACGAGCCTTTGATTGAGATAGGGCATTGTAGAACCCTAGATTGCAGCTTGAGCATCGGGCACTGAAATTTTGATCGACATGAAGGACGTACATTTCTCTTGTTGAGCTCCCATGAGAGAGCGATTTTGGAAGTCGGCGATGGAGTTGATGTCTGACACGATGTTAGTATTCATTATATCAACTACGAGGCGGCCCGGGTAACGCACAGTCTAAGCAGATATCGTGAGTCTTCATGAGCAAACCCTCTATGACTGCAAAGCATCACGCACCGGTGTTATAGTACAACTAATGTATATCAGGTGAGTAAATTCAGAGCATTGGGACGGCGATCAAAGAACTCACGTCAGTAATATCACGATCATATTGACCTATTATCGATACTTATAAGTATCGTGCAAAATCGGGATGAAATTCAGAACGTACGAGTATCAAGCATTGTCAAATCCTATACGTCAAAGCCACCATCGTGAGCACCTCCTTACATAAAGCATTGTCCATTTACTCACCAAAAGCTTCCCGAACTGGAAGTTCCTCCAGATCCTCAACTTGTCGCCGACATCAACTTGACGAATGGGCATCCACTCATGGTACGCCCTGACGCCAGCGAGCTTGCGGTCGGTGAAGCAGGCACCAGAAGGAGAGAAGGCACAGCCGGAAGCGGTATCGTTGCTATTGGCGGTGCCGGCTTTCCAGGATTGATCGGCTACTTCGTGGTCGTCCTGAAGAAGTGAGAGATCAGGAGAAGAGTAGACGGTAAAGGTATGATTGTGGCTTACCCTGTTAACCAAACGCTGTTCAGCACGTCAATGTAAACGGACGCAACTCGAGACTTACCAAACAGTAATCCATGGATGAGCTTGGTGTGCATCGAGCAAGCTGACATCTGTGCGATACTGGCCTAAACGCTGGCGATAATCATGAATAGTAGCGAGCTCCCGTCCGAGAACTTTTCTGCCAATCGAAGCTCTATAGAGTTAAGGTCATAATCAAACTTAAGCCACCTTCTCACTGGCATGATGCTCCAGATATCTAAACTTACCCATTACCAAGAGACTCATAGATCTAATAATAGTAACGATACGTTAATGGTAGAATATCTCTTTAACAAAGAGCCGGGACTCACGTAGTCGCCCAGGTGAACGAAGAACTCGGCGCTGGTGTTGTGGGTGGCCACTCCGTACGCGTTGAAGTAGCCTGTGAAGTGCAATTGTAATTGTAGTCACTAGAAAAGATACTCACGGCGTACCATTTTGGAACTGAGAGCAGCTGAAGACTGCAAAGGTTAAAGGCTTTCCACCATTGACTTGTTGAGCAGGGGCTAAGTAACAACAATGGTTGTTTAGTAAGACGTATCTTCAAAGCAGATTTATCGAGTCGGACGTACTGTTAGGATGGGGTAATGTCTTTGTAGCACCAACGACGCTGGTGCTACTGGGATTTGTGCAATCCGCAAATTGATACCAGTAGCTTGACTCGGCCTTCAAACCCGTCGCCTCAACCTTGACTGTGAAGTCGACGTCCCATGAAGTGAATGCCTCTCCAGAGTCAACCGGTTTTCCTTTTAAATCGGGGTTGTCAAAGACGTTGAAGGAGACGCAGACGGGAACGCTTTGGTCGGGGGTCCCATTGATTGGGAAGGCGCGGGTCCAAAGAAGAACAGACGTGTCAAAGGGATCTCCCTAAACATGGAATGGTTAGCAAATGGTACGATTTGACGACCACATTTGATACTCACACTCGCAACTAAATTACCATTCAGTATTTGATTAGCTGAAGGTTCATTTAGTGGATGCACTTACCTCTGTGAGTGAAGTTGACGCCGCCGTTCCAGAGGAAAGGGGCCTAATTACCCATCAATCCCGTCCCCCAACAAAAGCCTAAAAACACTCACATTGCTGAAGTCGGCGCCATAGAAAGTGGGATAATGCTCGTCAGAGAATCCCTCGGTGCCGACAGTACTCCTCTTTATGTGTTCAATATGGCGCTTCTGGATCGCTCTTGTATCCCTAGCGAACTATAGGCGCGTTTAACGGTCAAATACTTTATCATACATGGGAAAACAGTCCGGGTAAGAGACCTACCTCTGAGAAGCCGACGAAGGGAGAGCTGTAGGCGAGATTACTATCGAATAACTTGGTTGCAGACGCCGTGAGAGCGACACCCAAGAACACAACGAATGAGGACCGCATAGTGGTGTGCGACTCTCTGTGGCAGGGTGGTCCTCCAAAGTGTACGTTGACGGGATGCAGCAGCGGTAATGGTCACTTATATACGTTACCTGCAACGTAGGCATCAGAGGCGTCATCAGACACGTCCGGTGCGCTTCCAAGCACGTTCGTGAAGCTCGAAATGGGAGAGGTTGAAGATGTGCGTTACGGGGGAGGAGCGGGGGTCAGAAGGCGACGCACAACACTGCACAATTGCACGAAAGCTACGAAGATGAGAGCGCTGTCAACGAGCACACATGGCCGGTGATAGAAGAAGACACACGTGAAGGTACGGGCCACGACGGTTGACTGGAAATCGCAGCTCCTGCCTATGTGAAGCCGTTTGTTCGCACAGACTCGCGTCACATGCGATCTCTTCTGCTGTCTGTGAGCCTCATGCTATGAGCATAGTTAGCGAAACACTCACTCCAGCGAATTGCAGCAAACGAATTACTCAGCGATGGGCACAGTGTCTGGATTTACCGGCCGGCAGGATAGACAGATGAACATGGCCGTTGACTGTAGAGTTGCTGATTGCAACAAGCGCCCATAGATTTGGCAATGTAAGAGCGTTCCAAAGCCATAAGAGATTGTTATGCGCTACATGGTGGTCGGGATACGAGAATTGCCAGGTATTTATGTGCACTGTTTCATTAGGAAAGAGTTCGGTACGAATAACGGAAATGTAACTATCAGTGTGGAGGGAAAGACTATCACGATACAAGCACGGCGATCGAAAGCAACGGGTAAGTATACAAAAATGCGACAGAACTAGGAATCAGGAAAATAATCGAGAAATACTAGAGATGATTAAAAATGTTCGTCGGTAATAGTCAAGAGAGATGTGTAAATGGAAGATGAGACATAGAGCTTGAACTCCGAAGTATAAATAGTATGATACAATTCACCTTCTTTCCGCTATATATTGCAATCAAGATAGTTCTTTACTGGGTCGAGGGGACTGGATTACTCATCTGTGGCAGCGGCGACCCAGATTTCGACACACCTCGACTGTTTATATTGTTGAGTATCACAGCGTTGAGCTGCACCATCGGCTCGACGCGCGCCCACAACGCGTCCGCGGTCTGTTTCTGGAACGTCGCCATCGAGTTCGTGAAGCCTTCCGTAACAATGGCTTGAACATTCTGAATTTCGTTGTGAACCGTTTGAAGCACCGCAGGTCGCAAATGCTCGATAAGAATAGCTGGGTCAACGGGATCAGGGACTTTCTTTCGTTCTTCTTCCGCATCACGGAACTGAGATAAGATTCTTTGGATCTCGGCTCTGTTCTCTTGAATTTCTTTTATACTGGTGTGATATTGTTGCTGGAGCTATTGAAAATGTCAAGACCAGAACATAACCTAATTGAGAGACAGGAAAGACATACCTCATCCACGCGAGCGCTCAGAACTCGATGCTCCTCTCGAACGTCCTCATGCTCCTCCTGACAACGTCGATCCATACCCAACAAAGAGTCCATCTCCTGGCGAACTTCCGTAATAGCGGCATCGGTCTCTGCCTTCCGCTCCCGACAAGTCCGCAAATGCTGTTTAATCTTGCCATGGATAGATGAAAAAAACTCCCACTTCTTCTCCATATCCTTGTCCAACATCCGCTCGCTATCGTCCTGGAGCATCCTCAATACCGACTGCTGATCCTCAACCCGTTTTCCGATCTTCGACAATTTTGTCGATAGTTCGTGTGCTAAAGCTGCACTGGCAGCTGAAACCACTGCAGGGCTATCATCTCGAATGCGACCTATACCAACACGAGTATCCGTGTCGCCCGCCGTAGAGACCTTGAGCAACTCCGCTGCCTTGTTGACCCACGCCTTCACATCCTCAATCGACTTCCCGACAAATTCCACCGGGTCCGCATCCTCCGCATGACGCCAATCGAGCGGAAGCTCGCTACAGTCGTGATAATACTCTGAAATAGCGACGAGGCGCTTCGCCGCCTTGCTCCTACCCTTCTGCGCCTGCTCCAGCTCCGCCGCCCGCTTCGAACCTAGCTGAGTGAGAGTTTCAATCGCGCGCGGTCCGGCGTTGGAGTAGACTTTGCTTCGCTGCAGGGCTTTCTGCTTGACATATGCGGCCTGTGCTTGGTCGTATTGGTATTGGCAAACAGCGCTTTCGATTAAAGCTCTGTGATCATAATCAGCGAATGAAGCAAATAAATACTAAACGGATTAGAAAACATACTTGGCGTAATCGCTGCGAGTAAAGGCCTGTCGAGCATCGAAAGAGTGCGAACGTGCCCGTTTCTTTGATGCACTAGAGACTGAACCTGTAGGAGACTTGGGTGCTTGTGCTTCATTGGACGGCGGTGAAGTCTCGCGTAACGGCTCTACTTCGTTCTCCACCTCGTCGACTTCCATCGGGATAGCGTCCACATTACCAGCTTCAGGAGACCCGTAATCCAACCCACCATCTTCCCGTCCTGGTTCGGCTTGTGGAGGAGAAAGTTCGTTAGCCTGGGCGGGGACTGAATTGGTTGGCTCAGGCGGGGCTGGTGCAAGAGAAGCCGCTCGAACGACGGAATTCGAGTTTCCCCAAGAGGTGACGGACGTCTGACCATTATTCGTCTTCGTTGGGCTTGAGGTGGAGCTGCGTCGCCGCGAATCGATAGGTTTCGCACTCGTAGAGACAGCTGTAGTTGAATCGCTCTGAATTGAAGCTTCCAAGGCATCCTTCGTTGCGCTGGAAGCACTAACAGCTTCGTACGAAGGTCTCGGACTCGAGTTTGGTTTCGATGCGGTCGTCGTTGTGATCGGCATCTCCCCCCAAGCTCCCGATGTCTTCTTCGACGCATCTCCCAAACCAGAGTTGGTAGAACCACCCCAGCCAGAGCTACCAGCATTGCCCCAGGAAGAGGCACCGCCGCCCCAGGAAGAGGCACTGTCGCCCCAGGTGGAATTACCCCAGCCAGAACTTCCACTCCTTTCCGCGCCCGACCCTTGCTCCCAGCCTGTTGTAGTCCCTGAAGGGTCTCCCCATTGGATACTGGCATTCTTCGGCGAGTCCCCAAACCCACTAGTAAATCCCCATCCGTTTGTAGACCCTTTCCTAGTATCATTCTCCTTCTCCTTGCCCTTCCCTTTACCATTGTCTGCCCATGTCGTTGAAGGGAGATCGTTCCGTGACATATTTCCCCACCCAGAATCGCCCGTGCTCGTGTCTCCAGTAGAAGTACCCCATCTTGAGTCTTCTCCAGAACTAGTATCCACACCACTGCCACCACTGCCACCAGCTCTATTTCCCCACCCTTCACCAGCACTTCCAGATGCGTTAGCACCAGTCAAGAATGGTGCACCCTGCTCAGAGTTCTTCCACTTCACATTACTCCCACTCTTCTTCCACTCACCGAAACCACTGCTCCTACTCCCACGTCCATTCTCAGCATGCCCAGAGTCAGGTTCATGACGTTTCTTCCGCCCTGAGGAACCCGAGTCGACACCAGCCGAGGAGGACATTGATTGTAAAGGACCGTTCTGCGAAGCCCGAGATTTGGGGGCACTGGACCATTCAGGATCGCTGGGGTGGATAAATGAGCAAACACCGGTCTTTGGGCAACCTCTCCTGATCGGTGTGCCGTTATCGTCGTAGTGCTACATGGGCGTTGAACAGAGGTAGGGTATAAATTAGCTTTGGTGCACCACTAAAGACTGAGCTCCTCACCTTGCATCGTATTAGGGGCATAATGTCACCGATTCTCTGCACAAGGAGTTGACCCGTTCGCGTTCATGTACCCGTACTTGGCCACTATACTTCGCGTTCACCTTGCTCAAGACTACTGCAGCACTCACGCCTGAACAACAGAAAAAGGTTTAACGTTTGAATGCTAAGCACATATCGTGCTTCAATAAATAAATCAACTCACCCAGCTAAATACGAGTCTTTCCCTGGTTCCGGGCTTGCGAAATCGAGTGTCTCTCGGCTTGAGTGCGACGACCAGACGACGACCGAGCAACTGCCAGATATGCTCAAACGGCGTTTGGTCGGCAGATTTAAGTGTGACTGCAACTTGTAACTATGAGATGCAGTGTTTACTCCAAGCAGGGCATGGCACACATCATGGAAGTGAGGGTAAGACTGAGTTACACCACGGTGGGCTTCGCAGTCTGAGAGACTCTAAACAACCATCAATAAAACGCGTCTTAGCGCCTGAGGAGAATGTCATGTGTATCCGGTGACTGTACTCGAATGACTACTAGTACTGAGCGCTGAATATTGAATATTGGGTGGCTGGTAATATTCAACTTTTAATCAATGCAGCAACTTCATACGCACCGATTAGAGGTCCACAAACCTTTCATACTTATAATCGTGCATAGCGGTAATCTACGATGAACGTACAAACAGACAAACACCATAACATCATCCAAGGCTCTCTGATACATACGCGAGGTTAGAACACAGGACAAGAACACTCCCACTAATAGCAAACACCGCACGAATGGATAAAGAAAGGTAGGCGGTGTATAAGGGGAAAGTGGACATCGCACGCTCGGCGTGACATCAGAAAGTAGATAGGCTCCCTACAAGATTCGGTTGAGCAGGGGTTGGCACCTTGCTACCACGCAATCAAAACTAACATAGCTCAAGCTATGTTTCACCTGCGAGACACCCGGTCGTCGATCGTCTTGAATGCGCTTATTCTTGTCAAGTCCAATGGTGGAGGTATGGGGCGCTGTTTTGACCCGCTCCCGTTCGAGTTCTTACGGGGATGTGTCGGACGCGGGGGGACCGCGTCTGCTGACGATGATACAGCGAGATTTGCAACTATTAGTGCTTGTCGTGTTGAAGGCTCGGAAGCGTAAGGATGCGGTGGCAGGCTCGACTGAAGAACTGCGGGATATAGGTTTGACGCGGGCTGATTAGGAATACGAGGTGCGGGCCTGCTGGGTTGGTAAGTAGGGTCTGCCCGGGCACCACGCTCAAGGCCGTACTCCAAGTCGCGACCCATTGTAGCCTGTCGGACAGGGACCTGCGGATGAGCCGCGTTGAGGGTGAGAGGCTTCTTTTGGAATTGACGGACCGGCGACGAAGGAGCACTGGTCAGGTTACCACGGGTGGAATACCACGGGTAAGTTCGAACGCCAGAGTTCCAGACATTCGATGCATCACCTTGGTGCATGACCGCAGAAACGGTCAACGCGAGGAGGTAAATCATAACTGGATAACGAGTTAGTCAACGATCGATGCATTCGAGTGTTTATAACGTACGGAGCATTGTACAGATCCAAGTGAACACAATAAGGACTGAAGCGGACGTGCACGCGTCCTTATTTGACGGATCACAGACCATACTGGAAAGACTTGCCGTGATTGCAGAGGCGCCAGCTGGTGAGCAAACATAAAGTCAATATCCCGCGCTTGACATAATAGGTCACTGCGCCTGCGGTTGCCATCCAAGTTTCGCGTGGCCGCTTGCGTTCAAGCGGAATGTTAAACGTGTACTCACCAAGTTCCATCACCCAGAAAATCCCAACCCACAGACATTCAAACCACACGCGATTGACAAGAGCGTTATCCCTAAGAATATCGGTAGCTACGCTACAATATCATTGTCAAGAAATGTCAGATATATGATGTCGACTTGTTCACGTACGTAGGAATGATGAACACTACTCCCAATGCACCGAGGAAAACGAGGTACGCATCAAGTTGCACTAAAGGGTCGATGAGCGATGCCTGGAAGGTGTACCGTCCCGCTACCACTCACTGTTGTGCCCGGAAGATCCATCAAGACTCATGTTCCATACAGTGATACTGCAAATTATAGCATTGCAGATGATGAAAGCGACTGTAGAGACAATGGACGTTAATTAGTGGTTCATCGTTCTTGTCTTATTGCACAGTGGAGACACGCACCGAAGAGGAAGTAGCGGTAGCCAAAGAGGAAGCTTGCGAGGGTGGCCATGTCTTGAAAAGAAAGTATACAGATCCAACACTGAAGGAAAGTTAACGAAAGAGTGTCGTCGAGAACCGGTCCACGGTTGAGCAAGCTATGAAAGCAGAGTCTAGCTCTGAGACCGGAACCCTGTCCAGTGAGGTGTAATGAGGGAGGGAAAAGAGAGAAGGGGACACCGAGAAGGTGGTGGTCGTGATGAGAGAGGAGAGGAGAGGACGGCGGGATGCTAGAGGCAGGGGTGGCTGTTCGCGGGGAGCGACTCGCTGAGTGTTTCACAGCTGTTGACGCGTTACCATAGAAGTACACTTTAGTAGGCGCCCAATAGCAGGCCTGCTATAGCTAGCGCCAATCCCTAACGCAATGCGAAGACAATGAGGCCTTTCAAAGTTAGATGGGCCCTTATATTATATTTTGGCCCATCACAAAGCCTCAAAGGTGAGCTGTGCACCGACTTTTAATGGCCACCACAATCGACTCTTGCACTTGAAGCTTGAGGACCAACCGCCGAATGCGTGGTCTTACGTGAAATGGCTTGATGAGGATTCAGATGGAAAAATCACTGAACAGATCCCGTTACTGGCCCTCGAGATATCAAGATGTTGTTGGCATGACGCTTCCACTCATATGTTGCCTACAGAATTGAATAAAGCCTGTCGATCACAGCGGTGTGATAGTGGATGGTCGGACATTATTGGCTCGTCGTGAATGACGGCACCGAGTTCTGTATGAAAAGGCCATTGTCATTTCCTGATATGCCAGTCACAAGTCCTAGAGAGCGACAGCCCTCGCGGACACAGCAGTAGCAACAGTATCCTCCCCGTCTGCAAGTCCCTGTACGAATCCATTCTCATACTCCTCCTTCGTCCCTGGTGCGATAACGACAGGCCCCAGAGAATTGACGCTGTCCCAGATGTATTGACCGGTAAAACCAAGCTTGGAGAGGCCATAGGTCGCAAAGATCTTGGCTGTCAAGAACCCGTCCTGGTAGCCTTTCATCTGTGATTTGTCGCCAGGAGAGTCGTCTCGCCTGGCTAAGGACATCCGAGCGTGCCTCCTTCGCGAGTCCACAGTCCGTCGGAATCCGAACGGTGCCGGGGTAGACAAGGCAGCTGAGTAACGCTGATCATAGGACTCGGCGGTAGACGGAGGTGCCTTGGCCCCAGTAGTAGGTTGCTTGAAGCCCTCCATAAGCTCTGACATCGGAGGTAGCTGAGAAGGCTCAGGCGGAGGGTATACACCGTACGAGAAGAAGCTCGACGGGAGGCTCTTACCAACGGCAGTCGTGAAGCACCAACCTGAGTCGGTCTCACATTCTTCTTTTCGATACGCTAATGAAGCCCGTTTGAGTACCCACATATCCATTCACCGAAAGATGGAACAAACTTACCCCAGAAAGCCCATCCAGCTGTCGTATTGGTGTAAACCTCCATCTGACCAGTGCAGAATTCCTTTCTTGCTTCGTCCGGGTCATCTTCATCCTTCAAACTATCGCCGGTGAGGGCACATGAAAACTCGTCAATCACCAAGTTACGACGTTGCCTATCTGAAACCCCCTGTAAAGAGTCTGCAATGTCATTCTCGACATCCGAGGTGTGCTGAGATGCAGGTTCGGATTCGTCGTGCGGAGTGAAAACAAAGTACGAATGATGATCCTGAACCACAAAATCTGACCTATTTGCGACGTAGTTGCTGAACCTTTTGAGATTGAACCCATCGTGTAGGTATAGTGGGAAGCTCGTAGAATTTGAATAGACCGCGCGCATATCGTCGATAGCTTGAGTATCTTTGCAGAAAGTTAGTTACGAAAACATAGCGGATGAAACATGCAGCGACTTACAGAAATCTTCAAGAGAGTCGACATACTTCGGCTCGTTCAGCAACTGGATACCAACAACGTTAGTTACGAACGCCAGCTCTTTCATCAAGAAAGTAAGGACGCGAATTGTCTGATCGGCATAGTCGTCGCTGCCAAACATACTCGTCTGGCCGTCAGATACACCAGAATGCTGCTGCCCATTTTGACTACCAGGTGCCCCATGTAAGTCCACAAGTACGCCTATCCCATGAGAAGCCGCATAGTTGATCGTCCGGATGACGCGAGGCCAAGAACCACGATATACCTCCGCAACGTCTTCAAAAGGCGTATTCTGACAAAATTCCGGACCTAGATTCCAATATCCGATAGGCAAGCGAACGGTGTTGATCCCAATACTTTCAAGGTAGCCAAAGTCCTCTTCAGTGATGAAAGTGTCCCAGTGGCGTTCTAATACTGAGCGAGCTCCTTCAACAGATTGCCAGCCGTGTGCGATGTCGACTTCCGAGATTTGGTTGTCCGCTGCGCAGGTAAAGAGCGAAGGCGTCATCCAGGCCTCATGTACGAACCTGTTCATACTACATGTGAGAAAGATTTCCAGGCCGTGTACGAGTGACATACCAAGACCCGAGATTAACAGACTGCTGCTGACGATACCTATACACGATCGCCTTGTACTTGTCGAATGGAGGAAAAGATTGGTTCGTAAGTGGAGGAGAGTCATAAGGTTCCCATGAACAAGGGTCGCTGTTGTCATCGCCACTGCTGTCATTGTCATTTGAGTTCGATGCTACACGGGGTGGATCCGAAGTCCCAGTATCAGAGTTGTCATCCACAGAGGATCCCATAGGGGGCATCAAGCCAGCCAGAGTAGAGCCACCGACCAAAGTCTTCCTGTCAACAGAAAGTCCGGAGAGTAAAGGAACAGGCTTGAGCAACCCCTGCGTCAAGCTGAGGGTTTGTAGAAGAGCGGTGAAGTTCCTGGCAGTGAGCACCATGATAAGAAATCTGTACGCTCACAGACTGTATGCAGGACCTGTCCTGGAGCAGTGAAGAACACGAGAAACCCGTCGAGGCAGTCCATATAGCATGTGTCAGGATGAGGCTAACCCGTTGGTCGGCCAGGACGAAATTGGAACCATCCTCCGTCGGGTGCCACCACCAGATATAGTCAAGTAAATCATACTGAGCTTTCATCTGTTAAAAAGTGAAATAGTCGGCGGTGGTATCAAGTTCTTTCTCCCAAGGTTGTGGTAGAGATGAGAGAGCAACCAGCTCAGAAGCGCCCTACGTAACTCTCTCTTTCCATGCATGCCAGTGCAGCGCACTCGTCCGCTGCAGGACTACCCTCAGTTCAGCGTATACCACTACGAAGGACGTCGCGAATATCGCGTTGAGAACTGGAGACTCGCTAGAGATGGCTCAAGGAGAATCATCAAGTCATATGGATGGACGTGGTTTGACCTGGCAGTCCCGGTCTTGGTTGCTGTACTCTGGCCTAAGGTGCGTTCTACATCTACTTAACTCCTGGATAACACACTCAACACACTTCACAACATCTAGTTAACTACCAGGACACACTACATTGTCCTTTTAATCAGTCTAGCTTGCTATATCTACACCAAGTGCACACAGATACTCTGGGGTAAGTGTTTCCTTTCATTATCTCCGTAAAGTTGCTCATCAGAGTAGAGTCTGTCCACGCTGTCCCTTACATGGGGATACAGTTAGAAACCCATAGAGGACTTCCCAACATACCCCTCTTTGTCTCTAGAAGATTTATACCCGCCATATACCTGCGCGACGTCATCATCAGCGAAGCTCTGCGCGGATGGACTGTCCGATACTATCTGGCTGCTATACAAGAGGAGGATGGGCGAACTACGCTTCAAGTAGCATACGAGGTGTGTAATAAAAATTCGTACACTCTTTCTCTCCACTCACAGAAATCCGGGCGGCACAGAACATCCTACCCTATTTTCCAGTGTTATTACACGTGTACCGCGACGTGCACGCAGTTATGTTCACACCAATGGACTCTCCCTCATGATCACACAGAGGTTGGAAAAGATTGTGCTTGAGGCTCAAGGGTTAAATGCCCATAGGCAAGAGAAAAGGCAACTAGCAATAGCAATGTGGTGCAGTATTAACATCCGAATTGAAAAGAGAACACATAAAGTAGATCATTATTGTATATCCTCGCTCTCATACGCACTCAACAACTCGTCATAACCTTCGTCGTCCCCCTCAGCCGCGGCACTTTCGCGCTTGTGCTTACGCTCAACACGCTCTGATGAAACCTTCCTGGATTTGTTGTCTCCAGAGAGCTTGCGTAGTCGTCGCGACGGAGGAGCAGCCTGATCGAAGCTTACTGCCTTCGGCGTCGTCGCTTCAGGCTCGTCGAAATCGGGGGCTTGGAGAGTATTTGGACTTGGAGTGCGATCGACAGGTGAACTCCTGCCCTCCTTGGCCTCGAGCTTGGCGCGCAGAGTAGCAAGACGAGATGGGAATCGCTTTGAGCGGATACGAGAGGTGCGATGAGGAACAGCTGCCGACGAGTCTGAGCTATCGTCAATCTGGAGTGAGAGGTTCCTTCCTTTTCGTCGTGAAGCAACTCCTGAGGTGGAGGCGTCAATGACCTCACCAAATTCGCTAATAACCACAGAGCCTCGCTGCGTTTCTGAAGAAACCACTCGAGGCCCGCTCGAGGAGTTTTCTGGAGTACGAGATTGAGGTGGAGGCGAGGCAACTGAGTCGATGGTAGACACTGAGTCCCTTGTATTCGGTGCTGGAACAGTATCACCCTCAGTGGATGATTCGCCAGGGAGGCGGCTCTGCACCCCTACGGGGCTTGATGCCGAAGATGAAACAGACTCCTGGCGTCTCGCTCGCGCGACGGCCATGGGGGAGACAGTTCGGTTTAGAGGTACAACTCTGCTACCTACTGTAGACTCTGGGGTGCGTGCTCTCGATAAGGAAGTGTGCCTGTCCTGCCTATCCTGAGGGGATAGTGAAGATACAGATGATTGTGATCCACGATGAGTGGGAGAAGGACGTTTCGCTCGCACAGCCTCTGCGAACTGCTTGTCCAGAGAATTGTTTGGCATCGTCGATGACCGCGAATGAACAACCGAGCCAGCAGAACCCAACAATAATGGCCGAGGTCCCATCGACTTCGCTGATGATGGGCTAGGAGTGCGACTTAGGGCTGCAAGAGTATTTGCACGAGCCTGATGTTTATAACGGTCGGCATCGTTTTCGGAGAATGCAGAGTAATCTGAGCCAGTAGGTGAAATCACGTCTGGCCGCAAATCCCCTCCTGCTATAAAGCTATCCCGAACTGGCTTGAAGAAAGCCGGTCGCGGCGGGGGTACATATGCGTCCGAACTACTCCCAGCAGGTAGAGAGCTCCTTCGTTGATCCAGAATATTTGAAGCTTCAAGCGACGCGCGATTAGTAGCATTTGGCACCCAGGAAGGAGATAGTGCATCAGGATTGGCAGTCGATGGCGCAGATGTCGCACCACCACTGTTTCGCTTGGTCCACACGTCCATAGCTTTGACTCTCCAGTTGGTGCTAACCTTCGCTAGAGTGGCAGCTGCGTCCGAGTCCCGCATCTTTGCTGCATAGTCCCAAAGCGTAGAAACTGGCCTAGTTGCTGGGGCTTCCACAATCTCGCTTTCGGGGAACTTCTCTTGGGTAGGAGCAGGGGAAGGAAGCGGTGAAGCATCGGGAGTCGGAGGAGGCTCTATAGCGGACTGATTTGTGATACCCTTCCATACTGTAGTAGCCAGACGCGAGCTGAACGACGGACGTTGCAGAGCGAGGGGCTTATCGTCATCATCTTCTTCCTCACTCTCTTCGCTCTCATCTTCATCTGTGTCTTCCATTACCTCTGGTATCGTTTTTTGTGCCGGTGTTCTCCAAACAGAGTTACGAATACGAGCGCTGATCCCTGAGGCGGTGGGCATACTATATGACGAAGCGGCTTGTCGTTCGGCCTCCCGTTTCGCAGCAAAGTCATAAGCGAGTTGCAGCACTCTATCCACACCACCGACTTCTGCCAGAGGATAGTTTTGAAGGAAGATCATTCCTGATGCAAATGCGTCCTCAAGATCATGGTCGTTCAGCGGTGTCGATATGAGAGATGTGGTCTCATCTCCCCAGAGGTTCAAAGGCTGCTTGAACGGGTGTCCCAAGCTATGAAACGTGTGAGTGAGAATCTCTTGGTTGGTGACATTTCACTCACTTAAATAGCGGACCTCGAGCGCATACCAGCATACTCGAACAAATATCTAGAAGATAGTCAAGCCTGGGGTTAACTCCCTTCGCCCGAGCTGGTCGAGAGAATATTGCGTCCCAGACCATAAGAACAGCGGGAAGCGGTATTGTATGCGTAAGCAGTGTAGTCAACCACCGACTGCCACAAAAGTTATTGATAGGTGTGACACTAGTAATTAACGCTAGACTTACTACGAGTAGTGGGGCAACGCGGGATCTAACCCTTTAGCTTGCTATAATAGATACCGTTAAATTTCCATAGAATTGACAAAAAAAGCATGACTCACGAGATCCTCGACGAGTTCAGTGTCAGCCCAAGCAGTTCTTTGTGAGAACTTTTGCATCCATAAATTCCCGCTCTCTGCATCTTCCAGCTCAGAGAATTCGCTAACCATAGCCTCAAAAAGCCAGAAAGCATCTGCCTCTACATGTGCCGCATCTTCTGCGTCCACTTCTTCTATGAGGGCCGAATACAGTGGAATAAGCAACGATGCTATTTGGGGCGACCGATTCGCAGGGTTAAGACTTGAATGAACATAAAGCAGTCGGAGTAGAGATGAAGCATGCTTCGGGTGGGCACCGAAGGAGCTGTATGCTCTTGGCGCCAACAAGGTAGTGGAGATGCCCGACTGACTGGAGCCGGTGGGTGATCCAGGGACGGATAACGACATCTCCGTAGTAACTTCTGGGTCAAGATAGTTTGCATCATCAGGATTGCCTGAACTTTCTGCTTCATTGTGTTGTTCTTGAGTGCCACTTCCATCCTCGGGACCTTCGAGACGAATCTCCGGTGTGGTCTCGAGCCGTATCTCTGGAACACCCTCAACGGGTGACGATCTGCCTTGGGATTCATGCGCACGAATGAGCCGCAATCGAATGTCCAATGCCAGGGCACAGGGAATCTTAATGTCATCCAATGCTGCAGGGTCAAGAGGACAGGATTCGACGGGTTCAGGTTCATCCTCAAGCCTCGCAAATAGCCCTTTTGGGACATGCGTAAACTCCTTCGAGAGCTCTACAAGCGAACTATCCGATTTGGACAATGGGGTTACGGGTTCGGGGAGGTTCTCAACCGGTTCAAGTAAGTGGCGAACAAGATCCTACATATTTATTAAATTTTAGTAGGAAACACAGCTATGCTGTTCGAAACGCACATAATAATTTTCGCGCTGTTTACGAGCTTCGTCTTTCCATGATGCCTTCTCAGGAGGTAAGGTGCCAAGGAGTAGTCTTTGTTCAATGAGTACACGATAACATTTCGGGTGCCGGGAACGTCTTACCTCCACACACGAGGCCTTAACCATGGCGGATACTCGGGAAGCCCTAGCAGTGCCTTAGGATCCAGACCGTGGCAATCAGTTGAGAGACAGCTCACCGTGAGAGCAGAGCATACGGAGACGGGACACATCAACCACCGGTATTGAAGCAGGATCGAGCATGGCGGATATCTGGTCGACTCTAATAGGAACGGTGCCTGATTAAAGGTGTGGACAATCAGGCACAACGGTGCTTACTTCTCATGCGGTTGAAAATCCGGCATCCAATGCACTCCGTGAGCCTTGGCTATAGAGTACAGATAGTGGTCCAGCTGTGCGGCTGTGGGTGGCCGTGCCGAGAGATCGCGAAGAACCTATGTAAGTAATCAAATCAGCTCCTACACGCCTGGATTCGACGAAATATGGGTACCGTTGAGGAGACGTAGTTGTCTTGGTTGACCGCCGCTGCACGCGCAAATTCAGAGCCTAGTCTTTGCGTAAGGAGGTCTTTGACGATATGGAGGTCTGACAAATAGGTTAACATCATGAATAAATCCACTTTCCCCTATGAATTACCTCGAGACTCGATGTGAGGCGCGGCGTAAAGAACACTGGATGCAGCTTCCAAGGCCAACGGACTTGTGCTGTCACTATGAAAAAGAGTCAGATAAAGGCGACTGGAAGGGTGAAACGTGGGCGAAGCACGGTACGTCGTGATCTGAGCCAGCGTATAGTGTGTGATGTCGTACCTTCGGTTCAGTTCTGCTGTATGCTCAAGCAACACTCCAACCAGCATCTCCAATCTTTGTAGCAGGTCGCCATAGACGTCATCTCTGATAAGCTTCTGCGCTTTTGCACGAGCAATAGCCACATTCCTCTGTTGAAGGAGATAGGCAACGTCTCTTCGCGTGATTTGACCTTGGGCCTCTGTCTTGTCTTGCAGCTGGCCCAGTCGCTGGGCGGTAAGCCTTAATTGAGACTACGGGAATGCTCTGAATATACAAAAATCCCGCTACCCATTGACAATGCTGAGCTGACCTTGACACGCGCCGGATCCCAAGAGGTGGTCATAGTGAACTGATTCACTGGCAGGTCGTTTCGTTGTGACTGAAGGAGAGTAGATGAAATGAAGGTAGGTTTGCAGAGAGCCTTTGTGAATTACTTTAAGAGTCGTCGTCGCCGTCAAGGTCGTCGTCAGGACCCGCTCATGTGTAGCGAAACAGGTGTGGTCGTGGACTGATGAAAGGCTGTAGACCACGGTTGAGGGATGCCGTCGGTGCGGCGAATCTTGACGCTCATATTGGCGGCTATTTGCGAACAACCCTATCCACGTGGCGAATTTCAAGTAGTCGAAACGACATACACGATCTGGATATAAGTTAGTAGCGCTGCGTTCGCAGCAACACCCGCTACCGGATAATTGTATGATTTCGTAACGGTTTAAAATGGTGACGAGCAGAATACTGCTGGAGAATCTTGCAAAAAATAAATTGTCAGCGAGTTCATAAGTTTTGAAAGCAATCAAAAGTGTTACCAATGTCCTATTGAATACTACAAAAGGTTCAGGTTGTTACTGACCAGTCCAACGTTCAACATTACCATCAAGTAATACAGTAGTAGCGAACTCCTGTGCAGGGCACAGGAAGAACGGGCTCAAAGCTCGAAAAATTCAAAACTTAAAAGGCGTATCGAGAAAGAAAATGCACATAATAGTGCTCTTAACGGTGTGTTAACGTTACGGTTATAGAGGGCGCACGTCTCTGCAGGCCTCCGCGCCTGCAGCGACATGCACCCCCCTTTGTCTCAGGAATCAAGCCACAGGATTCAGGATTCAGGAATCAGGATAGGGGCTAAAAAGACACACGTGATGTCACGTGAATTTTTTTTCGCGGAAACTTTCGCCAACCCTGGAACCCAAAGACCCACTACCTAAAGGTAGCGGGAAATAGTATACACGAGAACACAGGTTTTTATAACATGTACTGTACTCTACAGTGGCTGGCATAATTTTTGAGACATGCTAGGAAAAGAGCATCTCCGGCAACCTCTTCGACAATCGCGCTGAGGACCGCGATGACCGACTCTTTTTTGACGGCGGCTCGGAGTCGAAGTCAGCCAGAGTAGTACTGCTCTCCTGTTCATGGGTAGTGACATGCACAGCTGTTGACGAGCCTGGGTTGAGTGCAGCTGGGTCTTCATTAAGCCAACCTGGGTGCACTGTCGACTTGTAGGACATGTGCCTGTCAGTTGTCGACGAATATCGGCTGGCGGTGCTGGCAGAAATACGTGTACTTATACTTGTGCGTGGCGGTGGCATGATTGGAATCTCAGCCACTGTAAGTGTGGGCATCTCGATGTCAAGTTTATGAGCCTTGTCTTGAGGAAAGTGTAGTTTCCTTCGTCGATAGATCAAGGTTCCAAACCCGCCCATATAAGCAAGTACTAGTCATAAGCTGATTAGAAGAAAATCTCGCGCAATAAAAATTGGAGAACTTACGCAGGGCGGGTATAACCCAGGAGGCCAGCAAAATGTATAAGTCTATCAATTCACAAACACCATCATCGTCCGGTGCTGACGGTTCAATATCAGTATCATCGGTCCACGAAGGGTTGCGACAAGACCTACTGCTGTGCGGACACTCGAACTTTTGATCAACTACGGTATATGATATCGCTGCGCCTGGACGAGTTCAACATAGTGATTCAAGAAGGACAGAATTTGTCTGCTCACTGAAATGTGCTAGCACGAGAGCCAACATTCGCGCAGATTCCAGCCATGCACGAAACTCAACAATGAGCCTACGGAAACATGGTGAGTAACGTGCACAGCCCATTAAAGCGGTGATCACGTACAGTACTGGTAGCATAACAACGGTCAACGCGTCAATGAGGATGAACACAATCACAAATGAACCTGCGGGCACAGTTGAGCTACGTTCGTGGGGTTACACGTGAAACGCGCTCGCCACTTACGCTGTGCTGGGTCAGAGACGTCCCATCTCAAGAATAGATCCAGATTCAACAATATAAGCCAGACTAGGCTGGCCAACATGATGCAGCCTGTGTTACGAGTCAGCACTTCCTGCGCACATGAGACTAGGTTTTACTTACAAAATGCAAACATCCTAAGTTTCATGAACGTGGGTCCAGGCTCCATAGTGCCCGTGAGACGTTTAGTGGCGTTAAAAATACACTGCTAAGGGGTTTGGGACCATAAGATGAGTCTACAGATACAGCTGTTCCAGGTAATCGAGGCTGCAAGCCAGGCAGCTTAGTTCAAAGAGTGTGAAGGAAAGAGAGGGATGGAGGGGGCGAGGAGGGGGCGAGGGAACCAAGAATCCTCGAGCATGCGGCGCACACGACGTTTTCTACATTCGAGACCGTGCATCTGTTAAGGCCGCAGAGGCCATCCAACATTGTCCTATAGCAACGAAAATTACGAGAAGGACGTTGAATATGAAAGCGGGCGTTGTCAAAGGACAAAGGTCGTGGATGTAAGAGCGTCAAAATCCGACAGGCTATTGTGTCTCTATTATCATTTTCCACGTGGAGATTAAGGTTGTAACTGCTGTTTATGGTAATTTTTGCCTAGAACCAACCACCTGCGAGCAGTTAAACGAAACCCTGATGATGAACGTATCTATCTATGCGGTACATGAGTGGCGTAAAGTATGAAATAGCAGAGATATTGCAACGTAGCAGAATGATAATGCAACTAACAAGAAAGCAAGACATAACTTAGCAGAGAATACTAAGCGGATGTGTAATGAGTCAAGACATGGGAAACTATTGTACGTACGATGTCTGTGATGATGAAATAAAATGACTAGGAGACGAATTGAAAGGTATAATAGTCGACATCAGGATCACCGTGGAAGAGGCCAAAGTCGGATGTACTAGGTGTGTTGTTTTGACCTGGGTTGCTACTATACAATGCACACCGTCGCTACGCCAGCAGCTGTAGGCTTTGGATTTGCTGGGAGGGCTGGCATGAGTATATCTCTCATGAAGAAGCTGTCATCTCATCGGCTACATGAAAGTCGGATGCTTGATAAAACGGGAGCAGTATAGTGGACACAGACATGTCAATGGACAGTTCTGCGGATGGGGGAGAAAGAATTATCGAGGACCTATACACAGGTATAGTTAACCTGGTATTGTTGGAGGCGGCGGACGAGAGAAATTAGCAGTTTTCTTCACTACCTCGGCAGGAGCATGCTGACGATGCGGAGCTACGGGTGGCCACCGCGCAATGAGAGGTTCTGCGAAAGATTTGACATCCGAGGATGGATCTTGGCCTAGTTTGTTAGCCAAATCATGCAAGGAATTCGACAGCTCCACAGATAGTCCTGATAGCCGAACTATAAAAGTTGAGCATTAGAAATTGAGGTATTTAGACAACTCCGTACCGCTGAAAGCACCAAGCAACCTGGCAACCCGAAGCCTGACATCTACTATTGGATCTTCACTTAACAGAGAAAGCGTCTCCAGGAACTTCCCGTTGAGAAAATCGCCGCCGTGCAGATCCGATTGTAAAATAGCTTGATGACATGCTAAAAAGGTCATTCGTTGCCGATAGGATGATGACGTCGCAAGGCCCAATACGTCGGTCCAGACCATTTGAATAACTTCCATACGAGATGCCCACAGTTTCAATAGTGCAGGAAGCTGTTAGCAGAACATATCAGTACTACGTAAAAATCACGAGACAAAATTTCCTACCGTGGACACGGCTGTCTCTCTCACAACCGCTGCAGGATCAACTAGACTCTTCCGTAGTATACTCCAAACAGTCGTTTCATCGACATTCTCAACGGCCGCGAATGCCGGCAGCGCCTTCAACAAAGTATCTCGCTCGCGCCAGCCTTTCAGCAAAGGCCACACCTTCTCCTCGAGCCCAATCAATACTTCCTTCCTGTCTTCCGGCCCAATAGTAGCCACAAAAACAACCGATGCTTCTAATACCCGCAAGCGGATATCGCCTTCGTCCGAACGCACACTAGCCCACCAAATGGGCATCAAGTCCTTGTGCGCCTGTTCAGGGCCAATGATTTTCGCTATCTCACCGAGAGAAGCCGCTAACGTCCTGCGAACCTTGAAAGACGGGGTGTGGGATAACGTATGATACAGCTCGCGAAGCTCGCTCCAACGTTCCCGCCCTACTGTCAAAGCAACAGCAGGCAAATTGAACGCGCACACTAAAGGCCGTGATGGATCGTCGTAAATATCCGGCTCGGGACCATCGTTCGTTCCAGAGGATACAGAGGCGACAAAGTCACTCCAACTGAGCGACGGAGTAGGCGAAGCCCCCCTCTCTTCTTCATGTTCCGTCGAATGCGAATCATCGTCTTCTCTGACACCCAGAAACAGCTTCAGGAGCTTATCAGGGGGTCGTTCAGCATCTTCATGAAATGTATAGATAACTTCAGCCAAAGCCTCGAGGACACCGGATCGGACGGTCATTGACTCATCATTAGCCAAAGTCAGAATGACGTCTAATGCAAGTGTACGCCGATGTTGCGGTGGGAGTCGCGATAAAATTGCGGGAAGGGCGAATAGAGCGGAGTGTCTAACGTCCCACACAGAATCACGATACAGGTCTTCGAACAGAGGGAGCTAGAGGGGTTGGAAAGACGGGTCAACTTTAACACGGACAGTTAGAACCAAGATAATCTACCAGCGAAACCAGCACAACTTCTTGGGGGACAACCTTGGCAAGAGCCCCGACAGCAAAGCTCGCTTCTCGCCTGACCCAATACACAGGATCGCGGCCAACACGCTCGATTTCAGCAACGAAGGCATTCTTGGTCTCATCGTCGATAGGACCTATAAGAAAGCGAAGGAGAATGGGAAAGAGATTAGCAATTAGAGCTCCACTCTTATCTTTAACCCATGGAAACGGAAGGAAGGCAAAAGGCAAACCTAGATGATGGGGCAATGACACGCCCCACCCTGGGAAACTAACATTGAAAACATACGCCCAATATGGAAATTCGTAACAAAAAGATCTCACTCACCACTAGCGGTGACAGCAGCCATCAAGCTCATGCTCGATAGCCTCCCGACAGATGCTTCCTCACTCAACTCTATCTCCTCCGTGATTTCACCTTCACCCGTGTATTCTTCTGGGGGCGTCCCCACAAGTCCTCCCATATCTTCACCTGCTGCAAACGCAGGATGCAGTAATCCCGGTGCTGGCTCTGGTATTGGTGAGATAATGAGAGGTGGAGGTGACGATGAACGTGGAACGCCTACTCCTTCCATCGAGGGGTTTGGGAGTTGAGGCTGTGGGCGTGTAAGTGGAGAAGGGGGAATAGGACTTGGTGGGCGAGCAATGAGCGGAGCAGGACTGGAAGGACGCGGGCTACTACGTATCACAAGAAAAGCAGAACTTCCGGGTCCTGGGCTCATAGACCGAGCAACATCAATACCAGGACTCCTAGGGCGCGGACTTAACGGTCTTGAAGTAGCCACAGGCCTCCAGTCTTCTCCGAAATCGAACTGTAGAGGCATTCGTTTTGGTGAATCTACGAATGGTGAGTTCTTCCGTACCTCTGAAGATCCTAAACTGGGTGTGGGAGAGGGCGTCAAAACCGCTGTTGTTGATGCAGGAGTTGAATCGATAGACGAGGAAGTAGAAGTTAATGAGGGCGTAGAGGATGGTGATCCAGTTTCTAAAGTTGAAACTGCTCCTGGTGACGTTGAATTCGTCTCTTCGACGAAGGATGTGCCATCCGTAGAAGTAGAGCTCCCAACACCTTCTGCTTCAGGCACGTCCGGGATAGGGTCCATAGGAGGAAAATACGAGTCATTGCCGTGCTGTCTGTTGGGAATAGAAGCGTGAGGAGTCGGCATAGCGGTGGTATCAGGAATATGCTCTTCTTCCACTTGTTCTTCAAAAGCCGTCTCTTCAGGAAGATCAAGACGTCCCATGCCAACGACGATCTGGTAAATCATCTCTCGCTCAAAAAGTCGTCTTTCAATCGGGCCGAATAAACCAATGGGGGAATATCCATCTTCGCCATCCTCGCCATCGTCACTTTCGTGCTCTTCAGGCTGACTCAAGCTTGTTCCGCTGGGGTCTTCTTCTCTGTAAGCCATTTGCGGTTCCTCGGATGTGATTGTGACCACCTTAGATAGCGACCGCTCTCTCTCGCCGTGCCTCGCGTCCCTCTCATCCGCGCGCCTAACACGACTGAGAAGCTCAACGACAGCATATCTAGCAGGTCCACCAACGAGTCCGTCGGAGCTCAGCAAGAGCGTCCCCAGTATCGGAGTAAACGCCTGAACCGATATCTGCGTCGGTTCGGTACTACTCGCACCTGTAGAAGCATCAAATGCAGGCTGAGGCTCGTCTTCCACGAGTTGACAGTGCGTAATGAACCACCATATTATCGGCACTAATTCCGCCGCAAGTGCCTCCTTGACCGCTTCATCTATGATCATGACGTTGTAGAAAGAAGTGTCAGTCCGAGACGAGGGGCATGAGGTTAGGAAAAGTACCGAATTCAAACGGTATTAGTTGTGTGAGGGGAGAGATCGATCGACCAATCGGAGGTTGATTAATGAGACAGCACGACACATAAAGCACCAGCATGGCATCAATGAGAGAGAAATGTGATCACCCATACCGTTTGACGAACGGGATGAAATTGGAGACGCGTGATCGTACAGTTATGAGGTCAGCGAGAAGCATGGAAGTTTTGAGAGTAAAAGCGAATTGATCAGATACCAGAATTGCACCGAGTCAAGTAGTAAAAAGCTCACCGTCGTCCATCGCGAGGCCGTTGAGTAATGGAAGGACGTATTCGACTGCTTCAGCGGGAGCAATCTCATCTACTTCATTTGGGGATTCGTTCTGAGCGCTGGCATCTTCTGAAGTGTTGCCTGTCATTGGCTTATGCCGCGAAAAACCAGATTGCAAAAACCCTGGAAGCGCGTGAGCAATGAACACACGCTGGAAGCCAGCTCGGCTGCGTGAAAACAAATAAATCTTCTCGAGTGTACTGAGCCCTTCCAGATCGAATTCTGCAAAATCCAGATTCAGCGCAGCATCGTTTACTGGAGCAGCCGCATTGGGTCCAAACGGCAGTTCCTGCCCAATATCCAACACACCATGCGTGCCTTGCGACGGCACCGCGAGAACAGGCGGTTCTTGTTGATGATTTGCAGTTCCTGTGATAGCTAGAGGTGGTGATGAAAAGGCTAGACCAGAGTGCACAAACGGATTGCCAGGATGGTGCTGCGATGGCGGTATCTCGAGGTGTAATGAGAGCCCGCCTCCACCACTGCCGCCCGCAGTCGTCGGAGACGGCCCCGAGTGGCCCTCTGTAGGCACCGAAGAAAGCGATACTGCCACGGGTTCCTCTTCTTGAGCTGACAAGGATAGCGGCGGCGGGAGCGACTCTGGGTCGTCCTGTAGACTTCCAGGCCCCGACGCTGGTGATCCAGGCGTTCTAGCGCCAGTCGTTTCTGACGATACTTCGAACGGATTACACTGCATGGGGTGCGATGACGGTCCAACCTCTGGCGGCGGCGTTGTGACCGCTTGAGTGAGCGGTGGATTCGAAGAGGTTCCCAGCGATGTGCGTAACGATGACAGACCTAGACCCAGCACATGCGGGTTATACGAGCGCGTCTCTGCTATCTGGAATGTGCTTTCCGCGCTCGCATTATCCGGGAAAGCAAAGCGTTCTGCGGTGTCCTCAGCGGCTGGAGAATCCAAAGCGGGCTGAGGCAGCGGTATGTCGGGGGGCTCGAGCTCAGCGTCGGCCGTGGAAGAGGATGTGGAAGAGGATGAAGAGGATGCGGGTTGTTCCGCGTTCATGAAATTGTAAGGGAACAGAAATGACAGTAGGATTCCCATGTAACGCTGTAGGTGGTCGCAGAGAAGAAAAAAAAACTTGTGAGTCAGTCATCGGTTGGTTTCTGACATAGGCAAGAGAATAAAGACCGACTCTTTATAGGCGCTACAGGCCGAAAACGAGAAACAACTGGGAGGAGAAGATGATTGGAGATGGGCTGTAGTAGATGGCAGACACGAGGGCTAAATGCGCGAATTTGACGAGTTCCTAGTTCAATTATGACGCAAGACGGCGAAGTTGCGGCAAGAAGGTAACGCAAGTCGAAGACAATGTCTTTGGAAGAGGCTACACATAAGTCTGCGGATACCTGTACGGAGGCTGGGGAGGAGGAGGAAGTTTCGAGACGAGGGGGACCCGGTGACCTGATGTTATTGAAAGAGGAAGGAGAGTGGGCGTCTGGTGCGAGCTGCAAGCTTGACTGTCGTCGTGCACGAGGGAGGTGTGAGTTGGGACGAGTGGGGGGGATGCTTGTGGTAGAGCGAGTGACGTGTTTGGGGCGTCGGAGGCTGTGATGGACGTCGCTGAGGGCCTTCTGAAATAGGCAATGGGGCGGGTGGCGGGAGGAGGGGCCCAGGAGAGCTCGGGAGGGAATGGGAGGAAGGAGGAAACAGACAAACGAGAGGACGGGTGTGATTTGTTTTCTCGGCTCGGAATGGAATGATGCGCAACTGGGTGATTCAACAACACAAACAACGACGTCATCAACCTTGTTTCCTGTCTCAGCCGCATCTGGAAACTTGTCCCACGCGGCACTCTCCGCCAGCCAATCACAGCTCGCGACGGTCGTCTCGGCCTCACGCAAAAGTATTTCTCCACATTGACGTCATATGCTCACATGCCTGTTCCTGGTCCCGATCGACCCTTCTCACCCAATCAGCGTGCGAGAATCCGGATAGTAGGGACTTTCTGTGCGCAGGGACCAGCCACCTGTCGCTCCTCGATTCGTACTTGATATAATTACAGAATTCTTAATAACCAGTCTAATCTTTCCTTGCTAATGACATCCAATTAATACAACTACAATTGACCCCGCACCGCCTTGTCCAAGCTCTCCGCAAAATAACGAATATTGTGGCTGTTCAGCCCAGCCATAGAGATTCGCCCGTTCTGAGTAAGGTAGATGTGTGCCTTCTCAGTCAGAGCCTGACTTTGCTCAGGCGTGATTCCCGTGAAACTGTTTGGCAAAAGCACAACGCGAGTTAGTCACCGTGACATATAATGCCGGCATAAGCGACGTGGGAACAGAAAAAAAAACATTTCCCCAGCTCATGTCAGAACTTTCCACTGAGACCACCAAAGAAGCCGAGACGCGGCCATGGGAGAAGCGAATGTGGTTCCACCACGCCCCAATCGGCCGAGGCCCAGGCCACGATGGCCACACGCAGAGATAGTGATAATGTGCATGTGACATACAACATATCGTCTCCGCGGGGATGTTTATACTGGTCGGATCAGATTTCGACGACGGGTGCGTTCTCTGCGTCTCGTCGACGGCACTCGCAGTCGCAGCCACAATAACAAACCCCTAGTTCCACTCGTCATCCGTGTGCCGTCGCAGAAAGCTAGAAGGTTGCAACGCAGCGCGCATGTTGCCCAAAAGGCCGCCAATGCAATGCCAGCACATTCAGTTTTGGTGCCATACGCATCTCGCGTTCCTCCATGTCGCAGAATGGCGCCATAGAACACAATCGAATGTCGTAAAAAGACACAACAAACCGGCCTGCACATCTTTCCTTTCCGGTATTCGAGTTGCGCATGTGCAGAATGTATGTGTTGTGGCAACCCCGACTCCAACAACACACGAAGATGCGCGGGCCGTGTTGGGAATATGAAACGGCAGGACACAATAATGTGTTCCAAGAACCATCAAGAACAAGAGCAACACGTAGAAGGGAAGAAAACAAATGAAAATTCAAATAAATGTTCATCACATACCTAAACATGCCAATCTGATTCACGATGTGATCCCAGTTACCGGGAGTCTTGAGCTCGTCCGTCAATAGCCTGTACAGCTCCTTGCGCATGTCAATAATCCGGTTTGCCATTGTACTGATGTCCCTCTTCCAGTCAGCGAACAGTTCTGCATCGTTCAATATCAACGACACCTGTAAGATAGTCCAACAAGTGTCAGCGGTAATGCTCATACAGTGATACGGGTGATATGAACGGAAGACAAAGAGGTCAAGGACAAACAGCATGCCGTACGTTCAAAACGACTGTGAATCACTCAGTCTGATACTGATGAACGCTGTGGAGCTCAACAGGGACTAGTGTAAAACATCTCCGGGTAACAAGACATCTTGAAGTAACAAACTCAAAAACTCACCAAACGCGCTCCGTGAGCGGGAGGGTTACTGATTTCACTTCGCGAGAGCACCGACAATTGACTCTTGACGCGCGCAGCCGCCTCGTCGGTCGGAGCCACGACGTGCAACGCACCAATACGCTCGCCGTACAGACCAGCATTCTTCGCGAAACTCTGAAAAGATAATCAGCAATGAGATAATGACCAAGCGAAAGAGTGGAAGGGATGGAAGTATGACTTCTGGGACCGAAGAACGCGGAAATGAAAGCAGAATGTAACTAAGTGGAGTGGAGAGCAAGGAATGAAAGTATAGAATCCGAGAAAAACGCACCTGGCAAACTAATAATGGCACCTCTTTCTTCACAAACTCCCTCACTGCCCACGCGTCGTTGTCCAAATCGCCACTTGCGAAGCCCTGGTATGCGCAATCAAAGAACGCATAGTGGCCCTTCTTCAAGAACAACTCGGCGATTTGGGCCCACTGCTCCCTCGTGGGGTCGACGCCAGTAGGATTGTGCGCGCAAGCGTGCAGGACAATAACAGAGCGCTCGGGAAGGTTGGAGAGGGTTTCAAGGAAGAGGTCGAAGGCGAGGCCGATCGTCTTAGGGTCGTAGTAGGGGTAAGTTAGGGGTTCGATCCCAACGTTGCGGAAGATGGCGAAGTGGTTTACTAGGAGAAGATATACAATTTAGTTTGCTATGTAAGTAGGTATTATTTTGCTTAGACTCACCCCAGGTAGGATCGCTAAGATAAATCTTCTTCTCATTACTCCATTTATAAAACCTACTCAAGAACAAGCCGCCAAGGTGGTTTGCACCAGTACCGGAGATGGTTTGCACGCTCGTCACGTGCCCACGCTTGATCGCAGGGGAATCGGGTCCAAGAATAAGCCTGGCAGCAGCTGAAGTAAATGAAGGGAGACCAGTGATAGGTAGATATTCGTGGTCGAGCTCGGGATCCGTTAAAAGACGTTCTGTGGCCTATCGCGCATGATCACAGAGAATCATGAAATTGTTAAGAATGAAACTTAAGCCAAGTGGATAACACACCTTCTTCACAACTGGTAACACCCACGGCTTGTTATCATCATCTCGATATGCTCCAACACCAAGGTTAATCTTCTGCGGAAACGGGTCGTCCTTGTACGCTGCGGTCAATTTGAAGATGCTAGTTTCATTGCCACATTTATTAACACCTCTGTGTTTCACCAAATCGAGGTATACGCACCTGTCTGGTGGAGCAAGAGGGACACTGTGCCATTTTCCTATACATCATGTCGGTCAGTAAATCCGCCCGATTTCATTGGCCGCACGCCCGCACGCCCTCCATGATACGCGGCGAAAGACAAATTGAGACATACCTGGATGTGATTCCGGCATGCTGTCTATGCTTGTAAGATGATTTCTAACTTGTGTTATCCTGCTGCTCGCCATGACGTCGATAATGAGTGGGGTATATGCGGTATTAAGTTGGTGAGATAGCAACCAGTATTAATCCGTGGGTTTGGGGGAGTTCAGAATGAAGAGGGGATATGCGTAGTTACGCAAGTGCGGTGAAGAGCAGAATCGCAAGAGCGAAGGACGGTAAATAAACGATGAGGTCAGAATTGTGTCTCCAGCTGATGAAACCTCAAGTACTCACACGAGCTGAGCGTGTTATAGCGCTGCTGATGAAATCGGTTCTCGTTGTGCCGTGCTCCGGGTATATCTTGCCTGTTCGACCTAAGAAATCTGAGGAACGGAGGGGAACGGTAAGCATGATGTCGTGGTCAACGCGACGCGTTACGATGGGCCAAGGGGGTCCATGTGATTCCAGCTGCGACATACGGCAACTCACCTGAAGACTCTTCAATGATCTACCTGCACTGTTCTAGCACGATGCGAGGGAGTTGAGGAGCAGAAGGTTTATGTAGGTTGTGGTAAGAGTCAGGTTACGCTATGAGTCGACCGCGCTTTAGTCTCATACGAGGGGATCAGTAAGCCAAGCTCTTATAAACCTCCTGACCCTCCTTTCTCCACCCCAAGAACTGCGTTTGTAGTACGCGAGTCTCGAACGCTAGTAGACGATGAATCTCCATGGAATCTACCCGCATCCACCGAACCACAGCCCATTTGACCATCCTCCAGGTGGTGTTTGGGCGCAAGACTGCGCAGGATCAAGTTCCAATCAATTCTGTTGTCGCCTGAGCTCTGGACGACCACCTGGGCTGGAGATATCAGGCTATCCAGGTACGTACGTTGAGTCAGATGTTTTCCGCGAACCCCGTGCTCGTGAGGGGAGATGTGACAATGCGGAGAGGATGCGGCTCTCCGCACAACTTCCACGCCGTTGCGGCTTGCCCGACTGGTAAGCAAGGGGGTAGGCATAATATTATTAAGTACGCCGACCATAAGGTAAGTAGTAGAGCACCGTAGTGACTGGAGACTACAAATACCAAAGGTTCGAGGGCGAGCGCATGGTTATGAAACATAACCTTGAGTCGCTGGGAACAAGCTCAGAGTTCACCGTAATAAGACACAGCGTTGCTATAGTCAACACTTGGTCAAGACACTTCCCAGGCTCACTCCAGGCAACTCCAGACAGTCTAATCTTACATATTTGCGACTGCGACGAGCTGCAACGGGAAGAAGGTTCAATGCAAGTTTTCTGAATAGAGCATGTTCGGCGCTCCGCTATCTTAGAGATGATCAGCCGTTGCTTGATACTTCGCGATGGCTTATGTTGCCCCCTTGCCCTCAAAAGCAGGGCAGGGCTTAAGAGAAACCACAGCCGTATACTGTCTAGCGATGAAGGTGGTAGCCTCGTGTTAGCCAAGTACTATCGGCGTGCTTCAAATTCGGAAGTAACCAAAATTGTCTGCGGACCGATACGCCCGTCGTCTATGTACAACGTGTCGTTTACCGTAGTTTAGACGCCATATTTACCTCAGAGTCCCGGGCGTTGACGCAACCGCGTCGCAAACAGCGTAGCAGAGACGGAAACGCATAGATTTCTATGGACGTACGATATATAAAGTAAAGCTGTAATGTACGCTATGCGAGAGAAAGCTAATTCACACTATAGTCACATGAGAGCCCAGTGGTCAATCCATGGGCATGGCCCTAGAAAGGACGAGAAGCCATGAAAGGCTTGAAATTAGCGATGGGATGGGGCTTGGGAATGGGAGGAGGGAAAGGGGATAGATGTAAAGCGTGGATGGAGTGAGAAGGAAACGGAGTCATAATGTGGTATAACAAATGCGCATGGATGCGTCCGTGGGGAGGGAGACATTAGATAGTAGGTGAGACCGAGCAGAGAGCACCAGAGGAGGCGATGATAGATGACCAGGCCCAGAATAATAATAATGCAGTGATGATGAGAAGAGGGGCAAATGAGCAGGGCCCAGGGGAGCGAGAGATAAGACAAGGCAAGGGGCGTTGGAGAGGGGAGGAAGAGATGAGAGTTACGGCCCCGGTCATGCCATTGCCATCTTGGGCGCAACAGTCCGCTCGCTCTCAAGCTTTGCCTTATTCTTCTCGAACGCTTGCTGCCTACAGCTTGCAAGGTTCTGGCAGTTGTGGTGTTCTGGCATGCGGTGCTGTAAAAGAGAAGAGAGAGAGATAAGCTGCTGGGCTATCAGGACAAGAAAGAGTACGCACTGTGCCGCAGAAGTCTGCACGACAATGAGGGCACTGGCCAACTATACGGAGGGCTGCAGAGTTGCAACGAACGTCAGACTCAAATTGGCAACGTTTCTTGGCCGGCATTGTGGGTGTGTTAAATGTCGTGTGCGGTTAGAGCTGCTGTAGGAGTCAAGAGAAAGAAGCGGATCAATGTCAGCGACCATTCCGTTAGACTTGAAGACCGGAAGAGGACGTACGAGATGGAGTGATGGACGCTATAGGCAGCGACGAAGGAGAGGAAAAGGCTGAGAGGTAGTGGGAGAGAGAGAGGGAAGAGCAGGAGGCGAGTGCTTTATATGGCTCGCTGAAGGGACGCGTCAGCTCCAGGTGCTTGGTGGGATTGTAGTATCTCAGATCCTGTGGCCGTTCCACGTGGTAAAGGCGTTACCAGATCTGGGCGGGCCCGATGTGTCCCGATCCGGTTCTCCGACAAAATCATGCATCCCACAGTTTGCTGCAGTGCGTGTGTTCGTCGTGCGCGGACCCCTCCTCACTGCCTCACACGACGACAACGACACTTTTCTCGACACTTGCGTAGTGTCTTCTTACGTCTTCCTCTGCTCGTCTCGCTCAAAAATCTCGTTATTGATTATGAAGAATGTTATACAACTATGATCTTCTTATCAAAAATTGTTTTCACGTCCCGTCGCCTGCCCGCCCAGGCCTCGTTTTCCCAAGATCTCATCCGCCAGGTGGCCACACCTTCCGCATCGAGGCATTGACAAAGATCGACAGACCCTCCTTCCTCAGTTCCACTCCTTCTACGACCTTCTTCACTTTGACTAACAACACTACTTGTCTTTACCTCTCTTCCGTTCCCCCGACATCGGATGCACATCGGCATACCCTCTCTCCCTCTCCACAACCTTCACCCAAGCTTCTAGCGACCTTCACCCAAATCTTCCAGATCTCTGTACAGTAAGTACAACGGCGACAGGGACCGAGAGAGATGGTGGCTGACGGATTGACGGACTAACAGCAGCGGGAGGCGTGTGTGCCGCGCGGGGACAGTTGGACTTGTTCGGGCAGCTTAGGGGATCCACCGTACGTCCTCTTTATTTTTCTTCTTTGTCATCCTCTCGTCAGCTGGGTAAACTCTGCCTACTGGTCGCTGCACATTCCTATACAAGAACGGGGTCACCACAGCGACATTTGCCGCGCAGCATTGTGTCGGCTAACGAGAGGAAAATGAAAATACATTTCAAAGTATTCGGACGAGCGACGATCGCTGCGGGAGACAAGGTTGCTTCCCGAGGGTGTCTGCTCGGACTCATTACCGACTGGTCCTTATCCCCTCGGTACACATAAGACATACAGTAAAGACACCATGGTAACCTTGTTTCTGCATTCTAAACTTTCAATAACCACCGTAAGCACCCCGAAGCTTCTCTTGCAAACATCACCCCCTTCCCAGTCAATGCTGTGGTTGCTGTTGGCAAGGTATCAACTGTCTGCGCTGGGAAAGACGCAGCACTCAAATACTGCGGTCGGTCGATGCCCAAGATCAACAAAAAATAAATACTTCAGAGACTGTCCATAACAAATATCCCAGTACCGATAAGGAACAAAAGTGTAAGCTAGAGATGCGGACGCAGAGGTAGGAGAGATGGGCGAAGGGGTAGTCATCAAAGAGCATGGCTGCGCAGTTGTGCAGAATGAAGGTACTGTGGACTCCGCATTATACTCGTACAACCCATATATCACAACACGGACGTAGGCTCGTCCGAGCAACACAACTGTGATCATAGCGAAGCCTACTTCTTCTTGCCCGCGACCTCAACAGCGATGATGATCGCAATGATGATGAGTATGATGATAAAGATACCAAAGCATATCCATCGCTTCTTGCGAGCGGCGCGGGCAGAGTCAACAGCTTTCTCTGTGTGTTGCAGACTGATTGTGACAAAGCCATATGTCAGCACGAATTTTTTTTGCACCACAACATACAACCACCACCATAGAGTACGTACCCAGTTTCAACATCTTTCTCCACAGTTGCAGCAGTTGCCTCAATAGTGTTGATTTGCTCGTCTTGTTGCTCCACTAATATGCTCATCTGTGTAAAACAAATTAATTTTGTGATCATAATTATCGCATCAAAGGTCATATGGTAACTTACGTCGTTGAAGAGCTGGGCGAGCTCCGTGATCGTTCGTTCAATCTTTTGGATATCGGCGTGCCGTTCCTGGACTTCGCGGTATGCTGACTTCGCTTCTCCATAACGATTAGAGTTCATAAGCTTGTATACGATCGTCAATACCCCATAATTGAAACCGGTCCGAGATGAACTTACTGCTTGACTGAAAACCTGTCCTCCAGAATCATCGTTGACAACCGCTTTGACCTCATCTGGTGTAGCATCCGGCTTGACTAAACAATATCGCGACAGGTGTCAGTACTGCTATACGCTTGAAACAAAACACGAACGTACCAATCTTGAATTGACGTTCCAGTCGCTGCTTATACTTTGTCCTATACTGCTGCTCGGCAGTCTGATAGTTCTGAATAGCCTCTACGAATTTCTGTTTCACCAATCCGGTCTATCACAATGCCCCGTTAGTACTTCGATTCGGCATCATCGAAAACACCACGCCGGACGGCGATACGTACCTGTTGCTTCTTAATTTGTCCATCTCTCCCACCACCGCCCTGTCTTTCTAGCGCCTTAAT
Organism: Irpex rosettiformis; assembly: GCA_022160335.1. Lineage (NCBI taxonomy): Eukaryota > Fungi > Basidiomycota > Agaricomycetes > Polyporales > Irpicaceae > Irpex > Irpex rosettiformis. The sequence continues at coordinate 127,735 of MU274901.1, forward strand.
CCTGCGCTTCAACACACTGCTCAGGGCGCTCGTGTCGGCGACGAGTTCTTCGAGTTGTTGGGTCAGTCGTGCGGCGGCGGCATCGTCGGTATTGTTCAGTGAACGGTTGTGCAAGTCGGAGATACGCGCAACGTTGTCGTTGTAGGTTTTCAGGGAGTCTTGAATCGACGAAATCTAAAGTTTCACAATAGAGAATCCGGAACGTGTGCCATCAGATGGGTGAAACAAGTTTGGTCGGCGGGGAGATAGGAACACAGTGAGTGTGAGCGGCGAGGATGAAAATAGGCAAGACAGGAGGCGTACCTCGCTGTAGAATTGTGACATGCTGTCTTGCGCTGCGAGGTTCGTAGTGCTGTCCTTCGCCATAGAGTCGAAGCTCGCTTGACTATCATCTTGCTGCGCGTAGGGGTTGTTTCGTTGAGGTGCAGCTGTCGATTGCATAGGGTACGAATCGCTTCATTTGGGATAGTTTTAAGGACCTCACGACTAAAGATAGCGAGTATGAAGAACGTACGTTCCCGTATTGTATCCTCCACCCCCTTGCTGAGCCTAGAAAGTATGTTTATGACACAAAATAAGCACCGACCCTGCTCCCATTTGAACTCAGTGTTTTCAAACTGACCCTCAAGGCTGCGAGTCTGTCTCTGGCCATGGTGTGCGGAGAGGTTGGTAGTTGTCAAGTAGAATAAAACGGTGTGGTGATGCGTGTGAAGTCGCTTGGATCACCCGGTAGTGGTCAGAGGAGATGAGAGAAGAGAGAAACAGAGGCAGCAGCAATCAATGCTGTGCGAAGATGGCCTAGGGGTTAAAGGAGATAGAAATTGGGATGGGAGAAGGGAACGAGAGACGGGACTGCCGCGATGAGTGGCAGTGTTTGTTGGCGGTAGGAATCAAGCTGTGTGAGCCCGTTGATTGGCTATTCGAGCCAGTGTTGTTCGCTTTTAGTTACGTTTACCATGGTCAAGTTAGTAAGTTAATGGTTATCAGGCATAGTTATTAACCATGGGTAAATTAACCTAACTAAGCGGATAACAGCGGCCGTCCATGATTGGTTCGTCCGAGGTCAATAATTCGAGTTTTCCAGCGAAATTCATGTTTCCAGAAAGTTTCTGATTAGCGCTGACTTGGTGACCTTCGGCAACGGATCCGTTGGCGGGGGATATTTAGACGCCATTGATGGTCAACGGTTAAGTTATTTAGACGGTTAACGGTTACTGTTGACCATAACTAAGATAACTTTGTAACTTAACCGTTAACCGGAACAACACTGATTCGAGCCGCTTGCCCTATGTTTGGTAAAGAGGCGCTGACGCCCGCAGTAAGAATTGCGGCGCGCTCATAGCCAACTTGCTCGGCACACTCACGCCATATATACTACGGTATGTCGCAGCGGATTATAATCATGTAACAAAATCATACTTACTGCATTTCTAACAGATTAAGACTACTTTTAATGTACTAGTATCTCGAATAACACCTTCAAACTAGTATACGTGAGTCGACGTCTTCCTGTTCATATCGCACAATATACGTGTGTACATGCCTTTGCCTCATGTTTTTCCAGTGCGCTATGGGATCTTACTTTCGTGGAAATCGATATCCGAGGCGCTAAAAACACTCTTTGCCTTATAGAGTATCTCTAGTGTTTGGCCGTCCGAGGACTCTCTAGATACTTGCAGGCTGAGATAAAGTAAGTTGGTACGCTGAGACTCGAAATTGTATATTCCAAGCTACTGCTCTGTTGTAACTCTGACTCCCTAGATGACCACCATTCTCGGACGCGTCGAGAGCTGGACCCTGTACAATTTCACCGAGCCTGGCGTTGTACTAAACTCTGAAGGCAGAAATATATCCCCTCCGTCACTTGACTTCCATGGCACTTCTTCTAGCAACTTTCCAACTCGAACATGTCTCACACACGAGGTTGTAACTGTCCCATGAGCCTGGCTATATGCGTCAGTTTGTGAGTTCCCCTTACCCCGCGGCTGGCCATACCGCTCATATTTTGCCAGAATGGACAAGGGAACATCAACTTATTTGTTGTCAAATGTACGAAGCGTTTAGATGTATGTGATCCACGCCTGTTAGGGACCAACCATCCTGCATCAAGGTTTCCTATGTCCAGGTATATAACGATTTCCCTCGATTCCAGGATCTGGAGGACCTTTTCCCCTTCCTCGATACAGTAGCATGGGCCTGTTTTCATATCTGCCGAGATATCTCGCATTTCGACGCCCCAACGACGCGCATGGTGGCGATCAGACAGCTCCTCTAGCCGGACATCCTCAAGCTAACGAGACTTCGCACAACTTCAATGGGGCATGCGGACTCGGAGCTGCGCTAGGTTTCTTGAAATCTTCATTTTGCATAGCCCTCCACGTACTACTATTGGCTTCTCACCTGATTCTGGTCGTTCTTGGATTCAATGGTCACCCATTGCATCTGGTCAAGGACTATTGGTATACAAAAGGCTTTTTTACCTCTCTTAACTTCGGGCCCAATTTCATCGGGAAAGTACATGGCTCATCTCATGCCTGTGCAATTCAACTCGCTCACCTTTAGGTTCCGCCAGGCTTACCTTGTCGTTCTACTTTGGTACACACAGAAGCTCGCACTGAGGCGCAATTTGCACAAGAAACAGCCGCCTACCGCGATTCATGATCAAGCAACAGCATGGTTGGGTCTCGGATCCGCCATTCCTGTACTCTTGGATCAATACAGCACCTGTGTATCCCCAAGCTATGTCATCTGTATCTTCCTCTACTTGGTCGGCCTTTTCGTTCTCGGTGTTACCATGCCCATGTTGTTGAGCGTTGGTGCTGTATACGATCACGAAGCCAGGTATCTGAATATCACAACTTACTTGGATAAAGTCGGCACCAACCCTAAGATGTGAGTAATTTTCAATGGTCTGGAGCTCGATCGTACCCCTCACGCGCATACAACTAGGTTAATAAATGCTTTCCCTGTCGTCAACCTCCTACCGCTGGCCGGTTGGGACATCTCGACAGATGGATGGAAAGACAACATTGTATACGACATTCCTAATTTCGTAGCCCCCCGTCCTGTTCGAGTTTCTGCAACGCGGGTTCAGGTCCGGTGCTGGGCCATTGCAAACGCAAGTCAGAGCGGTGTTTTCGACGCTGCATCCGGCACATATCCTTTTGTGATTGACCCAAGAATCGAGGACATCAATATCGCACCTAGTAAGTTCCTTTTGTCGCTCACTTTGTACCTGCTGTATCAATGAATATTCTTATAGTCAATAGAGCACTCTACGTGCTGCCGTTGGCCATGAAGAGCATCGTGAATTCTACCTCGGCTCCAGAGGCTCCTTCGACAATGATCATAGCTTCTACGCTTTCCATCCAAGACGATGTTCAGTCACGTTGGGCTTCTGTCACAAGCTTCAAACCTCCTGTTAATCCAGACACATGCCAGTTCAAGACCGACTGCGGTGAGTTAAATCCTAGCTCGTCTCTGAAACTAGCGCATTGAGTACAGGTCTAGAAACGTTCTCCTCTCTCCAGCTTTTAGCTTGTGATACAGACTTCCGCGGAGATTGTGTGAACGCGATCCCTCAACTTGGACTACCCTCGAATGCCACGGGCACGGCTATAAAGAGCGGATGGAATAATTGGACACTTCCTGCGCCGTCAAGAAATAGTGCGTTATCCTTAGTGAGTACCAATGTCGCTAACAAGTTTCCTATGTGCGCGAACTAACGCGAAGTAGATCAACCAGTTTGGTACACTTTCGCCCCGGAGCAATACGGCTCAGAAGTATCACACTACTGGACCGGACTTCAACGGCAGCTATACTTTCTCTATGCTCGAGACGTAAGTGATAACGTGTTGCTTATAACCACTGTCATTCAAATACCCGCTGGTGCAGAAATATTATGGACGCTCTACGTTTTGACCATGAGGATAACAGCCAGATCAATCTCGGAGAACTGGAAATGGTCCTGCAAAATGCCGTCGCAGCTGTGTTTTGGCGTGGTAAGATACCCCTCACATATCTCCCTGTAAAATAAAGTAACTCATGAATCCAGCATCTGTTCGTATGGCCCTCGAAATACAATTTCCATTTGATGAGCTTGTACAAGCATCTCAAACCTACGAAGCTCCTTTCCGCTATTCCGTACAGGTCAGCCCTATCCCAATGCTTCTGACAATTCGTGATTGACATGCGAGCAGATCAGCTTCTGGCCTGTACGTGCATGTTCCTTTCAGATGACTCTACGCGGAGCTCATCCTAATATCGTACATAGCCCATCGTCGGCTGTGCTGTGTCTGCCCTCCTGCTTGTTCTGGCAGTCGTTCTTACCCGACATGCTAAGCCTGCTTCTGCTGAACATAACGAACTAGACACGACGGGCGTTCTACAGCTTACTTGGCTACTAAGCGAGGCGAAGGTTCATGAACCCGAGAAGGAGGTTCATAGGAATATTGCTGATACCCTCAAATCAGAAGTACCCGTACCATTCAGAAAGGAGTTGCGAAAGAAGGGCAAAGATATCATCGTCGCGGGGTGGGACTCAGGCGAGACTTCTGAATCTAAGGCGACGTCGTCTCGAGTTCATCAGCGGCAGCCTCGAGTTCGTACGGTTCCTCCTGAGTGAGGAAACTACTGGTGATTGATGCGGTGCGTACCAGTAGTAAGACCCCGTCTTGTCACTATATTGATCAACGTTTGCTTTGAGCAGGTATTTGAGACCACATGAGGAGCGTAGTGATTCTTCTGGGATTATATGAGCATCGCTTTTTAATGTCCTCCGTACCTCGGCAATTTTCTTTTCGCTTAGGGGACAATGCCAATTTGATGACTTCGTACTCTGATTGAGCCTCTGAGCGCAAACGCCGTGATTCCGCCTGTTGAGCGCTCCCACTTTTTGTCATCCACCTCCATCTTAAACATCTTCAGTATCAGGTGTGTAATATACAGTACTAGACTAACTTGTACAAAAACTAATTGATATTCACGCAACAGCAAATACTCGTAGAAAAGTCCGCTTAGCCATGCCACCGCATGCCAGATACACTCCGCAAAGACCGTTGTTAGCCGCGACCAGCATGTCGTAGATATACTACTGAACACCCATGCAAAGTTGTGCTCCGAGTTCGAGCATCTGCATGCATCCAGCAAGGATCCGACTCTGTGTGCCTGTGTGAGTGTTTTCTAATCACATATTCTTACACATGTTTGACTAAACCGGTTAGCACCCTCGTAGAGTGCGCGTGGTGTCGACTGCTCAACGTCACATCTCGACAAAAGTCACTTTGGCGTGTCCTCGTTTCGACGCTGGGCTTATAAAGTTGGCTCCTATTAAGTTTAAAGAGATTGTAAACGTGTCGACGAGGCGACAACTCTCGAATAAAGGCACCTAACGTATGGGGCATCGATCATCCATGATGCGACGGCTCCTTACTTGTTGTATCCCGGTGACACAGCAATAAATGTAGACGCTGACTTGAACCCTTGGCAGGTGAGGCTCTGAGGCCTTAAGGATCTGGCCTGGCTGCATACACTACTGATCTTCATTGTTGTAGAAGTCGGAAGTACAGAAGGCAGTGCGAGAATTCAATACGCGTATGACGGTACCAGCTACAGAGCAGCCAATCAGAAAACATGGAGTCGGGGCTTCAACCGCTATGCTGTGTGTCCAATACAGCTTCTGATTCCTCGAGTAGTCGATCCGTTCGTTAATCTCATTGCAGCACCTCAGAGGATATCCATACTGCTAGTAGCTTGGACGTATCCGACTCGCCGTCTCCTTCATTTAGAGTCGGGGCACAGCCTTCCCTAAGATACCGTAGCATGCCTTACACAAGCCTTCCGAGTCGTGGCAATAGTGAGTTCTGTCACTTCTATTCATCGAAGTCTCTAGCGTCCTGGGGCTGTCCTTATATACTATCGCTTCATTTTTGGCATAGATCCTTCACCATCCGACGCATACAACACACACAACACATATGTCCTCCTACAGCCGTGGAAGCTACGACCCAGCCCCAAATCCCGCAATGCCAGAGAAACCCCCCTCGGCATTTGTTGGCCATCTCAAGTCCGCTTTCTGCATTCTCCTTCATAGTCTCCTTTTGGCCTGTCATGCGATACTGGTGGGCGTGGCTCAAAACGGACATCCATTGCACTTGGTGAAGAATGCCTGGTACACGGAAAGTTTCTTCTACGTTCTGAACTTCGGACCGAATGCGGCAGGGAAGGTACGCTACACCCTTATATACCACATCTCCTATCCTGAGTACAGCTAGGCATATCTTGTGCTCCTGCTTTACTACACACAAAAATTGGCACTTAGGCGTAATCTCCACAAGAAGCAGAAGCTTACGGCGATACATGACCAAGCAACTGCTTGGCTTGGTCTCGGATCCGCTTTCCCTGTTCTCTGGGACCAATTCAGCACCTGCGTGTCTCCATTCTACGTCGTCTGCATCTTTCTGTATCTTGTTGGCCTTTTCATACTGGGCATCACAATGCCGATTCTGTTTAGCGTCGGTGCCGTTTTTAATGACGAAGCTCGGTATCTTAATATCACCACGTACCTTTCAGACGTTGGCACCAGTGCACAGAAGTAAGGAGTCATCCTAGTTTTCGCTATCTCTGACTCACCTTATATCCCCATACAGACTAACCAACGCCTTCCCTGTCGTTAATCTATTGCCGTTGGTGGATTGGGACGTTTCGACGCTTGGATGGCAAGACTATGTGATTTACGACATACCAAATTTTGTTGGATTCCGCCCTATTCAAGTCACAGCAACTCGAGTGAATGTTCGGTGTAGCTCCCTCGCAAATGCTACGCAGAGTGCCGGATTCAACACAACCTCAGGCACATTCCCCTTTCGAATCGACCCCAGGATCGAAGAGGTTAATATTGCTCCTAGTAAGTCTTATCATGGCAGATTATACTACATATGCTGAGGTTATTATTAAGCCAACAGAGCACTCTATGTGCTACCTCTAATTCTCAGGAATGGATCCGGCTCCGACTCATCCGTCGCACCTCCGTCAACTATGATAGTGGCATCTACTATGGACATCCAAGACGATGTCGACCTGAAGCGCGATTCAGTCATACAACTCAATCCTGCAATTATTCCAGGCACGTGCATGTTCCAATCTGAATGCAGTGAGTGTCTACCACCATATGATAATGCTTAAGCTTATCTACTAATCCTTCGCACGTAGCTCAACTCTCCTCGATCCAGCTTCTCGCCTGTGACGTGGACTTTTATGAAGATAAAAGGGATGTAGTTCCACAAATTGGGCTAACAGGTGAATCGACAACTGCTCCTCGCAAGAGTGGGTGGATGGACTGGACATTACCAGCTGCGCCGAAAGACATCGCGTTGTCCTTGGTAAGTACCAATGCATTGCAGTGCAGAGTAGTCTAACAAATACGCACACATAGGTCAATCAGTTTGGTACATTCTCTCCGCTGAGTAATACTGTCCAAAAGTATCATACCGCAGGTGGAAGTTTTAGCCGTAATTACACATTTACGATGCTTGAGTCGTATGTGCCCCATTGGTACTTGGTATATATTTTGCTGACACAGCTTACCGTTGTATAGGAACCTTATGGACGCTCTACGGTTTGATCACGAAGATACCGGCGTGATCAATCTGGGTCAACTGGAGGTCACGTTACAAAACGCTATCGCAGCTGTATTTTGGCGAGGTATAGGTTGTTCCACTAGGCATGCATTGACTTCGACTCAGAGTCCTTCTAGCGTCGGTCCGCATGGCTGTTGAGGCACAACTTCCTGTAAATGGCCCCGCACAAATGTCAAAGTCTCTCGGGCAACCATTTCGCTACTCTATACAAGTAGGTAATTCTTTACTTCAGTTTGACCATGATGATTGAGAAGTTCTTGTGCAGATAACATTCTGGCCTGTAAGCACTTATGCCCGATATCCTCCACATGCTAAACTCATTTATGACATACTAAACAGCCCATCGTAGGACTTGCCATGTCCGCTCTCCTACTTGTGACCTCAGTCATCCTTACGCGACACGCCCAACCGCACTCCGCGGAGCACGCCAAATTAGACACGGCTGGGGTCCTACAACTCGCATGGCTTATGGGGTCGAAGTCGGAGATGACGACGCAAAACAGCACACCTCGCAATAGCGATTTTGGTGGATGCGACATGAGTGGATGCGACATTGCTAATCGTCTGCGCTCCACGGCGAAGTCTGCTGATATTTCGAAGTTGCGAGAGGCAGGGGGAAAGATACCTGTAGAGGGATGGGGGTGTAGCTAAGGCAACCGCATAGTAGGTTACTAAATTAGTATCGGTAATGAGAGTCTAGACTTCCTAAATAGGAAGTCGAACGCTTGATATCATTTTCTTTCGTATTTTTCACTTCATGTTCAAGTTCCCGAGTTTCCTTGCCTCTGTCGACGTGGACTGAGGGCACACACCTCGCGTATATTGAGACTGACCTTAGAATCTTCGACGTTTACCCAACTCTTGCAGTCCTTTGGAACCATACAGTTCCCACATCGTCGAGCGCGCCGCTGAGAACTCCTCGGAGGTTGAACGAGGAGGCTTCAACTTAGCGTTGAACGTAGACACTACTCTCTCCTGCTCACTCACGTCGTTCCTCCTCAAAGTCAGTTCTACAACTTGTCAGGTGCGATGGCAGGGCCTTCATCTTCCACAAACGCCGTTGATGTGCACCCAGAGACCGGTGCTGTTTCTGTGGTCCCACCGACTATTAAGCCCCTTGTAAGCGGTGCTTCCGAACGGGGTCGCATTATTACTCCCTATCGTGCGGACGCGTTCGAGCACCGCCTGCGCAGGCTCAATATTATAGACAAATATCCCCATCTAGTTGATCGCATTCGCCATGGCTTTCCGATAGGAGACTTTGTTCCTCTGAAGAAAACATACACACCCGACAACCACTTTAATCCTTCCAAGTACCTTACTTTTATCCAGGAGTACATCGATGAGCAGGTCTCCCTTGGTAGAACAACTGGTCCTTACAACCGTAGCAAGGTTGAAGCTATCCTACGCTCCAATTTCAGGACGTCGCCTTTGTTCGTCATTGACAAGGCTAACTCCCCTGGAAAATACCGTCTCATCGAAGACTGCTCGCATAAAAACGAAGATGGGCTCTCGGTAAACGATTTCATTGACTCCAAGGATTTCCCCACAACGTGGGGGAATGCCGTGGAAGTTGCGCAAATTGTGAGTGTTCGTCTTATCCACTGCCAGGAAGATAGCTCTCTATGACCGCCTGCACCTATATCATGATGAATCGCTCGTTGATACCTTGTCCCAGGTCGCCACCGCGCCTGCAGGTTCGCAGGCCGCATTGCTAGACATTGATTCGGCGTATCGAAACATACCCATTCTACCGGATCACAAGCCATACCTAGTAATCCAGGTCAAGCCCGACCAGTTCTACATAGACCATGTCTGCCCTTTTGGTGTAGCATCCGGCACGGGTCTACAAGGACAGCTCATGGACGCAATTGTCGACATACTTGAACGCGAAGGTACCGGACCTATTAAAAAGTGGGTCGATGATATGGTTTGTTTCCGTTTCCCGAAAGGAAAAAACGTTTGTGGAGAATGGAACTACAGAAACGACATCGAAGATATCTTTCGTCTCACGAAGGACCTTGGTGTTCCGTGGAAGCCTGGTAAATGCTTTCAATATTCCGACTGCGTCGTCTACGTCGGTTTCCTCTGGAATCTGCGTGACCGTTGTGTTTCGCTGCCGGACGGAAAGCGCGAAAAATATGAGACTAAACTTGATACGTTCCGCAAAGCAGCGCAAAGCAATCCTGTCTCGCAAGAGGATGCAATGAGTATCCTGGGCACCTTATCCCACGTGGTTTTCGTATACACAACCGGTCGGGCATATCTAACGAATCTCATTGCCTTCATCGCGACATTCCTGGAACCGTCGGTGCGGCAATATTTGCCCAGCTCTGTTCAGCAGGACTTGGAGTGGTGGCAGGGCAAACTTAAACCCCCTTCCTTCTCTCGCTCGCTTGCCCCACGAGATACCCAATGCGACCCGGGTGTATGGGTTGACGCTTCGACCTCATGGGGAATAGGCATTATAATTGGTGAAAAGTGGACAGCCTGGCGACTTGGAGGCGGGTGGGAATGCAAAGGGAGAGGTATCGCTTGGGCCGAAATGATCGCGGTCGAGCTCGCGTGTCTCTACCTTGAGGCCATGAATTTCCGCAACGCTGATATTGTCATTCGCTGTGACAACAAACAAATAATAGGTGCTTTCCGCCGGGGCGGTAGCTCCAACACCGACATCAACCTCTCCATCCGTCGTACTATGTTGATATGCACGACATTCAACCTTGGTCTACTTCCTGAATACATAAGCACAGAGGATAACCTCGCCGACCCAGTGTCGCGCGGCATGGGCCATAGGGGCCAGCGACTTTTTGGTCTTCCCAAGTCGACGCTCCCTGAGGAGCTTCGACCCTTCCTCCACCTTGCATAACACACGCTATTCCGTCATAGTGGCTCAGCAGAACTATACCCACCTGAGGCCCTGTTGGAAGTCTTCACCCGCTCAGGACAATCGGGGTGGTCACTCGTCCCTTGATTACTGGAATCAGTTCGGACTCTTCATTCCTATATTGGGGCGTCCATTCGTTCTCTTTCATGTCGCACTCGCAAATTCTTCACCTTTTTAAATAGAAAGATCAAGCTCTTGTTCGATCTGTACTAGGAATTTTTAAAACGTTGCTTCCGTGTGCCCATCTGTCCTCTGCATCTCCTATGATTGTTCTTCTACTTCAAGCTACATACTCATTCCTACGATCATACTACGTAACGCGTTCTTGCGCTCGAATTAGTCTCTCATCAAGCTCTTACGCTTCGACTATACTAACACGATACATTGACACCAGTTGGATCCACCAAATACTTCTGAATTCGTGCACAACGCTCAAAGTAAGTATTGAGACAATTATTTTTACATATACCTATAAACATATATTTACTTTTGCAGCTCCTTCCTTAGTACCGCAATCTGCCTCTCTAGCATCGGCCTGCTGGGACCACCAATCGCCTGCCTCCTCTCCACACTGGCCTCGAAGTCAAATACCTTGTGCACGTCCTCTTCAAACTTATCACTCAAGGTCTTGTAGTCTTGGAACGTCAAGTCATTGAGTTGACATTTTCGGGACTCGGCGAGCGCGACGGCGCGTCCAGAGATATGATGGGTTTCTCGGAAGGGAATCTAGTGGATTCTCAATATCAGAGGACAATGCGATTTGGAATGCGAGAGACAACGTACTCCTTTGCGTACAAGATAATCTGCCAGATCTGTTGCAAGGACATCCATCGTCAGCGCCTGCCTCATCTTATCGCCATGCACCTCCATTGTCGCGATAACCCCCTCAGCGATCTTGAAGCATGCAGACACAGTGTCGATAACGTCGAATAGAGGCTCCTTGTCTTCTTGTAGATCTTTGTTGTATGTTGAGGGAAGACCTTTGAGGGTCATGAGGAAGCCTGCCATCTACAGATAGGTATGGAGTAATTAAATGAACTATAAAGACGGAACGGGAAGGGCATACGTTTCCGAAGACACGACCTGACTTCCCGCGAAGGAGCTCGAGTGAGTCGGGGTTCTTCTTTTGGGGCATCATACTTGAACCAGTGCTAGAGAAGACGAAATAGTGAGTAATTATCCAGACCTTGCATCTTAACTAATGAAGACATACCTGTACGCATCGCTCAAGGTAACAAACCCGAACTCAGCCGTCGAATAGATGATCAAATCCTCTGCCATCCTGCTCATGTGCGTCATGGAAAGACTCGCCCACATCATAAACTCCACCACAAAGTCCCTGTCACCCACTCCGTACAAGCTGTTTTCTGCAACACTTTCAAATCCGAGCTCTTTGGCGAGGAAATCACGGTCGACAACGAATGGGTTTCCGGCGAGGGCACCGGAACCAAGAGGGAGGACAGAGATACGAGGGATGAGTTGGCGTAGACGTTGAAGGTCAGCGGAGAAGGAGAAGGCGTGTGAGAGGAGGAGGTGTGACCAGCGAATTGGTTGGCCTCGCTGCGATGGGATGAGCACTCTATCGTAAATTGGTATATATAGAGAAGCTACGGACCTGCAGATGTGTATACCCCGGCAGGAGGATATCCTTCTCCTTGTCTGCACGTTCTACCATAACACGGATGAGCCCCTTTAGTCCCTCAGTAATATCTTTCACCTCTCCTAGGAGCCATAATCGCATATCTGTCGCAACTTGATCGTTTCGTGACCGTCCAGTATGCAGCTTGCCTCCTAACGGGCCGATTAGCTCGCTCAGTCGACGTTCATTCGCAGTATGGATATCTTCGTCATCTGGCTGTATCGAAAACTGCAAGATATCATGAGTAATTATAAGTAGCGTTTTATTGTCGAGTCAGTCATGGAAATACTTACGGTACCAGCCTCCCACTCCCTCCTTACTTTTTCCAAACCCTCGACTATCTTCGTTTCCTCCTCTTTGGTCAAGATGCCAACTTTTGTAAGAGCCTTGGAGTATGCTATCGATCCAATAATGTCCGCGGCATACATGCGTTTATCGTACCGCAGGGACTGGTTGAACTCATGCATCCTGACCGATCTTATGAGCTTTATTCAATGCCAATAATTCATCTGGACTTACAAAGGGTCTGTCTTCCCTGTAAACCGTCCACCCCATAGCTTTTGTTTTGTAGGCTGATCAGTCATCTTGGAGAGCAGGTAGACGGTAACGGCGAGAGTCAAGTGGACAGGACAGTTGTCTAAGTCGGATATGCACTCTGCTGAAAGAAAGCACTCCCGACCGATCTATGGGCGCTTCACAGCGTGACTCGCCATGACACGTACACGTGATATTCACGTGTTACAAAACGAACGCGTCGGGGCTCGCGATCGAAGCATTCAGCTATTGGACTGAGGGTCTAGGACGTATATTTACTAGACTATGGACGATTACAAAGTCTTCCTGGATCCATTTACATAAAGCACATTCTAAATCTGATAAGGATAATCAAGAAGGATAGCTCACATCAATCTAATAGATGCTTGACAGATGTCGAAACAGTACCGGTGTAATAACCAAAAGTATGCCTTACGCGTGGAAGGCGTTCAGGCCTTGGAAGACAACGTATGCAAACGCCGTGGCTCCAGCGTATATCTGCACACGAACGGGGAACTCGTTGGTAGTGAGGAAGGGATATGGAACTGTAAATCGGAATCAGCACTGTACGTGATTCTGCCGCAGTATCAAGGAACGAGGGTCTTACATATTTTGTTGTACGACGCGCAGTACTCAACCCACGAGCCATACCAGATAGCAGCCAGGGCTGCGATGGCTGCCCCACCGATTCTGGCTGTCATCTTTGCATACTTAACTTCAAACAGGTAGAAGTCTAGGATGAGAGCGAGACCTGGTACGGCATGGAGTGACAGATCAAGACTGAGTGGTATACGAATGAGGTCTGGAACCTCGCCAGAGGATGTAGGTCCCAGCTCTCCCGGCTCGGGGGCCCGCAAAATGAGTTTGGGAAAGAGGATGAGAAGCGACCAGTAGATGCTGGAGATGACAACTGCGAGCTGCGGATAGATAAGCCTGGGAACACGAAATAGCAGGGAGGTAAGGACGTGTACTAACAGGCATGGCTATCATAAACAGGGCTCTCTTGAGTTTTGTGAGCGCTGCGAGTCGAGTTGTGTAGAGTAGATTAGCATGAGTGACTTGAGGCAGGTCATCTGCTTAATTACCTTGTGAAGACACCATATCAGCGAGTAACCCTAGGCTCATCGTAGCCCACGCAGCAAACAGCCTACTATATGTCAGTTATATGCAACGTAATAGCTCGTGAGCGTACGCACCCTTGAATAGTGAGAAACTGGAAGTGCCCTCCCACCTGCTTTTCGACGAAAGCATTGTTTGGCAACTGGTCTAATTCGAACCATGCACGGGCCATGATTCCCGCCGCTGTTGTGCGAAGGAGCACTGCCCCCGGTCTAAATCCTGCCATGGCCTGCTGAAGATGGTGGTGAGAGCAAAGTTCAAAGTTCAAGGGACTCGGCAAGCCTGGGACTGAACAGATACGTACTTTATCAGCAGCGTGAGAACGAACGCGCTGTGCATGTAGGTAGCGCTGAGAGCCTCTCTCTCCTTGACCCTCACCTCGTCCCCTCGATGTGGTCGGCTCTACAGAACTGGCTAGGCAAGGCACAGCCTCCGACTCAAAGTCCAGCAGATACTGCTAAGGTGCATTCAGACACCGGTGCAGTATCTGTTGTACCACCGGTCATCAAGCCGCTCGTCAGCGGTACTTCCGAACACGATAAAATCATCACACCATATCGTGCGGAAGCCTTCGAGGACCGCTTACGCAGGCTAAAGCTACTCAATAAGTACCCCCACTTACCCGGCCGCATCCGCAACGGGTTTCCAATGGGAGACTTCGCTCCCCTGGAGAAGACATACACGTCTAAAAATCACGCACTGAGTATCAAGCATCTCAACTTTATTCAGGATTATGTCAACGAACAGGTTTCCCTCGGGCGAATGACTGGCCCCTACAGCCGTCATGGGGTCGAAGATATCCTAGGCTCCTGTTTCATGTCATCGCCCTTGTTTGTCAAAGACAAGGCCGGCTCTCCTGGAAAATACCGTCTCATTCAAGATTACTCATATAAGAATAAGGATGGTTTCTCAGTGAACGGCTCTATAGATCCAGACGACTTTCCCACCGCGTGGGGGACTGCCGCAGAGGTCGCACAAATAGTGAGTATTTCATGATTATCTTGTGCCGACTCCTAGCTACTTGTGACCATTTGCCGGTATCCCAGTAACACCATGCCTATCAGTGCACGAGTACTGCTGATGCCATACTGCTGTTTACTCGCGCGTTGGCACGCTGGTGCTTCCGTTTGAATCGCGCGTTAATACTTTTGTTCAGGTCGCCACCGCACCTGAGGGAGCTCAAGCAGCCTCTCTTGACATTGACTCTGCATACAGAAACATACCAATTCTTCCCGATCACAAACCATATCTGGTCATCCAGGTCAACCCTGGGGAATTTTACATAGACCACGTCTGCCCCTTTGGCGTGGCGTCCGGCACAGGGTTGCATGGTCAAGTCATGGACGCGACTGTCGACATCCTCGAACGCCAAGGTATCAAACCCCTTAAAAAGTGGGTTGATGACCTAGTGGTTTTTCGCTTTCCGAAGGGCAAGAACAGTCGTGGAGAGTGGACCTTTTCTCACGACGTTGAAGATATCTTCCGTCTGACGAGGGACCTTGGCGTTCCCTGGAAATTTGGGAAATGCTTCGGGTTTTCCGACAGCGTCGTTTACGTTGGATTTCTCTGGAATCTGCGTGACCGCTGTGTCTCGCTACCCGAAGGGAAGCGCGAGGGGTACAAGACCAAACTTGATGCTTTTTACGACCTAGCGCAAGCTAGCCCCGTCTCCCAGAAAGACGCAATGAGTATCCTGGGTGTCTTATGCCATGTGGCATTTGTATACACAATCGGTCGGAAATACTTAACAAACCTCGCATCCTTTGCTGCAGGGCTTCCTAGCCTGGATGCGACGGGATTGGTACCCGCCACCGTCAAGAGCGACTTGAAGTGGTGGCAGGGAAAACTTAAAGTCCCCTCCTTCTCCCGCTCACTTGCTCCCCGCTCCACACAAGTCGATCCCGGCGTGTGGGTGTGTACCACCTCATCATGGGGAATTGGTATCGTCATTGGCGGAAAACGAGCCGCATGGAAACTTTCAGACCAATGGAAATCTGAAGGGAGAGACGTAGGATGGGTTGACATGGTCGCGCTGGAGCTCGCGTGCCGCTATCTTGAGGTCTTGAAAACCTCCAATGCTGACATCGTTGTACACAGTGACAACCGCAAGGTCCTTCGCCAATTTCGCAAAGGTCAAAGCCGCAATGGACCAATCAGTCTTTCAATCCGGCGTATTGAGATGATATGCACGACTTCAAACCTCGGTATTATTTCTCAACACGTGGATCGAAAGGACAATCTCGCCGAAGCAGCGTCTCGTGGTTTTATCAAGGGGAATAAGAACCGCCTGCCTGTTTTATCGTCGCTCCCTGCGGAGCTCCAACCATTCCTCCAACTTGCCCAGTAAGGCAGCAGTTTATCGTTGCGGCACGCCCCGAGTCACTGGTTCTGCACCGCAAGCCAACAGGACTACCGAGACCCACCTGACGTCGCTCAACGCAGTCGGAAATTTCGCTTTGTCCTGATCTATCGGAGCCACGGTCAATTTGACCCCATCTTCCAGTGTATGTCCTTCACTCCTTCTCTATCTCTTTCGTATTGCGCTCGCGGATTCTTCGGTCGAAGTTCTTGAAAGGGTCATATCTGTCGTAACGTTGGACTGGATCTTGCAATTGGTATCCATATAACAAAGCTTTTGCACGATTGATTCATATATGCAGATTTACTTTCTACCGCTCCTACTGTCTACTACTATATTGTGGCTGCACGCATATGGCGATATCTACCTGGCTTGCCAATGGTCTGCCTCTTGATGATTGTGTAGTTTCTTTTTCATTGTATAGCCGAACTTTCTGTCATGTAGTACTGTACTTGTATTCGTTTGCGCCGCCAGTGAGGTATTCACCCATGTCCATGATCCATGGTGCGGCGTGATACATGAGCAACGTTACAACTACCACTGCGGTAAGGGAACTCACGCCAGTGGACTCGGACGCATGTAGTCTCCCAGAGGCAGACGAGACAGCTTCAAACTTTCGGGACCTCAAGATCACTGTCGGACGACGCATGCACATTGCATAAGTAGACCGGCGGTCGGGCGACAAGCCACAGCATATAATGTCTACTCCGTCACCACCACGACCTCCTAGTATCCTCTCCATCCGCTCCTTTCATGACCTCTTTCAGTACGCCATAGCTCTGCTCACCGACCCTTGCCACTTTGTGTCTCTTGGCTTTCTCGTCCTCGTTGGAGATGCACTACTCACATGGGTCATCATTTCGTTCGTGACCTGTGAGTCCCTTGCGATGTTTTGGAAGAACAACAGTAGTTAAAGTATGGTGGAAAGATACAGAGATTGACTGGGAGACTTACATGTACCAGTTGGAACTGTACATGAAGGGCGAACGCGACTATGCGCTAATATCTGGTCCAACAGGCCCGCTTGTGTGAGTCCAATGTACTGCCTCTTCTGTCATTAATCTTAATCAACGTCTACAGATACCCAGCTGGTCATGTTTATGTGCACAGATTACTCTATTCTCTGACGAATGCAGGAACGAACGTGAAGGTCGCACAGATCATCTTTGGCAGCCTCTACCTCGTCTCACTCACGCTCACCATCGCAATCTACCGTCAAGCTCACAGCATCCCCAACTGGGTACTCTTGCTGTTGCCTTTGAGCAAAAGGCTGCATTCTATATACGTGCTGCGTCTATTCAATGATTGTTGGTCTGTCGTAGCTGCACAGGCTGCCATCTTTGCATTGGCGGGAGGGAGGGAGACGTTTGGTATGCTGTTATTCAGGTGCGTTTGATTAGACCTATCGTATGCTCTTCTATGGCTGAAGGATGGTATAGCGCTGCCGTCTCTGTAAAGATGTCTGCCCTACTCTACCTTCCCGGTATCCTGGTCGTCCTCTTTAAACGTTCTGGCGCGGTTGTCACCGCCCTCCATACCTTCCTCTTTATCCTGACTCAAGCAGCCATAGGCTCAGAATTCCTTCTCACTTATCCCCGCTCTTACCTCAAATACTCTTACGAACTTGGTCGGGTGTTCCTATACAAGTGGACAGTAAACTGGCGATTCATTTCTGAAGAGACTTTCCTCAGCAGCACGTGGGCTCGTGGGCTTCTCATCGGCCAGTTGACCACGCTCATTGCATTCGCAGCGTTCAGGTGGTGTAGAAGGGATGGTGGCGCATTTACAGTCGTGATGAGGGGATTAAGAACACCGTCGAGTGCCCCGGGCCTGACGGTAGTCACTCCAGATTGTACGTACGCACGAGTACTCCTCGGTAGGCAAGTTAGCCTGACCAGCGTTTTAGATGTTACCACGGTTCTCTTCACCTCGAATTTGATAGGGATACTGTTTGCCCGTTCTTTGCACTACCAATTTTACTCGTGGTATGCTCACCAGCTGCCGTTCCTCGCTTGGAGGACAAAATACCCTATACCCGTCAAGTGAGTGTTGTGATCATGCCTTCTTAGCGGTGTGGCTGACTTCGCATACCCAGATTACTACTTCTGCTAGGGATCGAGTACTCTTGGAACGTTTTCCCTTCAACACCAATCTCATCCGGAGTCTTGCTATTGTCAAACGTCGCTTTACTCACAGGGGTATGGTTTGGATACCCGGAAGGAAAGGATCCCGGAAAGGCTGACTTCAATCGGGACTAGCTATGGACGCAGTTGATTGCTGTGCCCTAAAGTTGAAGCTTCCCACTCGTCTCATAGAAAATAGTAATATACTGTAGCATTAAATTCGCAATACTGTCAGCACCCACTGTTGTGCAGAATGTCATATAGTTCAGCGCATGCGCAATGCATTTGAATAGCAATTACGCTTCGATAAGTGGTCGTTGTAGTAACTTCGCCGGGAGGGTGAGCTGCAATCATCCATGCACCTCTCACCTTGACCACCACTCAATAAACGACGACCATTCTTCGCTCTCATCCTTGAGTGCTCCGTACATCTCACATTCGTTACGCTAACCCTACCTATGACCACTCATCGAGTGACGATTACCTACACTGCACCCTCAACATTTCTCTCAACCGACCACTGGAAACAAGTCTATGCCTCATTTGTCTCACAACTACCCTTACGTAACTTACACTGGAAGCCCTCCTCAAGACCCACGATCCGCACCATCCAGGAGTTGCATGTCGATCTCAAACTTGCAGATACGAAGCGGGATGAGCATACTTACCAAGTACCGCAAACAATACTGGAGAAACCGTTGGTGAACGTGTACGTTGTTGTGTGCGAGGTGCGTCCAATTGATTGCGACATAGACACTTGTGCAGGATTGTAATTTGACGGTATGTAGGATACAGAAACGTACAAGAACACGGTTAAGAAGCAAATCAAAGACTGGCATGGCTCTGTCGCACAACGGAAGAATCAAGAGTGGCTTATCGTGCATATTGTGCGTCCGGACACGAAGTCTGCCGGAGCAAGGTTGTTTCAGGTCAAGGCGAGTGTGTTGGACAAGATTAAGGCGGACTTCAACGTCGACAAGAAAGACAGGTACGTTTAGCTTTGGATGGAAGAGTATTCACGGGCTCATAACCAATGGAATGATTCTCTTGGTGATGTAGGTGTGTCCAGCTAGTATGGGCGACGGAGAATGAGAACCCTGCTGCGTGGGCAGAGTTTATTGGCAAGATGAAAGACGGAATATTGACTGCGTTCGATGCTGCCGTCATCCAGAGGGAAGAAGAGGTGCGGAGGTCTGAGGGTCAACGTCAAATGCCAGGATGGAATTTTTGCACATACTTCATTCTGAAGGTATGTCGCGAAGCTTGTTGCATTTCACGCATGGTACTGAGCATAGTCCATGTTGAAAGGAAAGCCTTGCATCCTCCTTCGAAGGTATGACCCTTCACGAAGAAGCCCTCTCTACCTATGAAGAACTCGAGGCACTCTTCTTTCAAGTCCTCAAAGACAAGAACCTCACGTGGTTCGGCTCCCTTGCTAGTCCATCTCCTCGGGATGACTCTGCATCCCTCCTCTCTATTGAACGAAAACCTTTCAGGGATCTCATCTTAGCAAACTCAATTTCGATATTCGATTTCAGGATGTATTTGCTTGCGAGGCAGTGTATATTGTTGAGTGGAATGGGGAAAATAGTGGATGTTGGACGGAAGGCTATTGTGTTCATACAGACATTCGGGAGGAGGTTGCAGGAGGTGGAGGTGAGTGCAATGCATATTTTGCATACTATGGAGAAATATTGATAAACGGCGTAGGATGAATTACTTCCACCATTCTTCATCGAAGCATGGTCATACTCTTCCGCATTGAGTGTTGTGGATCAGTGCGATAACTGGGCCAAATCCCTGCAATTGGACAAACACGCTCTTATCAGCTTTAATGCAGTAAAAGGCGAGTTAGTTGAACTTGCCAGGCATCAGGTGAGTACGCAGTACACATGATTTAGAGTTCTAATTGAAGCGTGGCTTGCAAGTTGGACGTGCTGGGTATAGCGGCTGGCTTTCTCCCCTTGAAACCGCCTTTCTCAAACTCCGTTCCTAGCACGAAGACACGAGGCATCACGGACACACCAGACTTCTCTCGCATCTCGCGCGCGGAATTACAGACTGCTCTCAAAGATAAAGAAGCATTTTTTGAGATGTATGTTGCCCTAACGAACCGCGCGATTGAATATTACGTTGCCGCGAGTCGACGCAAGTTTGCGCTGCGTATGCATGGGAGTTTAGCGGCGCTAGATGTGTAAGTGCCCGGTCCTTGAGGTGCCATCGATTCGAGTTTCACACATTTGTCTATTCAACAGTGTGCGCAATCGTCTCCCTAATGCACTTCAAACATATACCTCACTCCCTGCTCACTACGCACCCCACGGCTGGACGTCCCTCGAAGCATTCATGCTCACTCGTTCACTCGATCTCCATGCGACATCTGAGAAGCCAAAAGATAAAGACTGGGTTAACATCTCGCTGGAGTATTTGAAGGCGTACGTCCAGGATATGGGCAGAGATCTTCTAATATCGACAGACGACCATGTTGCTTATACCGCATCCGTTGTCAAAGCCTTGAGGTTAGCAGCTGAGGAGTTGGAATCTGGTGAGTGTTATGACCGTGTTCTAGGGAAGGACAAGTGGGTGTTGGTGCTGATATTACGATAGAAGTTACACACCATGAACACCCCGCATTGAGCATTTCGATTCCTAAGGATCCAGTTAGCCTTGATGAACATAGAGATGGGGCTATTCTCCATGTTATTATCCGGAATACACTCCCTTGTGTAAGTGTTCAAAAGCTCAATACCAACTATCATATTCATTTTTTCAAAGCCCATAGATGTCGATGAGATTGTAGTCACATTGACAGGTCGAGATGGAGAACGCTTGCCCTTTGTGAGCGAAGCACAATCATTAAACCCGGGATCAAATCCTGTAACTCTATTCTGCCCAGTAAGAATAACCATTCTGTATACAGACTATTTCAATTCACGTTATCCAGTCAGCAACTATGGGGACTTATTCATTACATCTCACGCAATTCGCCATTGGGAAGCTGGTCTTACAATGGCTTCATACGCCGCCTTTGAACCCAAAGTCTTCGAAGCCTAAGCGACCGCCTACGCTTATCTCGATACCGAAAGACATTCGTGCGCTGGACATCCGTTTGCGACAGCCATTGAACAGTAAGAATGCTATACGTTACAGACTTACCAGCTTGCTAACGTAAATTCTGTATTGCAGTCGAGGTCGGAGGCGAACCGCGGATCATTGTGGCCCTGAGCACAGGGCGAAATATTGTCTCGAAGGCTATGCTCCATTTATCAGCTGCTTCTGGCATCCAGTTCGATACTGAGACGATCAAGATCGAAGGCGAAGGTATGTTGCAGTATTTTTAAAGGCGTTCAGACTTTTGACTGTTGTATAGACGACGTCTCGTATGAGATTGTAGAGGATGCAATAGTCTTATTTGATGTTCCTTCTGATACTACGGTTGCTTTATCCGTGGTTCATAGTGATGCATCGGTATTTCACGCTCTGGTGAGTGACAGACCTCGTTGGCTGTTTGAAGTACTGAATGTCTCTATAGAAAGTGAACATACACATAGATTATGTGACATCTCCTGAACCCGAGATCACGAGAACGCTCCGATTGACTCGTGTTGTACTTATCTCACTACCGCTTACAATCAATGTTGAAGATTTCTTTCGCGGGACAAGGTCAATCTACTTCCGATGTTGATCAGTCCTCCACTAATCACGGGCACACTCATAGACTCTTTACGAGATTCACATTATCATCCACTACTCACCAATATATCCGTGTCAAGTCTTTGGAGCTTACCGCGGACGGTGAAGGGGATGATTTGAAGATTACGAAAAGTCTCGCACAGAATTCACGAATAACGGTGTGTATCTATGATTTTTAGAAGATAGCCACTTTCTCAGCAACGGCATTATAGACAGTAACCCCTGCACAGCCTGGACGTTTTCTATTCCAACTCGATTCAAGGCAGGGACCCGGTATGTTCCTGTGCGTATTATACAGTCCGCTCACCAACGTGATATGATAGGAGCGGAATTCGTTCGCCTCCGTATAAAATACAGGATGCTTCGTGAAGGCGAGTAAATTAGTGCGCATGTTGTTCCATTTGTTCTAACTGTCGCATAGAGGTAGAGGGGTTTATCGACACCGCCGTCAGGCAGGCTCTGGGCGAGTCAGCCTCGCCGGCCGACCATGACAAGTTAGTTGAGGTCTTTGTTCAAGCCTTGGAGAGCGATGCGAACTGGGTGGACTTATACGGTATCACTGGTGAACTGATCGTACCGGATGTAGCATGTAAGCATGAGCAGCTACAGGATGGGTTCAAACGTGCCACAGAGGTATGTCGCTGTGAAAATTTAACTCAAGCGGTATCTGATTGCCAGGATCATATAGGTTCTGAGACACGGGTGCCCTCCCGAAAAGAATGAGACAGTCTGGCGAGAAATTGCCATCAAAACAGACGTGCCAAGCGTTCACGTAAGAGGCCATCCTAAAAATTCTGTTCAAAGGATACTGACCAGTAATGGCAGATCTTGGCAGCCGCTCGTCTTCATCTTTTACCTTCACCCTTCAGCTCAGATACCTCGTCAGCCAGACTCCCCCCTCTGTATGCTGGGCAACCCATTGCTGCAACGCTGTCTATTACGACAACATTCCACTGGGCACCAATCGACCATCTTAGCAGCAAGACGTACGCTATGCGCTTTGATATTGGAGAGTTAACAACGGATTGGCTGGTCAGTGGCAGAAAGACGGGTGATTTTGTAGCAAAGGTCGGTGATGTCATTTCGTACGTTAATGTGATTGCTAATGTATGTTTTTATAGGATGGAAATACATTTGAGACACATATCACCCTGATTGCGCTACACCATGGAGAATTAGCATTACCCAAAGTCGCAGTCGAGGCTCTAGCCGTAGCTACAGATAGTCGAATGGGCTCGGCGGTACCTAGTTGTAGGACACATCAGTTGCACGGCGGGGAGAAGGCTCTCATTCTGCCTCGAGGTGGAAGGACAACTTTCATTGTAGACATGGGAGAGAATACAGACATGTATTAATAATGATAATCACTGTAACTTATGTACTAATCAAATTTCTAGTGTAATGCATTGCAATACGCGAAACATAAAATGATGTCCGTCAGTCTCGATACAATTTTAGAACTTGTTTAATAAACAGCAAGTGTCAAAAGAATGTCTTCTGGTCGTCCGCGTCAACACTAACAACTAAACGAACGCCGCGTGCTACAGCATTGGGGAGTTGACGATGGAGGAAAGTGAAGGCATGTTCGCGTAAAATCTGTGCAAGGCGCTTTGTTTCGCCACGGTAACATTATGTATGATCCCACCCCATTACCTTGAGCATGAACAGCAATCGACGCACATTACCGTAGCGAGGGTTGTATAGGATGATATATAACCTCGAAAGGTCGATTTGTGAAAGGTGGGGACTCGCAGATTGACAGCCTCGGCCGACAATATCCAGAATGTAAATCCCCTCACAACTGGAGGGCAATGTGGAAAGGATATTGAAGGCAAATAACTTAAGCAGCTTGATTTAAGATAAGTCTAAGACTTTTCGTCCGCGTTGCGCGGCCTCTACTGCAGCGCATATCAGCACGAGAAATAGATAAAGTTGGAGAAGATGGTTGGATAGGTGGCTCATCCTTGTGAACGTAAGTAGTATTAAGTATAGACACAATGTGTCACTTATCAACAACCTCTCTCCCATATGTCCATATGACGCGCTGATCAGCGGTGATTAAGAAATGAGAAATGATGGTCATGAGCACCAAAGAATTGCCAGAGTGGTAGGAGACAACCAACTTCGACTTCCGCATTAGGCAGATCAGACTAGCAGAACGCCATCGGTCACAGATGACAAATATGTGACATGACGCGCCTCGGCTTACCCGCGGGCGAAGCGTAGCCAGTGCATGACCACTGTTGACCAGCTACCACCTCGTCTTACTTTACGACAACAACACCACGCAGATTAGACTATGTCTGACTTGTAAGTAGACCAGTTTGGTTTGATTTACGCACTATTTACCGAGAAGGCTTCCCAACGTAGTGAGGCTGAACGTGAAGCTAACATTGCGCGAAATCGCGCTCTCCTGGCTCAGCTGGATGTCACGTTAGACATACCTCAACCTCGATCAAAAGCGAAAGCTCCGGCAAAATCCAAAGCTAAGACTTCACAGTCTGCAGGGAAGAAAAGAAAGCGTTCTACTTCACCACTTCCTGCACCCCGAACTCGTCAATCGACACGCCTAAGGAGAACAGCACCACCTATTAATGAGACTCCTAAGGAAAAGAGAAAGCGTGAGGTGAGCCGGAGAAGTTTTAAGCTTTCATGAGTATGAATTTATTGGTTTGGTTTACGATAGCAACAAGAAGAGAAACTACGGAAGGAAGCTGAGGAGGCGCGTTTAGCCGAAGAAGAGCGTGCCCGTGCAGCATCGAAACCTCGTCACGATGACCTAGAAATGAATACTCTGCTTGATGATCAAGAAGCTTCTACAGTAATGTCGTTTACCTCTGCTCTTCAGGCTACCCTAGAAAGCGGACAGCCTCAGCGAGTGGGCAACCATGACGACTATGAAGACCCCAAAGAGAAGCGAGAGGTGGCGGAACTGAAGGAGAAGTTCAAGAACTTGAAGATTATTTCTAGGGCTAAAGTAACTAAAGAACGCGTCTACTGTGCGGCATACCACCCCGAAGTTACGAAGGACCTGGTTTTCTTTGGAGGTGCGTCGCCTAAGTCAGACCAGCAACGCACAATTTACAACTTCTGTGCGTAGATAAAAATGGAGCGTTAGGGATCTGGGATGCTCGTGCTTCTCCAGATACTCCCGAGGACGACGACGAAGCAGCTCCGTCTGTAGACGATGTTGAGGGTAAGCATTGGCGGATGCAGTTGCATTGGCCGGCCACTGCAATATCGTCTATCTCAGCAATCAAATTTAATCCCACCGACTCTCATAGTGTAAGTGCAAACCTGTAGTACCCCATATCATTTCTCATCCTCAGATCCACAGGTCTTTACGAGTTCATACGACTGCACTGTTAGATGTACATCGTTCGTCTCGGGAATCTCACGAGAAGTATTCCACAACGACGGTGTACATGTACAATCTTTTGACATAGCACCAAATGGGCACGAGATGTGGCTCTCGGACAGAGCGGGAGGAGTCACACACCTCGACCTCCGAGAAGACAAGTCCAAGTCGAGATGGTACCAACTATCGGCCAATAAGATTGGTTGCGTTAGCATCAACCCTGTTAACCCTGTCTTCTTGCTCACAGCTTCGAACAGCAAGGCTCTCCGGTATGGGTTCCATACAATTTACTCACTTGATCCAGCACTGATTTCCGAGTATTTAGGGTATGGGATGTTCGTCGATTACACCCCTTGAGCAAAGGGCGAAAAACTCCCATTGAGATAAACTTTGACGAAATCGAGGAGAAAGCAAAGGAGGACAAAAGCCTAATGCGAGCCGAATGGATGCATGGGCAGTCAGCTAGCTCGGGATACTGGGATCCGCATGGTCGCAGGATTGTCAGCACTAGTTACGACAACAGTATCAAACGTAAGCTTGGACTCCCCACAAAACGCAACTCACTGACAAGTTGTTTCTTACAGTGTGGGACATCAAGCCGCAATTCATGAAGAGTGACGCACCATTCCCGACCTTCAGACCTGCTACTGTGGTGGGGCACGACTGTCAGACAGTGAGTTATGTTTAAGAAAGTTGTAGACGACCCCTGCTCATGCCTTCCTGTAGGGGAAATGGGTTACGATTCTTCGGGCACAATGGTCACCTAACCCAGACGTGTTTCCCCATTTCACCGTAAGCATCCGCAGTGAACATATCTCATGTTCCTTTCACTGATATTAAGCAGATCGGTAACATGGACCGTTCACTTGATGTTCGGACGTGCAAGGTCTGTTCAGTCTGATGTAAAATGTATACTCGTGTATTGATACTGAGCTGGTGTCTTCCAGGGAGAGCTCGTCGCGAAATTGCAACATAGCTCAATCACTGCGGTACAAGCGGTCACATGCTCCCATCCCAGCATTGTCGAGAGAGTCGCATCTGGAAATGCAAGCGGGCGATGCGTCCTTTGGGGTCCTGCTGACGGTTCCGAGTCAGAGGACTGAGTGTTACTACTCGTCTTGGGTACTTATTTATCATACTTAGGCTCCGGACATTGGATATAATCAAACATTTTATTACATACTTTTTTACAACACTTTGGTGTGGATCTGTTTGTGACAGGAAGTCGGAATCTACGATAAAAAAGCGTCACCTGAGCGATTCGAACACTCGCGTGCAAAGCACAACCGCTAGCAGCTATAAATAGCAGGCGATCCCGTTAACCACTCCGGCAAAGTGACCTAATGAACCCAGAAGGGGAGTAATATACATAATGTATTAATCCTATATGAGGGTAACCAACTTTTGGGGGTTTACGCTCACCCTTCCCAGTCATTAGCCTTCACATCGATACTTGAGCAATTCCAATACACCATATCTTATGGCGAAGAAGACAAGCGCGAAAGCCTCCGCAGCAAGCCCACCTAAGCCCCAGACGAGTACTGTTCAATTCCCATCAGTATCGCTCAAGGACTATCTCGAATGTCGCATCCTCTTAGAGAACCAAATCCTCCTCATCGACGTTAGTTGAAAACACATGAAGCGCAGCGAAGTCTTGACTGTATGCTACAGAATTTCTTCTCGGCAGAAGAGTGTAAGACGTTCGTGCGGTTCATCGAAAGCCTTCCTCTCGAACTCACGCCACCAAAGAAGAGAGGCGAGGCTGAGAGGGTAAATCGTATGTGTTCAACCCCCCTTCCATGAAGATGTTAGTACTCATACTTGCGTTTATAAGACCGAATATCAATCACGTCTCCAGAGTTTGCGCAAAACTTGTACAAAGTGATCTCTCCACACCTCCCTCTCTTCCCTTACCCGTCTACAGTGCGAAGGCCAGCGAACTCCCCGACAGAGAGAGCATCCCAGTCTCTGAACACAAACATCAGGCTGTACAAGTATGCCGCAAACCAGTACTTTGGGCCACACTATGATGACTCCGTGAAGGACTCGGTTACAAGTGCTAAATCTGAGTGGACGCTTCTCATTTACCTGACCGGTGTGCAGGATGGGGTTCAAGGTGGCGAGGTACGTGGAGCGCGGCGTGCTTATTCCCAGTGGTGGTCAGCACTGGTCTCTAATCGACCATCATATAGACCATCTTCTACAAGGACAAGACAAAAGAGGCGATCTCTGCACCGTTGACACGGGGTACAGCCTTGTTACATCGGTAAGAGCATTCACAGCAACCTCCGGGGAATTTCTACACGATATTCACGAGCTGCATTTGCAAGACATGGGAGCGAGTGTCTATTACACGAAGGGTCGCCTGTGCTTAGCGGTGTTAAATACGTGCTCAGGTCGGACTTGATGTTTATCAACTGAGCATGCATCTTGTGAGTTGTTCTGGTATTATCTATACAGATAAACATTCCCTGTACTTTTAATACAAGCAACTTCGTCAATAGCAATGACATTCCAAACCGGAACGGTAGCGCTCCCAGCACCGCAATACCCCAATCCCAGCCCTTCTACTGTAATTATTACCTGCGACCCTTCTTTTTTCTGGAAGGCATGCCTGCCTCAACTACATCGTCATCCCTATCTTGGTTATCTCTGGCACTGCCTTCCTCTCCCCATCGCCTCTTCTTCCCATGCCCATTCTTCGCCTGATCCTTCAACTCGTTCACAGCCAACCTAGTCGCCTCGTCTACCCGTTCTCTCAGCAACGCAACCTCCTCCTTATCCGTTGGCCACAACTCCATCTTCTTACCGATAACACTCTCGATACGTTGTACTAATTCGACATCATATTGAGTGACTAGCGTTATCGACTTTCCTGAGCGACCTGCACGTGCTGTTCGGCCGACTCGGTGGATGTAGTCTTTTGAGTGTGTTGGGATATCAAAGTTGATGACAACGTCGACAGAGGGGATATCCAAACCACTGGGGAGAGGAAAAATATTAGTATGGTAACCGTGCCGAAGCTGCATGGAATATACTCACCGACTGGCAACGTCTGTCGCTACAAGCACTTTCCGTCCTCCACTCTTGAACTTGGCGAGTGCTCCGAGCCGATGGCTTTGACTTAGTTGCCCATGCAATGGAACCGCAGGAAAGCCGAGATTGCGTAGAATTATCGATAGTCTAGCGTACGCGTAATAGATATTAGTCCACTATCGCGTTGTCATAAAAGAAACGGCAATTGAAACGTACCTTTGTGCATCATGAACTGTCCGAGTGAAAATGATGATCGAATTTTGGGCAAGGGTGTTCGCCAAGTGAACAAGATGCACATCTTTTTGGCTGAGCGGGATGAAGAGGTAATATTGCAATAGTGTGTCTACAGTGGAATATCTAGGAGTAGTTGTAAGTACATCAAAGGATGATACGCTGGTAGTCAGTGGTGCGCACTTTGCTGAGACCTCTACCCTTACTGGATTCGTTAAACTCGCACGCTGTAGCTTGGCAACCTTGGTGGTCATTGTGGCGGAGAATAGATATGTCGTACGTTCCTTCGGGAGGACTTTGAGGATTTTGTCTAATACCGCACCGAAGTCAAGGTCGAGTAACCTATCAGCCTCATCGAGTACCTGGACACACCAAAAAGGTAAGCTAGGGAGAAAAAATACTATATAACATCACCAAACGATACTCACCAAGAATTGGAGATTCCTGAGACTGAACCCTTTCGTATTTTCTAAGTGCCAGTTCAACCTTCCAGGTGTAGCGATCACGATATGGGGTTTCTTGGCCAAAGCAATACTCTGCTGCAGCTCCGGAGTTCCACCCGTGATCACACAACACCGAACGCCCATTGCACTTCCCAAAGCTTCAAATTGTTCTCCTATCTGATATGCTAGTTCTCTTGTCGGTGCCATAACACACGCGAACAGTCCCCTTGGATCGTCCCAGAGTTTCTGAAGGATGGGGAGTGCGAACGCAGCTGTCTTCCCTGAACCTGTCGAAGCAACGCCAATAATGTCTCGACCTTGAAGTGCGTGTGGTAGGGCTTCTGCTTGGATTTCTGTGGGTTGTTTGAAGTTCATTTGTTCGAGGGCTTCGACGAGAGGGTCAATTAGTCCGAAGGATTTGAAGCTTGGTCGACTGGGACCAGCCACTGGCTCTGGAGATGCAGAGCGAGATGCCATAGCCAGGTTCAAGTCTTTCTAGTAGCCAGTACAGTGAGTCGTTGAAGTAGAGAAATGTAAAGTTACAGTCGAACGGAGAGGTTGAGGTAAAGTGAAGAGTAGTGATGAGGCGCTGGTTAAATTATCGTTCGGGACCCCGAAACCGCGTACCGCGTAGCCAATAGGGCCTAAGGATTGGGACGGACGTGCATGCAGTGCGAGCAAAAGCAAACGGTCCATCCAATACATGATCTCTATCGATACAATTGAAAGATTTTTTGACAAAACATATCTAAATGAGGGACTAGAAACTCTGGATGCAGAATACGAACAAAAACGAATCCAATAGACAACAGTGAGGGACTATTTCTTAGCTTCCTGTTCCGGAGTAATAGTAATCTCATCCACAGAGTTGCTGCCGCTGTCGATACCCCGTTGACGTCTCCATTCATGTCCGTTACCCAGCAGGAAACCAGGGTGGAAGATGTTGATCGTAAACACAGCGAGTGTGATCATGGCACCGTCCAGGACGTCTTTTGGGATTGTGTTAGTGTGCATCATAAAATTATAGCGACTACTCACTGAAGAGAACTTGTGTGGAGATGATTTGACCACCCCAACCATCGGACAGCTCAATAGTACGATAGACCGACCTATTTCAGCATCAGAGATTTAAATTCTTTGTATTGCAAGCAAGGTCACTCACCGAATGAAGATGAACAAGCTACTCAGCCCCAGGCCAAGGAGCATAAGTTTTGTCTTCTGATCAACAAACCGTTTTGGGTTCGTTTCCGACTCAACTTTGCGCACAGGCCAATCATACGAGAACCGGAGCACGAACTCGGCCGCGAGAGCGACATAAACAGTAATGGCAGCTATGAAGCATAGCAAGAGGTTAGCTTAATATTCTGATGGTATCTCCCTCTAGAACCCACGAACCCATCTGGAAAACAATGCCACCGAGCATAATGTGGCCGCCCTAAAGTCGTGTTAGCCTACATACCACAGATGTTGGAAATCGCGTGATCAGGATACCCACGACGTCTGGATCTTTCCCATTGTCAGCAGCTGACGATGCGCTGGCTCCTCCAACTGCTTGTATAACGAGTGCGATGATATCCTATCGAAATGGTCAGAAGATCCTTCTCTACTGTACTGCAGGTTACGTACACAGGAGCAAAAAATGATCGTGTCTGCGTTCCATCATAGTCAGCTCATCGCTCGACAGCACGGGGAATAGGACACTTACACCACATTGGGCTCAATCTGCTATATTGAGGACCCATCCTCCTAATGAGCTCACCGAGGATTACAAAATTTGCGGCTACAAGGGGGGTTGGTGCTATAATTGTTGTCGATATCCTGACATATAGTAAGGGGAACAATAAGTGCACGACCGGATTTGAGTAAGATAAGACGCACTGCATCAAGAAGGGGTTTATTAGGTTAGGGTTTCTACTCGACCACAATCGTGCAATCCATCCCAGAATTTCACCAGATATTGCTAGTACCACTGTCGGTAGCAGAAACCAGAGTCTGGTATATAATGCTTGCCCCAAGTGGATGACTGCAGGAGTGAATGAGCAAACTAGTCAGAGACTTGAAATGCCAGGGAAGAATACAACGTACTTCCGCTGAGAGAAAAGAGCGCAATGTAGAGTGCACATATCCATTCCGTGGGGATGTAGTTGTATGGAGATGAGTTGAAATAGCCTGGAGCAGGTACTGTGGCGGTAGGGTCGCCTGCACAAAGCACTGGAGTGTCAGAGTTGCTGAAGCAGTGCAGAAAGAACATACATTTACCATCCGTAGCATTCGTCGACATTCGACTATTAGAGAGGGGGAAGTCTTAAGTAAAAATGCCACTAATATGAAAGCAGCTGTTATATAATACATGGCCGTTCTCGGATCCGACTGCATGGTCTCAGGGATTGCTAGGACGGCACCACGCCGCTCCAGGGACCATACCGACAACCGGGTGCTCGAGTCTAACTTTTCTATCATATTTGGCGAGTATATGTCTAGCGTCCATGCGTCCACCGCGTTGAACCTAGATGCGGGCCGTCATAATATTACCACTGCGCCTCGGAGACCCTCCGGACATGGGTCAAGCAAGGGTACGTGAGCACCGGAGATCGTTGACACAACGGCGTTGCTTACCCACTGCAAAGTGAAATTTCAGCGGAATCGGACCCGTATGGTGGAAGAGATGAGCCAAAATATTGCGTTTCGTCGTCCGAATTTATCTACTTGGCCTTCAGCACAACACCGTGCAATGTTGTACTTGACAGCAAGGGTACACTCTCAAGTATACTATTTCGGGGGCATACGGGATGTAAAACTGTTGAGGAGAGTGAACGCTTTCGTCTAGGAAACAGCGGGCTGAGCGGCTTAGCTTGCTTCGGACTTCCGGCACCGATACAAATGACATCAACGACCTCCCTAGCAACTTTGACGGTGAACTGCTTGCTGGAGCCGGTTATTATCCTGCGATATCCTGTCATGGCAGGTTATGAGTTGAAAACAAAATGTCAGAGAGTATTCACTTGGATGTACATACACAGCGTGGCTTTGCCTTGCGTTCGCGTCTGCGTTGATCAAAGTGACTCTGTAAAATCCAGCGACACTCCGTGTCGGCAATGTACTGAAATACTTCTTAGAAAAACCTAAAAGTCTCGCTAGCAGACCCGAGACAACGCTGAACAGATACTGATGTTTGTTTCTAAGCAATTGCCAGAGATGCGACAACAATAGCACTTACTTTATAAGCATAAGCAAGCATACGTTATCTTGCACAAGCAGGTTACGTATATTCGCAGAGCAGTCGACTAACTGGCCACGATATCAATGTTATGTTGGTAGGTAATGCCACAAGCTTTGGCAAGAGCCGTCAGTGGTAGAGTCCCCACGAACCCGATCTGATCTTCGACCACATGAGCGGCTGATCAGTGGTCGTAATCACGTGAGGTAATCCCATCAGACGCTCATTGCGTGGCCACACTGTGGGCCGTCGACTCGACACATACTCATTGTGCATCCAATCCAGTATAGCGTCATAAAAGATTGCTCATACACGTGTAAGACCCAAGCATCATGTATTTGTAGAATGAGCTTCAGAGTGAACGTCATGGTTCCCAAGGACTACCAGCTTGGCCACCGACTCCCGCAGTGAGGAACACCGCACTGCCGTCCTGATCTATATAAAAACAATCTTCCAGCCTGACACCAACCTGGGATTATCTCATCAGCTACACAAGTATTGGCTTTATTTGCAGAGAATAACGTACCTGACCCTCGATGTAGACACCTGGTTCATCCGAGAAAGCATGTCCGGTAAGAATGATATCATCTGAGCCTCCGCGTAAGTAAGGAGATTCGTGAACCTCTAAACCAATCCCTGTGGGAAATTTAGGATTAACGAGGTCATTCGAGAGCATACGTCGGTACATACCATGTCCGAGTCGATGGGTGAAATGTTGTCCGAAACCTTCCAACTCAATGGTGAGACGCGCTGCCTTATCCACGTCCGCTGTGACAGTCCCATTATACGCCGCTGCTATCGCTGCGGATTGCGCATCAAAGACAAGGCCCCATATGTCAAGGTGTCCTTGAGGGATATCCGAATCCTCCAAGGCGAATGTCTGCCCGTGAATTCAGTCTTCAAATGCTTCGAGTAGAATATTATTGCCGAGACGAACCCTTGTCACGTCGCTGTGATATCCGTGAAGTTCTCCACCACAGTCAATAAGAACGTAGTCCTTCTTTTGAAGCTCCCGATCTGTTCCACTTCCATGCGGAAGAGCTGCATCGGCTGCGCAAGAAAGAAGCTTACTGTGAGTTCTAACAAAGTTGGTGAGGCTGACGCACGTCCAAACAGAACTATTGAGTCTAGAGATATTAGACCGGCGGCTTCGAGAGCGCTGCGAATCAGCGTCTTCGCCTCAGACTCTTTGATCCCAATGTATAATTGTTTGCGAACTGCTCTGATAGCAAGCAATGTAACCTGTCAGAAATAATGTGAGATGAGGTAGCTCCAGAGCTTTATAATTTGACTCATACTTCATTGACGCACTTCATGATCTCCAGTTCTTCCTCTGTCTTCCTCTCTCTCAGACGCTTTATTTCCACTGGTGCACTAGCGACGTGAACCCGCTGGCCAGCCGCCTCCTGCAGTCCGTCAACGATGAAGTTCCTCGCAGCACCATCAATGAATATCTTTCTAGGAGCGTCTTTGGACCCTTGTAAACTGGAAATGGCCGATACGGCTATCTTGTACGGGTTTGCATCCTCCGGCCATTCCGGATAGGCGATCTCACTGTTACTGGGAATTGGGAGAAGCCTTGCCCTCGTGGCTTCAAATGAAGGTGTCAAGATTGCCACTTTACCGGTTATAACACCGCTCTCTTCGCTGGGAGTGATTAAGAGCAGGAGGGGTCGTTCAGAGAGGTGCCATGTGGTCGACGATAAGTTGGCATAGTACGCTGCATTAGCACCGGGCTCAGCGATATATGCTGAAGCACCCAGGGAGTGTAATGTTTGCGCTAAACGGTTTTGTCTTTCAATGAAGGAGCTAATAGGGATGGGTCTGGCATTGGAGCAATGTGTCGCAAGAGCAGAGAAGTCTGCAGCTTGTCGCGTAGACCTTGGGATCTCAAGCATCGGTAGGCGGTAAAGAAGGGCAAGTAGTGTGGCTGCTGCCAACAAGAGTACAGTTACCTACAACAGATACCAAAGTCAGTTCTCATGAATTGTCGCTTTCGAAACACTTTTAGAAACCACTAACCCTGCTCAATCGCGACCAAACCTTGCATCTTCCGGTAGGTTTGCTACGGTCGCTGGGCAGCAAAGTAGTATCAGCACCTCCCTTCATGACTGCCGTCGACGTTTGTTGAACGTTGAGGTCTTATCGAGAGAGCAAGGGGAAAGATACGGAGTCAGACTCCGCGGACATGCCAGGTTCGTAGGGACAACTTCTCGAGTAGCGGCACTTCGGCCCTCGATCTAAGTACGTAACGCCCGCACGTGACCGTGTCTGTCTCTTTTTGGCGCGTCTGCTAATTAGCTTGAAGTTGTTGTCTCCCGACCACCACATCCACACTTCCTTTCGGACGGTCTAACAGGCATAGAGCTCAAACACACTTGCATTCGGTATGAATGGCTCTCAGGATACAGATACTCTTCTAGCTCTTCTCTCTAGCCTACTCGATAGCCCCCCAGACGACGCAGGCGTACTGTTGGACGCGCTAGTTCAAGCTGATGGGGACGTGGGACGAGCGGCGGAGACGTTGAACAAGAAAGGACGTACCAGAAACAAAAATGATTTGTCGCAAAATAAAATCTCTGCTGGAATGAAGAGGAAGGCCAAGCAAGGACTCGAGGGATGGCTTGTATCGCCCAAGCGGATACGTAGTACTACGGCCTCCGACGCGTCTCCTAGTCCAACCAAAAAAAAGCCTTCGCTACGGAGGGAGTTGTCACCCGCAAGAAGCCCTTCCAACACAGGGCGCATTCCTGTTGGTGAATTTATTGAAGGAAGTTCACGCAACAACGCAAGCCCGATCAAGCCCGTCAAACCTGTCTCTCAGACAGATTTTATGAGCATGCTACGCCCACCTAAATCGAAAGAATCGTCGAAACCTCCTCCTCTGAAGTTCCCTCCCTTAACACTGGCGACTCCAGAGCTTGTTGCGAAGTACGTACCTTGTACTATGCACTTGTCAGTTTTACCACCGGAACTCGCATGTAGGTGAGAAACAAACACACCCGTCCCGGTATAAATGCTGAATTGATGATTCATTCATCTAAGACTGTACTATGCAATGCTAGATCACAGTGAAAGTTGGCAACGGAACAAATGGTGGCTATTTGATCGAGTCGTTGAAAGCCCCCATAGAACTTCTTTCTTCGTGCGACACTCGAGCCTCGCGGACGAGGAAGACGCACAGGAAGCGGCACAATTCTGGTTTGTGTCCATGCTATCACTCCACCGCCTGTAGGAGGCTTACTAGATATGACGGCTAGGTACAACGGACGTCCGACACCTCCCCCAGACTATTTCCCTCCAGAGATGGAAGAGGCTTGCCGATATATCGAGCGTGTTGTGAATGGGGAACTGCGTAAGCGGGAACGCTACCCACTGGAGTGGGGTGGTGACCCAGATCAGAACGAAGAAGCAGCGTCAAAGGAGAAAATAATATGGAAAGCCAACGTAGCAGCGTCGAATCGCTATGAAGGCGGAAGTGAGAGCGTGGGATTTCACTCGGATCAGTTAACATATCTAGGACCTTATCCTACGATCGCTAGCCTCAGCCTAGGTCAGAAGATATTCTCTTGGCCGATACTGGACTTATCCCGGCTTTTTGTGCGTCTATAGGCACAACTCGAGTGTTTAGGTTACGTGAAGTTGTACCGACGGATGAAAAAGACAAACGCAGCGCGAGAACATACAACATCCCCCTTCCAAACAACTCTGTGAGTTCATTGCCGATAGTGATAGATCCTTCCTGCGTGCTTGAACTCTTTAATCAGTTGACCATCATGTACGCATCTTGCCAAGAACGCTTTAAACACTCGATTCCTCCTCAAACAGTGATCGAGCCATTTCATCCCGCGTTCCCTAGACCCGGTGAAGACAACTTACCAGCTGACTTCGAATCTACTGGCCATATTACTCCTGCATACAATGCGAGAATCAATATAACGTTTCGCTTTTATCGCCCAGATTTCCGCCCATCTTCGATTCCCAAATGTCTTTGCGGCGTTCCGTGTATTCTCAGGCCAGACATGAAGAATCGCTATACCCAGGAAGAAAAAGGGAAGGACAGGAGTTTAGTTCAGAAATATTGGTGGACTTGCTACGCGGGAGCTCAGAATGATGGTAAAGGGTGTAGTATGTGGAGAGTTATGGACGTTAAAGCTGAAGGGAGAGGCCCGTTTGCCGGCAACACAGAGATCAGTAGTACCTGAATAGTTACCTAATTGGGCTATATCCCGATAAGATCTAGTATGAGATAACCAATCTCGAGTCAAGTATTTCGCGGTTTGGTGAACGTTCTTGAAGTTCTCACAGCACCTTGTTCTTGTACTCACACGTACACTCCTCATAAAAATGGCCGCACGCACAGCAACGATAGAGCGCAAGACGAACGAGACTAACATCTCTGTCTCTATCAACCTGGACTGCCAACCCGGCAGCGGGAACAAGCAAGAAATCAATGTATCCACTGGCATTGGGTTTCTCGATCATGTAATTTTCATAAACAACCTCCGGATAAGACAGAGATTTATATTCAACTTGTAGATGTTCCATGCTCTCGCGAAGCATTCTGGCATGTCTTTGACACTGAAAGCACAAGGAGATCTGTGGATAGATGATCATCACACTGCAGATAAGTACCAAGACTCGAGCTTTCGATACTCTTCAACTTATCAGAGTTTTTACTACACAGGATAGCGCAATAGCTCTTGGAACAGCTTTCAAACAAGCCTTGGGAGAAGTCCGAGGTATCCGTCGTTACGGTACTGGCTTTGCACCTTTGGATGAGGTATTTTTGCATATTTTCTTTGTCGCGCGAGATCAGGTCAAAATGAAATATTCTTAGGCTCTTTCACGTGCGGTCATTGATATATGCTCGCGGCCATATTGCGTTACGGACTTGGGTATCAAGCGAGAAAAAATTGGTGACCTATCGACGGAGATGTTCCCTCATATATTCTATTCGTTTGCCATGGCATCTGGCGTCACTCTCCACGTCGATGTGCTTCGTGGAGAGAACGATCATCACAGGTCCGCGATGAGTTCATGGATGAAAGTGTATACTAAAATATCACACTCTTTTCAGAGCCGAATCTGCGTTCAAGGCCCTTGCCTTGGCTATCAGAGAAGCAATAACTCGAACTGGTGGAGACGACGTTCCCAGCACTAAAGGTGTACTATAGCTGTAAAATTACACATAACTATGTTGATACAATAAGACGATGATTCAAAAATATACAAACGGAGCCATAAAATCGATGAATACATATAACCAAACGTGCATGTCATTAACGCAATTATCTAGGTCCTTCACATAATGTCTCGAGGAAGACTTTGAGATCGTTTTTGTAGATCTCTATGACACTGGCATCGAATGATCCGTGTCGAGTTCGCGCGTTACACCGCTCTTTAGCCTCAATAAATGCTAGACCGAATTCGCTGTGTGATCAATCAATATCATGGTGATCGCCTGAAAGAGGGAGAGGGGTTGCGTACTTCTTTCTAACTTGTCCAAAATCTGGTGCTGCGGTGATGCCGACTATGACATACGTATCTGTCTTCTCGTTTAAGCATGCTACGACGAATGGTAGACTTTTCCGCCGACTTCGGGAGCTTCCGGCCAGAGTTGGTTCCAATTTATCCCGTAGTGCGTCAACCAGCCACAATGCTAACCGAGAAAGGACACTAGGATGGGAGAATAGCTGAAGATCGGGCCCTTGTGAGAGCAACACTACACGATGGCCATGCATTGTCTTAATGTCTTGCTTGTCAATGATCGATGTTCCTTGTCGAATGATGGCTCGTTGAAGGGCCATGGCAAGTGGAAGGGCGTTCTGCATCAAGAAGATACTAACGATGCAAATAGTGATAGATTAATAATCGCACAGTATGCAGGAAATGCGAAAAGGACTTACTCGCCCAGGGCATCATATGCCGTCCAGAAATTCTTCACCCACCAGGCCAGTTCACCTTGCGTCTCCTCGCCATCCTCCTCCTCGTCTTTCTCCTTTTCCACCCTCCCTCCGACACCATATAACAATGCATTTTCCTTGTCACCTTCGTATTTCCCGATACTACTGGCGTCCCAGGCCTTCCCTCCACCAAACCATTCTCCGCCATTCCTCGCTCCCTCAACCTCAACCTCTATCTTCACACCGCCTGCAACTTCGAGGAGGGCAGAGATGGCCTCGACAGCATCACCCGCAGATAAAGGCTGGGATATGTATCCGCAGGAACGTGCGAAGGAGGGATAAGAGAGCTCCAATAGTCCATATTCTGGGGCGATTTGGTCGAGCTTGTTCTTAAGTGCCAACTTTAGATCTTTGGCCATGTGTGAGTACGACTGTTGGGTTTCTATCAACGAAAAGCTGCGAGTAATAATCGTAAGCATTAAATCAGGACCAAAATGAAAAAGACATACCCCATCTTAGCTAGCAGCCCTGTTAGCCGTTTCCGCCCTTTCTCCTTCCATATACCAAGCCTACCAGCGACATAGCTTGAGTGGAACATGGCATCGTACAAGTTCCAATGTCTGAATAACATGAACCTGAACTCGTTGGTTTTAAAAATAGATCTGTCATCGGGGTTTCGTGCTTTATAGTCGTAGTCAGAAGCAGGAGGAGGTGGGTGGAGGCGGGCAACCTCATCATGGTATACCGAGTGATATTTGTCATATTCCTCTCGTGATATTCGTGAAGTGGTATATTGATAAGTAAGTCCAAGAATTGCTAGCCTGAGGGAGATGTGAGGCCTTAAGTATGGCTACGTTCAGTCGAACGTACCAGAGCAAGTCCGTATCTGTTCGCTCCAGTACGGTGGCTAGGAGGTATATTGTTCCAGATGCGCTTTGTGCATATGACGTCCCAGATCCGTAATGCTTGTCTATAAGTAATGCTAATTGGTCGCGTTCTTCCCTCGATGTACGTTGAAGTCCCTGTGTCAAAATCTTGAGTATTTTTGATGAATGACCGGAAGGCTGAACATCGTCTACGAACATCTGGCTTTCTTCGCTTTCGTGGTCCCCGGTCCCCTTCACCTAGCGATCTCCGCTTGCCTGTCGAACTGCCTTGCTCATACTCGTCGTCTTCTTCATCCTCTACCTCTTCGTCATTTTCGGGGTCAGAGTCCTCGTCTGTGTCGGGCTCGGGCTCGTACTAAGCTTGTTCAGTCCGTACGGGCTTTTAATTCAGTAATACTTTCACTCACAGTAACGACCTCCCACGCTCTCCTCTCCTCTTCCATATTCTCCGCCCCTCCATCATCCCAGACTACTATACGCTCCCCACTCTCACCGCCAGCAAACAAACTACCCAAGTTCTGAGGTCTTGAAGAGTCGATCACATGTATAGTCAACTTTTCGCTGAAGTTTCCAAACCATTCTGGCGTTGATAATTCCAGGACGGCACCCATATTGATGAGTATAAGTGTATGTAGCTACACAAACAAAGCACATCGCGATGAATCATACTCTCTAGCACATATTAAGTAAAAACTCTACATACATCCTGGTATGTGGCAAGTTCTTCCTTTTGATCCACCAACTCCGCGTGTCCAGCCACAGGTATAACACGGTACGTGACATCGTCTTGCTTTAGAAGTTCCACCAGCATTCGCGTGGCACACAACGCGTCGACATCGGGAGCAACAAGCAATATTACAGATGCTGCAGAGGTCAAGGGGGATCGTCTATGTTTGGCTAGGATGTTGGCATAAGCTTCTCCATACGAAGGGCGTGTTCCTAGTGCGAGATGTGGGGGAGGCAGAAAGACCATTCTACGTGGTCACGGCTGCCGGTGACGAAAGGGTCTCAAAAGACGATGTCGAGAGAGAAATCCAAGGTCTGGAATAGAAAGTACGATGTCGGGTGCCACCTCTGCCAGTGAAAGGAGAAATGCGGTCGTGCGTAGAAGAAAAGGTTCGCCGACGTCGACGCGATCAACAGGCGCGTCGAGTTGTGACACAACGCGTTTTGCTTCACGTGCTTCGCGTTACTGCTAGTCACACTACAGAGTGGGAAGTGGTAGTAATTATTCTGTAGCAACAAATTTATATGCAGAATGTATTATATGT
The DNA here is from genome assembly GCA_022160335.1 of Irpex rosettiformis. NCBI lineage: Eukaryota > Fungi > Basidiomycota > Agaricomycetes > Polyporales > Irpicaceae > Irpex > Irpex rosettiformis. The sequence goes on from MU274901.1 coordinate 168,075, forward strand.
AAGCGAGTTGGTTAGAACCATGATTTTCTCTCCCTGATATCCCTTCTCTTTCCCCGAATCCCCCAGACACCCCAGTTCGTCTTGACCATGACTCGAGGATCAAAGTCCGCCACTTCCCACTTCTCACTGCCAAACGCGTTTGGTCCAGGGGTAATGACCCAGTCAAATTCACCAGCAACTTCTGGTGCCTCTGAAAGTGACTTGATGTCTCGTTCCACGTCAGTTGGCGAAAAGCCCGTGACGAAGATGGGGCATTTGGTGGCCAAGAGGGAAGGAATGACTGCACCCCACTCGGCAGGAGATGCGATCTGCTTCAAGGGCTCTCCTGTGGTTTCAGAGACACTTGTCGGTGACGGGAACCCGAAGCCAGGCGAAAATAGGAAGAAGCAGTCAGTATATGGGTCGAAGGTCTCTTGGAATTGCGCATGCACGTCGGCGTAGTTGGCCTGCATGCCCGTGATGGTTAGTTGAGGTGTGTAAGGAACCGTGTACGAAGGGACACCGTAAATTTCTATGGATTCCCGCGTTCTCTTGAGGCGAACGATTGGTGCAGGGGTAGGTGGTTCATAGACATTCGGCACATAGATGGGTTTTTCGTCCTCGGCTTTCGTTGCTTCTGGAGATTCTGTACCCTCGTTTTCCTTGGCTGGCTCTGCTGCAGACCCCTGAGTGGGTGATGCATCTGCCTTAGCTGCAGTACCGGGTTGGGGACCGGAGTTGGGAGGTTTGGGAAGTGACACCTGGGGCCCGATGAAGTACAGGTGGAATAATGCGGCAGGAAAGAGCATGGTCAGCTGTTCCCAAACATGCGGAGGCAGCGATGACTCTGCACGAGCACCGAGAATGAAGATCCGCATCTGGGGCTTATCCACGGATGCTTCTTCGGTTTCGGGAGTTCCAGGCGGCACATGTAGAGTCATCCGCAGAGCTAACGAAGCAAAGCAATTAATCACATAGAAGATAATGACGGGTTATTTTATACCTGCTAATGAACGGCTTCCCTCGGGGGTGAGCCGTTGATTGCTCTGTGTGAGTCCGCTGTGTTGGTGCAGAACAGAACCAATAGTAATAGGATATGTCAACAGTTTGCTGGCATGTCGCCGCGACCGCTCTGTGTCCATAGAAGGGAATCCGCGAGTGTACCAGAAAAGGTCCCAATTTGCAAAGGAAATCGCAGCTTCGGTGTCTTGTTGACCTATAACATGGTATACTCGATTAATGAGCAGAAGCCCACCCAAGAACATAACCACGCACCTGGAAGTTCAAATTCCTTTATTTTTCTGCCGCTACGAAGATCGTGCTCATCCTCGTTTACCTCCCGCAACCTGCCACAGTACTTCTTATGCTCGAGGTCCTCCTGCCAGTGCTCTTCTGAACAATGCGTCGGCCAGCCACAATCTGGGCATTCGTACTTGACAGCTTTCGGTTGAGAGGAGGTATGGGAATCTAGCGAGTGGTGGTGTGATGCGCAAACAGGGCAGGGTGCAAGAGTTTGAATGGCTTCTCCCCGAGCACGAATAGCAGGAAACGGAGACTTGGAGAACGGGTGGAAAAGATTGTCCTCTGCTAAGACCGGCTCTTTTGTCTTCGTCTTGAACTTATCGTCAGCCTTTTTAAACCAGGAGAAAATAGTGCGGGAGCTGGTGACTTGACATGGCCGAACGCAAGCTCTCCTAGAAAGAAGACTTGCGTTGCGGTAGAGTGAACGCGGAAGAGCCATACGGTTCGCTGTACGGCGAATCCGTGTCTGTCTTCAGCTGTGCTCTACGCTATATCTATGAGATTTATGACAGCATATACAAGACATAAAGAAATAGACCTTTATGAGCTACGAGCCCGTCGAAGAAGTGAATATGGATGAGAGGTAACTCTTGCACCCGCCGCCGTCGAGACTTTCTCGGATACCTGCAGGTGATCGGGGTCTCTCTTACGCGCGGCACGTCGGCACCCCGGAACGTGTCTATCCTGCTCGGACTCCTCGAAGCTTCACAAATCACCTTCAGGCTGCTTATTTGCTCTCGTTTCTTCAACTTACGCCCTGCTCGATGCTCGCAAGACGACTACAAACCAGCTTGAATACCACTGTCCTTCGCAAGCCTGTGCTTGCAAATTCATGTGCTACAACGCTCGGGCTAACGCGAAGTTACGCTCGGAGTCGTTACACAGAGAGAAATCCTGGAGTTGGAAGAAGCAGAGATAGGCCCGAAAGGCTGTTCAATACCCATAAACCACAAGATAGCTCACAAAATCAAGACCAGCGGGACTTTTGGTCTGATTTGAAACAAGAACCAAAGTCTTCGGTGGAGGAGTCCCCTCTATGGGAGGCAAGTCAACGATCACCGTCCAGTAATCCGGAAGAGGGCTTGCAGAAATTGTTGTTAGAAAATGACGTGCTAGTCGTGACGAGGTATATACTATAGTTCTGTTTTCACGTACTTACCCTATAAGCATGCCTTTTACAGACAGATTGAAATGCTCAACATATTCGTCGGGTTCGAGCAGACGAATAGATATGTCATTAGTACGCCTTTCAGTTCGTTTTAACTAGGATAGGTGCTAATTGTGCCCGTAAATTAGCTAATCCGGAAGGAGAGATTTTGGGCTACGTAGCTGAAGAACCTAGAGGCTTCTTCTCTATGTGGTCACGTCAAGTCTTCCGTACACATCGACCATTCCGTGCACTCGTCATGGACTCCTCTGGTTCTCCAATTCTTTGGGTACGTACTTCCGTTTCTCCTAGAGGATTTTCCGAGGAAGTACTGATAACTATGCGTGAAAGGGTAGCTGCGCCGTCCCTTCTCCTGGCTAATCTCGCGGCTGTTCGTCCAACGACTGAAAGACTTCGACTCGTATACTCCGGAAGGTGAACCCGTCTTGGACACGCTTGGTGAGGCTCATCAGAAATGGCATTTGTGGCGTAGACGATACGAGCTTTTCTTGAGGTACGTTTCATATCAACTTGAACTTTCGAATTCCGCTAAATTGGCTCTCCTAACACAGAGACACGCCCCATCGTATACTGTCCCTTGCCTCTGAAAATCAGCCAGAGCCCACACCAGAGGAAGCCTCTTTCTCACAATTCGCAAATATAGATGAAGGTTTGCTGGCGTGGGCTTTCAAATTTCGAGATGCACGCGGTGAAGAGATCGCAAGTGTGGATAGGTCGTTCCGTGGGGTTGGCCGCGAGGTTGGTCGCCTAATGTTTAAGAGTGCTCAAATGATAATAAACTCTGTCTTTCAGCTATTCACCGACACTGGTCGATACGTTATACGGTTCGGACAAGCACCTCCAGACCCGCACGATCCAACATCGCGACAACCGTCCATTATTCGAAATCTGACGCTGGATGAGCGAGCTGTACGTTTTTCTGTCCGATTCCGCCATTTATGCTCGCTTACCACTGGTGCTGGCGCTGCCTATAGCTCGTTCTTGCCATGGCGGTGAATATCGATTTTGACTACTTTTCTCGCCATTCTGGGTAAGCATACCTTTACAGTGCACTGATCCTATTGTCTTACGTGCATGGTTTTTCAACAGGAATGGTGGATGGGGTCTACCCCTTTTCTTCTTCGCGGCTGCCGATTAGATTCTCTATTCTAAGATTTTACGAGGTCTTTGCCTACTAGCGTATGCTAAATACTGTAAATATCTACAAAATTTCCAACAGACAAGGTATCTGTGTATCGCCTATTATAAGATGCATATTATTTTGAAACAAGTCCACCAGCCGCCTTTCACCGACTGATAAGTAGCGCTTTCTCGTGCGGAGATTGACCAAATTTGCTATTATCGTATAATAAAGCTGTTATGTCATGTTTACGGAAGGATACTGAATACCGCGATATCGTTGGAACATGGCACCCAGTGGAAGTATGAGCCTGTTGCAAGGGAAGGGTCGGTAAGATAGGACGACGGCAATTGGAGTGGCCCAGAATTTGGCGCTAACTGAGCGTTTCCACGCCACCACGGGCATACATGCCATCTATGGACTTGCATTCTGATGGCGCTTAAATATGCGGTAGTAGTCTCGTGGACAGAATTCGGACGGCAATGTTACTCCTTCTAGTGTTGTGCTAGCTAACAGCCCTTAGCTCATCATGCAGTAACAAAAGATAGCAGATATTTCTGCTCTGCAAACGTTAATTGATAACTTTGATGGCTTCTCATATAAATTACGTACTGGAGGTCGGTAACTGTGACATACTGTAACTAAAACACTGACTCCTTCCCCTTTAGGCAAGCGGACTTTGAACAGGCGGGGTGGGGATAGATCGAAAGCGCTCGAGCGACGCACCGAAACGAACAGCTTTGTAGACGCCTACTTACACCTTACCCCTCGCTGTACCCTCGTCATATGCGCGACTTTTTTAAAATTACAGTGAGATCGCGCAAACAATTTTTTTGATTTCTAATGTTTCCCCCATAAAGCGCGCGGGAGACAAAGTCGAGAGGTCGTATTCGAACTACAGTACCCCTCTCTATCGAATGGACCACAAGCACGGTGGGCGAGTCTAAGACGTCTTTCACATTCCTGCCGATGTCAAAAAAGCTGGCCGCCTGGAACCGAGACTAGATAAAAGGTCACGGTGGCCCAACCACTACACAAGAACAACGGATCCCTCGAATATTTGTACGATAATCCCAAATGTTTCCCATAATAAATCTCAGAGTGTCCCGCTAGACCTGTATGCAATGACTGGCTGCCAACTTCCTTTCCCTACATGTTCCAACCGAATCAATACCAAATTTTCAAAGTTGATGTTGTTGACTATCCAGTCTGGGTCGGTAGCGCGAGACCTATTGTCTTCCGTCCCTAAATCCTAAATTCCGTAACATTAAAAACTTGTGTACTTGTCACCGATGACGTGACTTACTTCCAAACACAAGCTAATTTTCCGAGCGACCAGATGAGCCAGTTGTACCAACGTAACCGGATGCGCATCACGACGATAGTAATCAAACGCGTGCAGCACACCGCACCAGGGCAAGTAGCCAGGCCACTAGTAGAATATTAGTGAATTATGGAATGTAGGAAATCTGGAGCAACTCGAAGACTCACATTGATCCGCAATGTAAATTTCTTCGCAGCGACGGATAATGCGGGTTCAAAATCCGGGTAGTAAAGATTGTTCGTCTCGTTCCTGAGCGCACGACCGAGATTGACACCGGAAGAACCGTTCTCCCCAAAGATTATGCTCGGAAGAGGGTCAAATGCTCTGTTGGAGGTGTAAGGTATCTGAGGGACCTCTCGATTTTGAGAAATTGTATGTGCTGGCATGGCTAGAGAGATAGTATCGGGAAGAGGTACTACTGAGAGGGGCGCGGCTTTATGCTTTCCGACAACAGCGGGATTGTATTTGTGTATATATATGCAAGGCTACCGCCCGGTGCGAGGTGATGAGTAGCCATAGTAGTTAGGGTAAAGACTCCAAACATACTTCCTCAGCGAAACCTGCCAGTGAGCCCAGTGCCTTCCTTGCACACTTGGAACAGTCATGGAGCTAAGGGAAGCATTGCAATTCCTTACAAACCGGTGCCAAAACTTCTTGTTTGCGTAAAGTAGGAGCATATTGAATCTTCGACCCTAGCCCTTCGCAATATGAATATAAAATGGAAGCTTTGTGTCTTACAGTCATTCAATGATTCATATTGTTTGACACCTGCCTCTGCCTGGGAGAGAAAAGAAAGGACTTTTTAACTTAGGAAAGTACAGGGACCGGCGGAATAAGACGTCCCCATTGCATCTTCGGCAGCTCGTCGTTTTGCAACGAGGTTTTTCTCTCTCCTTCGTTTGACTCCTTCCAGTGACCCGGCCCGCAAAGTTGTAAACATCCTAGAGTTACTTGAAGCGACATCCTTGTCCCTCTGCACTGTTTTCGTATGCTTCGTCGTTGGCGCGCCCCTCGGACTCTGGCATGCGTAAAAGCCAATGACAGTGGTAGCAATGCGCCGCCGCCCCGCACGGGTGGGGGCCATCTCTCACCCAGCCCGGCAGACTCGGACATCGTGATGACCTGTGTTTAGTAGCGCGCGACGGCTTCTTGACCACACTTCCCGCTGGCTCGGGCACTGGCAAGGGCCCCCATCCATTGAAGTCATAAACTGTTCGTAAGTAAGTTGTTCCGTCCTTTGACATTGGTACATGCTTGTGAATTAGGTTCTTTGTCCCGTTTTGTAGTAATAGCTTGTATTTTTCGGCAAGGTCACATCCGCGTCGGTCAAACACTGCGGTACCAGTGCCCTTTCGTCGGTTTCCTCACTGCGTCACGCCGATCGGCGGTCACTGCGCAGTCACAGCAATCTCAATAGTAGGTCAAATGATGTGCCTTTAGGACGAGTCCGTTCAATATCTTGAATACTCGCAGACGCAGTGGTAGAATCGCTATTCCTCCGCCGTGACCACTGCTACTCTAGAAAGAGTCGCAAATGAATCAGTAGTAAAAGCTCGTGTATAGCCTCACTTTGTATTTTCCCATACCTGACCCTCGACCTACAAACTACTGGTAGAGCTGACAGATGAAGCACAATTGCCCATGATTTGATACGTTTCCAACCGGGCACGGTCGATCTGCTTCCCCACTGAAGCTCGCCCTTTCTGATATGGTTGTCGAGTCCAAGTTGTAAGGCTTCTTCTTCGCGGCCGCCTTTCGCAGATGGTATGAAAACTGTCATTCGCGGTGTTTCAAACTCTATTGAAGCATCAGCATACTCACATTGCTTTGGCAGTCTCGTTCCTGCCAGCCAACATCTTAATGTCCTATCCATCGCTCTCACACTCGTCGTTGCTCTTTGCAACCACAAAACCTTCATCTGACAGTGAGTTACGCGAACATTATGAAAATGGCTGTAAACAAAGGTTACCTCATCATAGGGAAAGGCTGAGTTTCTTGTAACACGCTATAATTGCCATACTGTCCGATCGCCCAGTCCCTAGTTTCAAAAGTCGATATGGATACACATCCATAGCACATCGACGGCGTTATTGAGTTACTAAGTGCGATGGAAATCGGTAAGGTCGTTTTTCGAGCGTTGTTAAGATGATAGTTGATACGTGGGACGCTAGCGAGCCGCATAGCTCTTCGAAAGTTGACATGCTGATGAAGAAGCTTCGCACGCAAAAGAAACTTATCAGATTGCATAAGCACAAAAAGATTTTAAAGGGGTTGGGTACGTACACATAACTCGGAGTTACTACTGCCGGTGCGCTTGAGACCTCTACACCTAGTAGATTCGATTTTTGAAACTTGACCCTACTCGTCAGACTCTCTTCGTCAGACCTCAACATCGAGCCTATGAGATCCCCGACCCACTACGCCGTGGGATAGCTTTCCTTCTAATTTTGAAGCATTGGGTGGTTACGTTAATACAGCGCACTATTTCACTGTCCAACGACTCTTCTGTAGGACTATGGCTTCAGAACCTTGGGGATGGCCATTCCTGATGTCGAATCAGAATTCAGATCGGAATCTAGAACTAAGCGCTGATAAGGCGGAGTATCAAGAAGAAAAAGGTAACCATTCTTTGGAGAGCACAGACATGTCTGTCTGCCAACGTAACCTGACCATCCGTGGTAGAAAAGGACCTGAGCGGCAGCTCGGGGGTGCGGCTGCTGGCATCTTGTCGACGGGTCGTCGCTCTGCTATGGCAGTCGACAGGCGTGTGGGTGCTAACCCTAATCCATGCCCTGAGGTCCGTGCTCATGTCGAACTCCAAAGACTTTCTCGCAGGAACGTAAAGTGGGCTGCTGTTTGATTTATGGTTAGCCGACATAAGGCTGAGACGAGCAAGTCATACCGCCAACAAATATCCATTGATAATTCATCCACCGACACAAAAGGCACCAATCCAAAGCAGCTCTGAGTTTCAAGAGTGAAATGAAATTCCGCGCACCCCCGAATTCGAATCGGAGCTCCCCAAGGTCCGTAGGTCTCTACGTGAGTCTGATGAGATACAAATTGGCGCCGAGGCCTCGGAGCTGACAACCTTCTAAATTGTGTTAATGAACCCGGAAGAAGAAACCGAAGAATGACCAACTCACTCAGACCCGACGGCGCTGGGGTGCTGTGAGACGATCATTACTATTACTTTGTTTCCAATTTCTCCTTCAATTGGTTCGGTGAGAACGTGGTTCGGATATTTAGAGGGCTATCGTCAAGCCAATGATACGACAAGGGAGTACGCATGTTCTGTAGCACTAACAGGATCCTGTGTACCGCACGGAACCTGTTGAGCCAGTATAAGCGACTCGGACATCAATGTCAATATACTCGGAATCATACTAAGGAATACGTACTCGGTCTAAAGGCCCTTGCCCGTACCATATCATAGCGTGCTGGACCGGTAGATAGCTAAAAACAGAGACAAGTCACCATCGCTCGGACGTCTATCTTGCACAAATTTGCAAAACGCGACGGGTAGCATCCATGCCCCACCCAAAGAGCACATCTTCACTGACTGCATCAACGTCTCAACAACGATGGCGCTCATATTCCATGAAATGAAATATCACAACACCTCTAGAAGCAATACTTCCGGTAGGTGAGCCGACAGTCCCAACAGTAGTAAGCGATTGATGTCATACGTACCTTTAAACTCCATGGATCTTATCGGCTCACATGCATGTTCTTGTACCAGGAATGGTAGGTGGGATCTACCCCTTTTCTCTTTCGCGGATACAGATTAAATATATCGTAATTTTCCATTCTGATATTTTACGACATCTCTGCTCGTCAGTGTATGTTCGAATAAATTGATACAAACTGTCCAACAGGCAAGGTACCCGTGTGTATGACCTATATATAAGATTCTGGAGTATCACAAGTTCACCAAAAGAGACAGCGTTTCTCATTTGAAGGGTTGAGCTTGTGCGAAATGATGTCAATGAGAGATCTTATGGCTATGAGAGAAGAGACTTACCTTAGCCTTAGACGAGCACTTGAACGCTTTTGCGAATTCAGGAATGTTGTATACAGTGCCATCTACACGGTACCTATTGGGTGAGTGAGGGTCTGTCCTGACACGAGCGACCTATGATGGGCATTGTAAGTGATTGTCAAATGCAGTTGCATAGCATGTGCGTACAGCAGACTCGGGCTTGATGTTTTCTGCCCAGGCACGAGCGAACGAGATGAAGAACAATTGATCGCTGAGTGTGAACCCTTGTCAGAGACGCATTGGTGACTAAATTGGTTTATGGACGTACCGCGTGTAGTTCAATCCGGGCAACAGATACTCGTTGCCCGCTTTGTACGAGTCGTTGAACTGGACTTTCCAAGCACGGTACGATTGGATGAGTCCGGTGTCTCCGATATTTTCACCAGATGTCCTATTAAGCGGTTAATGGGCAGGATATACCGACATATCGCGGTAACTCACAGGTTTCCCTGTGACAGACGCCAAGATCAGTAATGTCCATGACTTCAGTCATGTAATGCTTACATTGACGTGAACTTTACCACCTTTTCCGTCATCGATAGTATACTCTGCAAAATGAAATCAGTCTTAGTAAACCTCCCGTAACAAAGTTAGATGGCTTACTAGAATATTGATCAACAATGCAAGTTTGCAGTTTCAGGAAGCGCTCGCTAGTCGCGTTTGTCCACCATTGTTCAAGCTTGCCCTGTTGGTTATAGAGACGGCCGGCAGAATCAAAGGCGTGCTGCGGAATACTTGTTTGACATCTGAAGGTTGAAAAGGTAGATAAGACGTACTGTCAATTCATGTGCGGCGACCTGTCCAAAAGAGCCGTAGGACATGTATCCAGGCCTAACAGGGGAGTCAACACGATTCCCATCGAAATAGAGATGTCACAACCAACCAGTCCTTTGAGAAGAAAGGGGGTTGCAAAATACCAGCAGGGAAGACAATCTGCACATGAACCTTCAGTACCACGGGATTTAGAAGGGAAAAAAATAGGAAAAGGATGCTCACCTCATTAGCAGGCGGGTTATAGTAAGCGTTGACCTGTGACGGGTACATCTCCCAAGCTTCAGGATCACGACGCTTACCAAGTTTTTGCCACTTCCAGTATACGTCGCTTTCCCTGAAAGTAACGGTAAGCTAAGAGGCACGCTTGACTCGCGGGCGGGTACACACCAAGCGCTGACGACATTCTCAAAGTAGGTGGTCTCCTGGCCCTGCACTCGTCCATAGTAATTGTATATCGAGCGAGGATTGCGGGTATCAGGGGATAGAGGGAAGCCTACTTTGACGCGGATAGAATCAGCCTGTATAATGTTCGATGTCAGCTCTAACGTTGCGTGGAAACTAAACTACTACTAACCTTCTCCTGAGCAGCCTCAGTACTATTATCATCCATCCACTTAACGTTATCAAGGGACTTCTTGAAGGCTTTGACGATATCTGTAATAACTCTAGTCCCCTTCTCCCTTGAGTCTCCCCCGAACACTTCCTTGACAAAGTATCGTCCGGCAGCGAAACCTAGTGCATTCTCGATACTGCTCACGCAGAACTCTGCTCTGTCACCCACCGCGCCGGACTTGATACCGGTCAGCTTTTCTGTAAGGACACGGGTCGCCTTCCAAGCTTCGGTGCTGTATCCAAGGTACTTTGAGAGCTCAAGAGCAGCTCGTGTCTCAAGGTAGGCCTCGAGAACTTCGCGGCGCGTTTCAGAGAGGATGGAAGAAAGTGCCGCAGGATAAGTTGTCGACAGAAGGATAACACGTGCTGGGTAGTTACGAGGAGTAAAAGATGCAAAGTATTCGTGGAACGAAATCTCAGGGAGTGAATCGGTGAGGTTGGAGATAGGTACTGGGTTGTAGGTGCCGATAGGATCTTGGCTGATGACCTCACTAGATGAAAAGCGTTCAATGCATGAGCCGGAACCCCATAGGCAATATTACATACGGGTCCAGGCTGACATTGGCTATTTTCTTCTCAAATTCAATGATATTGACGGCGAGCTTGTGGGCTTCTTTGGTCCTATTTATCGGCTTGTGAGGGCTACCCGGATGGTCTGGATCATTTGGATCTTCAGGATCCCACGGTGGCCAGGGCCATGGGGGCCACACTCGAAGTCGGTCTTCATGGACGGTGAGTGTATGCTCAAAAGGTTCAAATTCCCGGCTTTGCAACTTCTCATCTTCATCCGCAATAGCGATCAAGAGCCGTTCGAGGGTAGAGGTGTAGACTTCGACAACGGATTCCTCCTCATAGTATTCCTAATAAAATACAGTTTGACCGATGTTTACGCAGAGCGAAGAAGAGTTAGTTTACCTTAGCAGGCAGACCAAGGCTAGGTTGACTAAACCAGAGTGTCATGTCGTTGGGATCCTTGCCGGCATCACCTTCGATGTCTGTATCAAAAAGAGCAGTAATACCTAGGGCAAAGTTTGTGAGTTCTGGGAGTATACCAGCCACGCTTGGCACGAACCTCTGGTGTGTAGGTAGGCAACAGCGGCAGTCAAGCCCTTCCGTTGCTTCTGCTTGTCATCCTGAATGGAATTAACCCTTTCTTCACCCTCAAAAAGCTTCCTAATATTGCGGACAATGTGGAGAAGTGGGTCTGCGCCGCGGGCATCCAGAAGGTCTTCATTCATGCACGAGGAGTAAAATCCGCGCAACTTCTTAAGAATTGCGGTATCATATGGGTCTTCTGCACCTTCTACTAAACCTGCGGTTAAGTACAATGACGAAGAGTCCTGAGAGAGAATCTGTTGGATAAGACGCCTATTCTGTTGAGATAGGGCATCGAAATTGCCAAATCTTCCTTTGTCTGAGGGAATGGGGTGCTCCTTGAGCCAACCACCGTCTATAGCCATATGAGATCAACTATAATGACAATACAAGTGCATAAATACTGACTTGCAAAATCGTAGAAATTCTCGCAGGGGTCGTTGCTTTCGTCCAAAGACGAAATGACTGAAGCGGCGAGCTTTACACACTGAGAAGAAAAGCAAGCTCTCTAGCGCGGACTGAGCAATTGGCAGAGCAAGAAGTGAAAAGAACAAAGAACGTACCTCCTCCGGGGCATCGGTAGGCACTGGCGCAGGAGCAATCACTGTAGTAGTAGATTGTGCAGTTGAGGTTGAGAATGATGTAGTAGCACTGATTGTGGTAGAAACGGCAGTAGTCGTAACAGGCACGGTTACAGTTGCGGTGAATGTAGCAGTTGTGCCAGGCTGCCCGCCCCCCTTTCGACTGTTGAGTTTGTGTTGTGCTCCAGCAAATAAGCCAATGAAGACAGAGCTCAGAAGAAGTAGAATGAGTAGAAGTACGAGAAGAATCTTGGTGAAGGGTGTAAGAGGTTCTTGTACGACGGATGAGACGCGTTCTGAGAAGGTGTTCCCATTTTGGACACGTGTTTCATCTGGGTGAGCAACATCCTGTAATAAAGGTGCCGACTCTGAGGAGCATCAGCTCGAATTCTGTGTTCAAGCTCTAGGAGTACGTACCTTCGTCGGTCGACGGTCGGGAAACCCTCCCATCCGTCATGTTGACGGTGAGCTCTGCAAACTACCTGAATTCTAGTTTCCTCAAGGATGGTCGAAGTACTGTACTAACCCGAAGAACTTGCAGAAGGTGGTGGACGGCGCACAAGCTGCGTGTCGTCGCGTGAGGCATGGCGGGCACCACAGGCGCCCATTCTACCATTCAATTCCCACGTGGAATCGGCGAAGCGGATCAGCGCGCCGCCAGCACGTATTTTGCCATCCCGAGTCCCGACACTTCACTTGCCTCAGGCCCAAGTTGTCGCTTTCAAGCACACCGCCGCACCGCTCTCTCTCGCCGTCGTTTCCCTTAACGTCAAAAGAGTAGTGGCATCTTTACTGCTGCCACCTCAGTCATGCATCATGCAAGTCGGTCATTAGTCCTCGCACGTCCAGGAGCACGTACAGCCGCCACGGCTGCAAAGACAGTGGTGAGTTTCTGTGATTGATCATATCCTTTTATACTCATCTAGTAAAGCCTAGAGACCTTGGTAAATGGAGCAGACCGGCTGGGATTGAACTAGACTCAACCTCAAATCCGACTGTCTCACCGAATGTGTCCAAATGGGCACGGCCAGCGTCCCTACCCTCTTCTAACTCTGCGGTCAAGCGTCCCTTTCCAGGCTCGCAACGAAGAGCCCGTGTTCCTCAAGATCACTTCAACAAACGGGGCTCTAATGAAGCGCAATCTAATCGTAACACTCCAGTTGCTGAGACGAAAGCCAAGCTCGCGCAACAGGATCCCGACTCAGAGAGGCAAACGCCTAGTGGACAAAGTCATCCACAAGGGGCTTCAGCCAGTTATACTCCCATCCACAATCTCAGCCATCCAGTTGATCGGGGCTCGTCCACAAACCGCAAATTCGGTCCAAATAAAGCGAGGTCAAAAGGAATCGGTCAGAAGGACAGCAGGGACGATAACCGGTGGAGGAGTCGTGAACAGAGCTTACCAAGTAAGAAAGATAACTCCGCCAACGATCTCCGTACAGCAAAGGCAAAGAAGCCGAAGGAAGCAGCACCCAAGCCTCCGAAGCAGATCACCCCCGATGTGTTCATCCCGACCGTGGTGTCTGTGGGTAACCTTGCTAAATTATTGAATATCAGACTAGGTTTGTTTTCCCTCACTGAAACGTGGTTCAGTTGGCTTAAAATGACGTAGACCGCTTGCAGCGTAAAATGCATCAAGTCGGAATGGAGGGCGAATCATCATATGACTATAGTGCGTGATAACACTGAACATTCTCATATTCTCGTGCTCAACGTATGACAGTGCTCAATTCCGAATACGCATCTCTGATTGCCATGGAATTTAATCGTAATCCAGTTGTTAATGACGAAGCTGCATTTGACATATTTGCCCCGTAAGCAATCCTCACCCTCATACCTTGAGCTTGAGTCTCACTCGTCAAAGCCCCGAGCCTGCGGACCGATCCACACTACCCTTACGACCTCCTGTTGTAACGATAATGGGGCATGTCGACCACGGTAAAACAACACTCCTAGACACCCTTCGCTCGTCGTCAGTGGCAGCTGGAGAAGCTGGAGGAATAACACAACACATTGGTGCTTTCTCTGTGGAGGTTCCAAACTCAGATCCGTCATCTTCAACTTCGCATCGAACGATCACTTTCTTAGACACTCCTGGTCATGCGGCCTTCTCTGCGATGCGTGCTCGCGGCGCGAGCGCCACAGACGTTGTAGTACTTGTGGTAGCAGCGGACGATGGGATCATGCCACAGACTAAGGAGGTATTGGATCTCGTCAAAAAGGAGGATGATAAAGTTGCCCTTATTGTCGCCATCAACAAAGTTGATAAACCTGGGGCAGACCCTGTGAGTACGAAATCTTCTATTTTCGATAGTTACTGATCAATAATGTAGGCCGAGGTTGAGAACCAGCTTCTTGCAGAGTCCGTACAGCTGGAGACGTTTGGTGGAGACATTCCTGTGGTACACGTCTCTGGTCTTACGGGTCAGGGACTACCACAACTTGTTGAGACAATTTCCGCAGTTGCCGAGATGAGAGATCTGCGCGCAGAAAATTCTGGGGTGGTTCAGGGGCATGTGTTAGAGTCCAAGATCGATAAGGGTCTTGGGTAAGTCTGCTTTTCCCAATAACTTCTCTGTATGATTGATTGATAGCTTTCCTCGGCAGACCTGTGGCCACTGTTCTAATTCACCGGGGAAAGCTCACACCTGGTACTCATCTTATTTGCGGCACAACTCATTGTCGAGTTCGACTTCTCACCTCGCCTACTGGCTCTTCCGTGAAGAGCGTTGGCCCTGGTTCAGCGGCTGTAGTCACTGGCTGGAAGCAGGTCCCTAACGCTGGCGATGAAGTTTTGTCTGGGTCGGAAAGCGACATCAAGCGTGCCATTACGAACCGTATACGCAAAGCAGAGCTGGAAGCAACTTTAAGAGATCTAGATTCGATCAACGAGGCTAGACGCACAGAACGCGAGGCTCGTGAATCCGAGGGTCAAGCTGAAGAAGACTCGAAGCCTGCTGAGGAGGCGAAGAAGGAACTTAGATTACTAATTAAAGGGGACGTGAGTGGGACTGTAGAGGCAGTGGCAGGGTCATTGCAGGGAATCGGGAATCACCTCACTGGTGTCAAGATTATTTCCACCGGTGTTGGTCCAGTCACTGAGTCAGACGTTCACCGAGCAAAAGCTAGTGATGGTCAGTTAGTTTATGTTTACTTATACAACAGTACCGCTAATGCACGCCACGTAGCTATGATCGTCGCATTCTCTGTGAACACACCGCGGTCCGTGAGGAACGAGGCGAAGGCGAAGGAGGTCGAGATCATAGAGTCTGACATCATCTACCGACTAATGGACGATATCAAGGATAGAGTGCTCAAACTACTACCTGCTCTTATTGAAACTCGCGTTACCGGCGAGGCTACCGTCACTCAAATATTTGAGATCAAACTCAAGGCTAAGCAAACCAAGAAGATCGCGGGGTGTAGCGTAACCAATGGTGCGATCAACAAAACGAGGAAGGCTCGAGTGATTCGCGGCGGCGAAACTATTCACTCAGGTAAGCGTTTTACCGACACTGGGCTTACGATCAAAATTGATGTTTCTTGGACTTAGGCACGATTGAGACATTAAGGCATCTCAAGGCCGATATGACGGAAGTTTCTAAGGGACTTGAGTGCGGTATTGCCTTCGAAAGATGGGATGAACTACAACCAGGAGACATGATCCAAGTTTTCCAGGAAATAGAGGCTAAGCGGACATTGTAGAGATGATAGACGAACGACACGGATTTATTTGTATACTCTACATTGGTTAATGGCAGTACGCACTAATGCACAACCCCTCACTATCACGACGCCTAGGATCTCGTAGCGTTCTGACCATCGAGGATCAGTTCTTTGCTACCTATGGTGCCAGTCCTTCCCCCCACACCGAAGGTCAGGTTTACAGGTACGGCGTATTCTGTCTTCTCTAATACTGCCCATGACCGTGTGTCTTGCTTCTTCAGCACCAATTCCAACTGCAGAGCATATTAGCAGGTCGCTAATGTCTGATTGCGATCAGTGCTCACCTTGGTGCCGTAGAATTTATGTGTTGATGCGTTCGGATTGATGGGACCATAGAGCTCGAGATTCTTTAGGAAACGTTTCGACCCCGGCAGTTGAAGATCGAGCAAAATCTGTCAACAGTCACGTCAATACCGTGCTGCATCGGCTGGGAATTTTTCTGATTCACCTCGGTTGCGCTAATTTTGACCGTACTACGTTCCTGGTCCGCCTTCTTTGCAAAGACCGAAACGTGGACCTCTGTGGGTGTTTGGTAATGATCTATCCGACAGTCGGTGAACTCCTCGGGTTGCTGCATTGATCTGTCAACGAGTGTCCATATGTATGCATAAAGTGGTGGAACCTACGTCTTCGGCTTGCGCTTTCGGCGCGAACACATGCCTCCCCTTCTTACATCCCTCAATTTTGAGGAACTCATCGAACTCCAACACACGGCGCTTGCAACAAAGATAGCCCTACAAAAACATTAAGCTTTGATATACATGATGGCAAATTTCCACGTACTTTGCTGCCTTCATGGAAGATTGGCTATTCAAGTGAGCGAAGATACGGCGAACTATGAGGTTGTCAACTCACTGCTTTCGGATGATAAACACATTCACTTTCAGGACCCTCGCCATGCCTGCTTACTTCATCACTGACGAAAGCTTTTCCACATCCCTTGCGACGGCAGATGGTACCCTCGGAGACGGGCACAGATAAATCATCTTCTTCTTCAGGAGGGGGTGGTGGTGGCAGGGCAGCGGGCGTGCTGGGCAAAGGTGTTGGTGCAGGAGAGGAAGAGAATGTCTCTTTCCCGGACTCGGTCTTAGTAGCGGTCAGTCCAACGGAGGTAGTAGGCTTTGGTGGGTCTTCCTTGGCAGCTTCTGTGGTATGCAATCCTTGCATGCAACCCTGAATAGCGAGGTCTTGTCAGATCGAAGACACCTGCATGATCTTTTCGGAGTGTACCAACCGGAATCTTCATGAACTCATCAAAGTCCAACACTGGCTTGTTCACATCTTGGCAGCAAGACCACGACTTCAGCCCTTCATGAAATACCTGTATTTCGAGGTTCATTTTCGATACATGCCAATGGAGTATCGGAGAGGTACTCACCGGTGCGCCTGAATGGAATATACAACTATCAGGAGTATTACTAGCCTCATCGAAGTCCTGTCCACATCCTTTTCGAGTGCAACGCGGCATTATGGGTACCCTAACGGATTTCGGTGAAGAGTTGGCTGTGGATGGTCGTCCGGTCCAAACGGTGTGCGGCAAGAGATATATTATTTCTCGAATTATCGCAGACGCCTGCCACTCGAAAGTGCCAGAAGTTTAGCGATCCCGATAAGGCAGGCGACACGTGGATCGCATCAATTGCAATCTCCCTTTTAGGGAGAGCGCCGTTCAGCTCATGTTGTAGCCACGTTTCCAGTCGTCTACTGTTTCATGGCTGTCGCCTCTTTCTCTACCTCCACTCACTTGGTACGTATACTGCTTTATAATATCATTTGAACAGCATCTCTGGTGCATATAGAATATTGTCATAATACGGCACATCGGTGAGCTCATCGATGACTCAGAGGCTGCCAGCGGGAGGCTCCTGGACTTTATGAACAACTTCTTCGGACTAGACTCTAGGCCTCTCTCATTCCACCTATCTCATGCTTTCAAGTCTATGGCAGTAAATATTACTCTTGAATATGACGTGCCCGATGCTTACATTTGATATTATAGGCCTCGTAGCTCCGACAATAAGGACCCCATGTGCAGACCGTCGGCGGGAGTGTCTGTATCCATTCGTCTCCGCTTTGCGACGACTACGTTGACTCTAGGGACATGAGGTGCAAAGTCAGACACGCACCATCAATCTCCGAAAAACGATGGCCATTTGGATCCACTTTAACGGAAGTTTCCAAAGGGAACGTTTGGTTCTGTAGCACAAGTACTACGATACCCTTCATCGGTAAGCCTGGACCTTTGCGCATGCTATGAATGACGTTGTATCTTCCGTTGTCTAAACATAGGTTTGGAGCATTTGAGGGGCAGCAGCTTGGAACTTATTGCTGCACGAATTCTAGCCCCTAAGGGGCGCATCAGTGCATCCACGGTCAATGAGGTGCATGAGCCTCTGACCAACCTGTCCAAGCAGAAGACGTGTCTGATTTCTTCGCAGGGCAAAGCCGTATGCCACGATGCTTCTCTTTATGTGCTTCTTCGTATTGTGTTGGTGTGTAATACCCACCCGCTCTGATGCCCCTGCATACCCTTATCCTCTTGATTATTGATGGAAACTTCTCCATGTTCTAGCCAACTCACTCCCCTTACGCCGTGGTGAGCTCAGGCCCCCACAGTTATGAGTTATATCTCATTCATTGCTCGTTTTCTCATCATATAAATAGATTCAGTCTCGCATTTAAAACCTTCAAGGTTGAGATCTTCGTTTGTCGATGGCTCTCAAGGTCAGTAAGTCGCGCCATTTGCACTATCACGATAAAATGGGAGTAACGGGGTTAGTTGTAGTGTCTTATACACTGATAAAATCCTACCGGACCTGTATCCTTCCAGTCACAGATCCATCATGAGACAAGTTGTCTGTAAGTAGACTTCTAGACTCTTATCTGATCACATGAGGTAAAGCTCACTGCAGTCCTCCCCTCGTTTCCAGAGGCTTGGCAAACATCAGCTGCATTGAATGTGCAAAAAACGATTCCTTCACACCTTCAGGTGTAGCTGACTTAAGAACATCTGGCGAAGCGCTTCTATCCTGAGGATTGGAACATCGTTTTGGGGCATTCGGCCTCCTCGGATGCTATAGGGTCGCAGGATCACTTGGCGCTGACACTGTATGCAACAACAACAACCAAGTCGACAATTTTAGCACGCGGGAAAGAGAGATGGATTGATGATATGTGCCGTCTAACCACAGCATACAGAACACCCTCGATTTCAAGGTTAGTAGATCATAGATGGCATGGGCGTGTAAGTCGTCGCTTTTACCGATCGCAATGTTAACTAACTTGCCACCACTCTTCCCGAAAATTTTGTCTAGCATTGTTCATGAGGATGCGAGTGATCCACCATACGCATTAAGGGCTGACAAGCATACTAATCCGTATCGTGTCATCCACGGCTTCATACCGCCACAATGACGGATATTAGCGGCGTATACAAATAGAGAGAAACAGGTCTAAATAAGGCCGTAGCAAATGCCACGAATGCAGTGACGGCCTCGTTCGCGCGGAGATCGCATAAAAAGGCGGAGTTTCTCTGCGTATGACGCTGTGAGTTTCACCTCTACTCTTTATACATATTCATCTACAGTTATAGCTTGTGTTCTCCCGTCAAGCTCACCAAACTTAGTTACCGAAGGGAATACGGACCGTGTAACGATGATTGCATGCGACATACAGTTCCCAAGCTTGACAGCTTGAACTCGATCGTGGTTTCTTGTATATGCCCGAAGTCACGACTGGATACGCCTATAGTATCTATTCTTGCCACGCTGCTTCGAACTACCGCTGCAGGATTATAAATACCACTGTGCATCGCACCTCTTGAAAACTTTGGCCGACTTATGTGGTCATTGGAAGAACCATCTTCTCTAATGGGTCGGTCCGGTCCAAGTCAATTGATCTTTATTAGGCTTCTCCTCTAAAGCAGGGCCACGATCTGATCGTCGACCTGCAGGTAAGAGCCAACAATGTTCAACTCAATACCAATCTACAAATGAGTCTCGTAGCAGTTAATTTGGTTTCAGAACTAGCCTCCCATGGAAGCAGGGCGCGACGATCCGCCCCATTTCCTACAGTCCCACGTTTCCGACCAGCCGCGGCCATCGATAGTTTCCGGGAATGCGTGAGATGCAGCACAGCTTATAAGGAGCTGGACGAGGTACTCAGAATTCACCCTATTCATTGCACAGTGGTATAACAGCCGGTTATCGCCACGAATTGATCAAATGAAAGAGAAAAAAATACTATGTACATTAGAAGTTGGTAGTTTATTCGATGTGTCGACCATTCATGGCGAATCGTAGTAGTTGGGGCAGAATTAATGACTTTGTTTACGACAATCCAGGCCCGAACGCTTCCCACGCCAGAAATCCTACACCCCATGGGCCTACACGAGCGACCGTGCGTAGCAACGTGTGTATCCTCCGGCGTAACGTTGATGAGTAGTTTTCATGTACATGCTCTCCAGGGGCCTTGAAGAAGGAAGTCCACCCGTCGCGGTTCGCCTTCTCAAGGAGAATGGAGGTTACCGAGTGCTGCTGAGACAAAGCAACAACATGATCGACATGTACAGCTTTCCTCGCATTGTCCCAAGGGCGGCAGGAAATCTCGTACAAAAGACCTGCAACTGCGCCTCCCGTGACCAGAGTAATGGCGCTTACAATGCGCGGGGTGTGTGACTGCACGTGCCTACTGCGATCCCTGCGTGCCAATGTTTCACGCGCAGCATTTTTTACTTTGCTGGCGAGCCGTCTTGTCAACTCGAACTGAGCAAAGAATATAGCAAAGCCTGTACGTGGTATTTCAGCAAATAAATTCGAAAAGTAAAGGTAGAAGATGCTGTGTATTACCAAATGTGTCTTTCGCAACGCCCCACTTCCAGCCGTCCCAGCCTCGGCCTGCCATGTCGCCAACTTCGCGCATCCAGTCCCGGACCTGTCGAGCCTCATGCAATTGTTCTCGCCTCGTCGCCGTAGGGTCGGCGTTCGTCCCGCGGAATACCTCCTGCCAGGCATGCGACCACCCTGTGGTTGGAGAGCCTCCTTCGAGCAAAAGTCGAACGTTCTCTGCAGGTGCTGCTACCAGTGCCTGAGCACCACCTGCTGCGGCTCCCGACACAGCAGCGATAGCTATTGGGTTATTTAAGTATTGTTCGAGCACGCCGGAAGTTTCCGCGTACGTCGTCCATAGTACGGACCCTAATAGGATATTCACCGCCATCGGGGGAACGAAGTGCTTCGCCAGCACAGAAATCTGCATATTACGTCAAAAAGGTATCTGTATGTTTTTCGTTGTAGAAGAGCACATACCCCTTGTTGTTTGACCAGCCCGGAAATGTACTGTGGCGAGAGTGAGTTGCCATGATGATTAGCTAGGGCTCTGAGGGTTTGCCAGCCGTTCACTGTGTGTGCGCCACCGCCTAAGATCAGCAAACATGCACACAACTTGAGGTGCTGGTTCCCAAACCTTTCGATGGTCTGAAGAGTCGTACAGGCCGAGAGAAGTATAACGCCAGTGATCGTGTCACGGTTCGCGCTACGGCCACTTGTAACGTGCTTGCATTCTGAGACTGCTCTTGAGCATCTTTCTGAGCAGCGGACATGCATGCAGAGCTGTGTCGAGCTCTCCGAGTCCGTCGCGAGAATGCAGCGAATTCCTATGCTGGTGGTAGGCTTTTTAACTCTGAATGGCTCGTAGAGCAGAGCTGCCGGCGAGGCCGCTGACACTCAGCGAGGCTGCCGCTCCGAAGCCGCACCGCCGGCACGCGTATCGTTGAAACTCCGTCTCCGGGTACACCGGTATCAATGCACTTTGCAAATATTGAAGCTTGTAATTGCAACTTGATACACAACTACTAACTACTTCAATTTCTAGGGCCTCAAATGGATGACAATGTTGTTTCGGAAACTTACTTTTAATCGTACTCTTTACAATTCCCTAACCTTTTCTAGGGCTCGACAAATATCTTTGAAAGCAGATGGGTACCCTAGGAACTTCATATTCCACCCTGCCTTCTTCTCAGAACAAGAACAGCGTCTCTTGCTCTCATCATCTCTGGCTCGGTTGGACAAAAACGAAAGTAGGCAATACCGAGTCCGAAGAAAAGACTTTCTTGCAAAACGGACGACAGAGCCTTCTCGTGTGCAAAACGTGTTCTTACCAGATGACTGTTACTGTTTCGAGGAGGCAGGTGCTACCGAGCCTGGGATTGATTTCCACGCACTCTAACAAGTTGGCTTTTCTCTCACAGGGACATTTCGACGGTGTCATAAAAAGATACCGCGAAATTGAAGTGTCTTCGTGGCCAGACGAAAGTCTAGAATTCTTGCATATTCTAGACCGTTTGAAGTCGCTACATCCACCTCAGCCCACCCTCACACATATCCTACACCTGGCATCTGACGGAGAAATTTTTGTAACAATTTCTTCTTCTTGGTAATTGCAACTCACGCTGAGACTTCTACGGTATGACCCTGCAGCCGCATGTTGACAATGTCGATGCGAGTGGCTCTTGGATCCTGGGAGTCAGCCTAGGCAACACGCGGATTTTACGCCTCGAGAACGTAAATAACCCTGCGGACACATATGAACTTGCTTTGCCATCTGGGAGTGTGTATCTTCAAAGGTCAATCGATGCTCCATATCAAGTATGGACATTCTGAGACTCACATGAACCCACGCAGTGACAGTCTCCGCTATGAATACAAACATTCGATCCTACTAGGCAAAGACGACGCCGGTCAGCGGCTAAGTATCATGATGAGGGTAAGAACTCTTTGTCCACATTATAACGGTGCTCATATCTCTTCGTAGGATCGACTACCGGAGAATCGCGGACTATTGCTGTAACCGCGTGCACTTAGTGTTTCTCGGACACTATGGTTATAGGAATCGAGATTGCTAAAGCTACATAATAATGATATACACTGATACCACCTAGACTCATTGGAAGGAAGATTGAAGTAGTTGAAGTAGAACGTCAGGCATGAGAAGTCGTACGGAATCAAGAAATGGGTAAAGCCCCATACAGTACGAATGTCGCGGATATCTGCCGAGATAATGCAAAGCATGAGTGAGTGTCACCAATAAACAAAAAATTCTCTAACTGTGTTGTTATGATACGGCGTAGATGTTCGCAGAAATCTCCGTATTCAACCGCACATGAACCGAACAGATCTGAGATTGCCTTGTGAAGTCTGAAGCAAGACAGATTGTCTAAGCCTCGGGTCGTGCGTCCGGAACTATCGGGTACTAAGCTTTGATCAACAGAACGTTATGCCGAAGTTGCTCACCATACTTCATTTGGCTCCTCTTCAACTGAAGCCGCGATTGGGCCGACGCTTACAAAGATAGCCCTTATGCCCACTGTCTCTAGGCAAGCATTGAGATTCCGTGTGATTTGTTGGCCTACACCACCCAATAATGCTACTGGTCTGCAAACTGAGTAAGGTACGTATTATGCAGAGTTCATGACGGAGGTCAAGGCTACTTACAGTAACATTCTCTTTCCCCATGAGCCAGCATAATAACCCGCCCGGAAGTTTTCGAAAGCATTCCAACGTAGTCTTCGACAACGTGGACCGTCTCTATCAAGGAAAGCTGATTTGGAGATGTCCAAAGTGGTGACGAAAGGACGTCACGAAGCTCGAACTTCTGCGCTCTCGAATCTGTAACTTCATGACGGACATCCTTACGTTTAGCGGGAGAAGACGGGTATATGGCGACTAACGCAGTCAAATTGAGGGAATGCCTGACACAATAGGCTTGCACCGTTTCGAACGCGTGTGTGCGTTGCGCCCCTGAGCTCATATCGCACGAGATAGGAGCAACGAGTCCCCAAGAAGTGTGAGTGGATCGTTCTTTTCGTTTATGCCATGCATAAAGAAGCTTCAGAAGGCATCAATGAGCAAGTTTTTAGAAACCACATATAGAAGAAGAAGTCGTACTGAAGAAACCGCGGATGACTTGGTGGCTTGGTCTGTGGCGCTACACGTTCCCGGTAGGTTTGGACATAGAGCGAAGACGGTGTAGCCAAGCTCCGAGAGGCGTAGGGAGATGGCTTGGCCCAGGCCTGCATGACCGACGCAATATCAGGTATTGGTATAGCTGTCCGAGGTCTGAATGGCTCTCGAGGCATCGAAACTCACCGGCTTCGCCCCCAATAATGACAATTGCGCTCTCCCGCGGTGCATTGACCCCACATGCAGGAACCGAGAGGATCCTTGATTCCCATTCAAAGACGGTAGTTAGCACATCCTCCACGGAGGCAGTGAGTGAAAGAAATGCCCGCAGCCAGAACCGACAATAGAGATACAAGTAGTGCGCGGCAATGGCCTGGATGGGAGAACAACACTTGGCTGCCTGGATTGCGATGACTTGTACGAGCATGCTATAGCTCACGACGATGCTCCTATAAAGTAAGAAGATAGGAGTAAAAGCAACCCGAAATATAAAAACATGAGACGATTCAGACATTTCGAGCACTTGAACAAACCAGAGCAAGCAACATCTTGTCTGCCACCACCTAATCCCCTCGGCATCCTCCGGTGCCGGAAACGCTCGCGGAAGCATATTAGAGACGGCGAGCGCTCCCGAGTACCACCGGCATCTTGCCCGCAGCCGCCCATGGCATTCCAACTCCTTGACTTCCTACTTTCATCTTGTTTCGCAGCGCTGTCCACAAGCTTTCTTCGTGCTCGTCTCGTCACTGCTTACAATGCTCCAAATAAATCAAATAACGTATGTCGATTTACAAACACGTCCTAACGCCCATGCAACATGTCGAATTCAGCGCGACCAAGGCATGGCGTGAATGCATCCGTGGGGATACAATTAAATAGATTACCGACTGTCTACGCGTATATCCATACTAGAGTGGTAAAGGTATATGTTAACAGTCCAGGTATCGCGAAAAAATTAGGAATACATGTTCAGGCATAGTCTACGGGTCGTACGAAGTAACAAATCGATGGTGAGTGGATACAGCATTTAAATATGTCGCAAGCCCAGGGGACGCCGCAGGTTCCTGTGAGCATTTCGCACGTGGAGGATGCCACGCGTCAATGTCACTATTTTACGGCCTCCTTTGCAAACTTTGAACTCTGTGAACTCCGGTAAATCATAGGAAAATTGCGAACACCCAAGGAGAAGACTCACGGTACAGTATATTTTGTTCCGGAGGCATCGACTATGACAGCGTCGCGTCGCCCGCCCTGTTATTCTTTCTGTTGAGTAACCCGTACGTGTCTTTGACACTCGCCGGACAGTGGACTTACATCGCTTGCTGTCAACTCCCTGACAATACCGTCGACTCTTCTGCCTTCGGTCATGATGGAGACCTTGGTGCCAACCTGTGTGTGAGTAGTGTCAGCAGTTATGGACGCGACAGGGGGAGAGCCAAGCAATACCGGAAAGTTGTTGTCCATGTGCATATGTGTCGCGACTTTACTAGACATGTAGGCTCTGTGGACATGGGCCTCGCTGGGGACTTGGAGCCCTTATAACCTGGATGAACACTGGTTGTGAGAAGAAAACAAGACTGTCGAAGGCACAGTGAACTTACCGAATTTGCCAGTGTTGTCAGCAACCCTCAATAGAAGGCGCTGTTTTTACGATACGCACACTGTTTTATGAGATCAGTATTGAAGTATGAGCAGGAGTCTGTGCTGGTTTAATTTGGTCATGATGTCGAACCCGAGCAGCATGACCGGTAAAAACTGTGGGTGATCAACCCGGCAGGAGCAGCACCCGCGGGAGGGGATGTGCGCCATGACAGGAAGGGGTTGACGACAAGCCCTGGATCTAGGCAAGCAGCTGGGGTCCGGGGTTAAGGAACTACATTCGGAGACTGAACGAAGAGAGATCGAGCTTCACGGGAAGTCAGATAGGGAAGAGGCCAGCATGAGGAAGATTGCATGAGAAAAGGTAGTCAGCAGGCACCTGGCTGTAGAACGCGAGGTCAACGTAATAGCCAGCGAGAACAGAGGAGAACGAGTCGACCTCTGCGCAGCACCTGCTGGGGCCACGATCAAGGCAGCAGAGACGACGTACCGCGGTCGTGCGCCGTCGCTGGCGGGGGCTCGGTCATCGCGAGCAGAGACGTTGGGAAGACCTCATTCGCTCCTGCAGGCTGGCGTAGTTTTGGCGGCTCAAACTCGGTCTAGATCAGAACGTATGATGTCTAGCAAATGCAAATGCGTTAGTCTGCAAAGAAACGAGGTCCAAGTCAAAGCAGAAAGTCTGGACGACGACGATGGCACTGCACACACTGCAGCCGTTCTGATTGAGATACCACGATATCAGGCTTACTTGTTCTACAGTACGTTGATCTACGCGACAGACGCTGCTCATCCCGGCGCTTGCTACCTTGCTCATCGACCGCCATCATGCCCGTACAGACCAGACCGACGCAGCCACCAGCCCGCCACGACATGTCTGTCATCCTGGTCACAGGCTCCTATGACCACGACATCCGTTTCTGGGAGGCCTGGAGCGGGATATGCTCGCGAACAATTGCGCGCACAAACGAGACGGGTGTAAGATTTCGCATACCACCCGCATGCACACTGGTCCCTTACTACTGTCATTCAACAGCAAGTAAATCGTCTGGCGATATCTCCGGAGTAAGTTTCAATCCCCGCATCCTATATGCTGCCGTCAAATTCGGTCCTCCTCCAGCAAGCGGCTGCTCGCAGCGGCCATCTACAAGAAGGTTCACATCTATGAGATTGCCAGCACATCCTCCACCCCAGTAAATTCACGCACGCATTAAAAGCGCGCCTCGTCTGATCTGCTGCATAGTTTATCACATTTGATGGCCATAACTCCAATATCACCGCGGTTTGTTTCCACAGCGAAGGAAAGTGGCTGGTGACAGGAAGCGAAGACTGCACTATCAAAATCTGGGATCTACGGTATGTCGCGGCATAGCTCCCACATACATGAAGTGCCTATCTTTGCTTTTCACATAGAAGCACTCACCTGCATCGCAACTATGACAACGAAGCACCAGGTAACGGCCTGTTCCCCGCGCATACGATCGTGGGGCAATTCTGACCATCCAATAAAGTGAACGATGTCGTCGTACATCCGAACCAAGGGGAACTCATTTCATGCGATCAGGCAGGGAGAATTAAGCAATGGGATCTTTCTGAGAATATCTGCACTCACGAATTGGTTGGTGCTACCCTTGTACACATCCGTATCACTGTTCACACACAAAATACTGCCAGACTCCAGCTGGTGACACACCGATGCGATCCATTACACTGGCTTCGGATGGATCGTGCCTCGTCGCTGGAAATAACAAGGTGATCGCTTCTTATTCTCAGATCACGGATGTCCCCTGACTGAGCAACGGGATTGGCGGCTTGCAGGGCAAATGCTATGTTTGGAGAATAAACGAGGAACGTTCGGACCTGCCTAGATTCCAAGCTGTTACGAAATTTCAAGCACACGGCAAGTATCTCACGCGATGTTTATTGAGTCCCGACGTAAAGTAAGCAATTTTGATCCAGATTTTTATCTGCACTCGGTTACTTAAATGTATGAAATTACCGACATTGATAACCAGGTACCTGGCGACATGTTCTGCAGATACGACAGTAAAGATCTGGTCGATTTCTCAAAATTATGAATTTAAACTGGAGAAGATTCTGCAAGGGCATCAACGATGGGTTTGGGATTGTGCGTTCAGCGCCGATTCAGCGTACCTCCTGACAGGTTGGTCTCGGTTCCCTTATGAGTTCACTATACAGGGGTGTACTTAATGATCACAGCCTCTTCGGATCACACTGCTCGCCTTTGGAAGATGGCCACTGGCGAGGAGGAACGACAATACAAAGGGCACCACAAAGGTTGGTCCATTCCTGTCTTCGATAGCTGTTCACTCACAATTTCCTATTCTTAGCTGCGGTATGCTGCGCATTGCACGACGGTGCTGGCTGACGAGAATATGCCCAGGGCGTCGATTACACGCCAGAGTTGTAATTCGGATCGTCGTCAGTTCCCCCATTTTCTCGTTGTTATTAGCATTGTAGCGGTGCATACCGGAGCGTGTTATTCATTTTCTGCTTCCACTCCTCGGATGAGTGGAACGACCAAAAATTTCGCTCGGTCGGAGTCTGTGCTAATTGTACGTCATCGAAGTCCTTGGGCACTAACATCTTTGATCTTCTAAAGAATGGGAGCAGGAAGCCAGGTCTAGATGCACTCGCGGTGAGTTTATGACGCATATCGCATCTACAATGAGTCTGCCTCGAGAGGATCTGATACGAAGCCTACTTTTGATGGAGAACTGGGGTTAATCCTACCTCGTGGCTTCCATGAAGCTGCTTTAGCATTGGACATCCAATACGACTTCTCGGAAGACCCATTTCTCCTTGGACAGTACCGCTTCTCAGCGGGCATATCCCAACATGTGCCCGGGCCATGCATGCTCGGAGCCATCCGTAATGCATTGCCCAGTCGCATTTCGACTGCTTTGCTCATTTAGTTTGAGCACAGACCACTGGTCGCACAGCACGTAGTGCGCACAACGACAGTCCTCCGCATTATCGGACCTGAAGGATATGAGAGGGAAGCTGCTGCTTGTCAGAGGGGTGAGAACATGGTGTCTTTCGTGGCCATCTATGATGTGAGAGTCTCAGCGTACTAATTCCTACATATACTTGAATGCAACGGTGAGGACAGCTTCTTCCTCCAGCAACTTTCCTGTCCTATGCCCTGCCCGTCAGTAGCCACTTGACGATTCTTTGCTGGCGATACATACACCCTGGCTGCGACATTGCCCACGCTCTTCCGTTACAATATTGTCACGGTGACACTGTGCCCCTTGTCCCGCGTCCCGAGAATACGATCAGAGTTTCTTGGCTGTGGATATAATTCCGTCCAGGCACGGGTTGATGTGGCACGTTTTGCGTATGTGAACCAGTTCAAAATCAAACTGAACCGCTCTGGAGTGCGGTTTGGGCTGTCGCGGAGTCTGAATAGCGGCCGGGACTCCGTGCGGATGAACCGGCTAGAATCAGCTGGCGAATCAGAGGGATATGATTGGCCAGAGATCTCATTAAATCATATCCCGGAATCGGCCCGCAGTCTAAAAGACACCGGGCTTTCGCCGCAAGAGCCCTGAGGAAGAAAGAGTTCATTCCTAGTGTGACTCCAACCCAAGCTTAGCGTCGAACCTTTGGCTCTGAAGTTTTTCTCAACGGACTTCACCTTTCACCACGACATCCACCATCGCCATTCTCCCTTCGTCACCACCCATCGTCGTGTACACGTCTTTGCTTGCGTTCTATGGCCACTGACTCTCTTGCTACAACTCCTGTCTTACAGAATACTCTCTCTGAATCCGAAAACTATGCTCAGAACGGCTTCGATGCTGTTCAGCGCGATCCTGCCTCTTGGGCAGGCACCCTTCCCGCCAGACAGGGTCTGTACGATAACGAGTACGAGAAAGATTCCTGTGGTGTAGGTTTCATTTGTCATATCAAGGGAGAACAATCCCACAAGATCGTCTCCGATGCTCGTCAGCTCCTATGTGCCATGACCCATCGTGGTGCCACAGGTGCAGACAGCCGAGATGGTGATGGTGCCGGTGTCATGACGGGTATTCCACACTTGTTCTTCAAGCGTGAGGCTGAGAGGGACATCGGCTGCGAACTTCCCGAACCCGGTCAGTATGCCGTTGGTAACGTCTTCTTCAAGTCAAACGATCCTGTCGGCCTTCAGAGGCAACAAACGACGTTCTCGAAGCTCGCAGGAGATTTTGGTCTTCGAGTTCTTGGCTGGAGAGAGGTCCCGACAGACGGCAGTATTCTCGGCCCCGCTGCCGCTAGCAAGGAGCCAGCTATCCTGCAGCCATTTGTCGTCCTGCGCTCTGCGTATGGCGAAGGAAACACTCCTCGTGGGGGTGTATTTGATGCAAAAATGTTTGAACGTCACCTTTACGTTCTCCGCAAGCACGCTACTCACTCTATGTTCGTCTTCCCGCTTTTATCTCAATGAACAGCTTAAGCTTAATCTATTTGCTATTTGTCATCTAAGCACTCTCGCTAAGGGCTTCTATGTATGCTCTCTTTCATCCAAGAATATCGTTTACAAGGGTCAACTTTCCCCTCCGCAAGTGTACAATTATTACCACGACCTTAACCATGCGTTGTATCGCTCTCATTTCACCCTTGTTCACTCTCGTTTCTCCACCAACACATTCCCCAGCTGGGATCGTGCGCAACCCATGAGATGGGCTGCCCACAATGGTAAGTAGTTCCCGGTCATTTGCCGTGAGTTTGCAGATCCTGATAAGACGTTCACAGGTGAGATTAACACCGTCCGGGGAAACAAGAACTGGATGCATGCTCGTGAGGGCGTGCTCCAATCTTCTTTATTCGGTGACCAGCTCGATCTCTTATACCCTATCATTGAGTCAGGAGGCTCCGACTCCGCGGCTTTTGACAACGTACTCGAGCTCCTCGTAGTTAACGGCGTCCTTACGCTTCCGGAAGCCGTCATGATGCTCATCCCCGAGGCATGGCAGAACAATGACATCATGGAGCCTGAGAAGAAGGCATTCTACAAATGGGCTTCCTGTCTTCAGGAGCCGTGGGATGGTCCCGCTCTTTTCGCATTCAGCGACGGCCGCTACTGCGGCGCGAATCTCGACCGCAACGGCCTCCGCCCTTGTCGATATGTGGTCACGAGCGAAGATATCATTGTCTGCGCTTCGGAAGTCGGTGCTATCTATATTCCTCCCGAACTCGTTGTTTCCAAGGGTCGTCTGAAGCCCGGACGCATGCTACTCGTCGATACCGAGGAAGGTCGTATTGTCGATGACAAAGAGTTAAAGCGCAACACCGCTCGCAAGCAGAACTTCGGGTCATGGATTGAAAGCTATATGCTCGATGTTCCAAATATTGTCAAACGCGTCATGCGTACACATTCCATTGCTCCTAAGGTTGACGACCATACTCTCAGCACTGACCCCAAGCTCCTCGCCTTCGGTTTCACTGTTGAGCAACTTAACTTGCTTATGCTGCCTATGGTCACGGACGGCAAAGAAGCCCTTGGTTCTATGGGCAACGATGCTCCGCTTGCTTGCATGTCGACTCAACCCCGCCTCGTCTACGACTACTTCCGACAGCTCTTTGCTCAGGTCACAAACCCGCCTATTGATCCGATTCGAGAGTCGATTGTTATGTCTCTTGAGGCTTACGTCGGCCCTGAGGGCAATCTCCTTGAGATGAAGCCCGAGCAATGTCACCGTATTCTCCTTCCCTCTCCCATCCTTACCATGGAGGAGATGAACGCGATGAAACATCTTAAGTCTTCGTACGGTACTTGGCCGTCTCGGGTTATCGATATCACTTTCCCCAAGGAGCACGGACTACCCGGATATAGGACTGCTCTCGAACGCGTGCAGAGCGAGGCTATGGAGGCAATCGAGGACGGCGTCAAGGTTATCATTCTCTCCGATCGTGAAACTGGCCCTAACCGCGTGCCGCTCTCCGCATTGGTTGCGTGTGGTGGTGTACATCATCATCTCGTCGCTCAGAAGAAGCGCGCAAAGGTCGCATTGATGGTTGAGACTGGCGAGGCTCGCGAGGTCCACCACCTTTGTGTACTCCTGGGTTATGGCGCCGACGCAATCTGCCCGTGGCTTGTAATGGAATCTGTCCACAAGATCGCCCGCGAAGGACTGTGCGTATTTGTATTACTCTATCTGACTTCAGTATCTAACATCGCAGTACACAGGGTAAAGGATAACAAGTCAGTCGAGGATCTGATCGACAATTATCGCCACTCGGTCGATGGAGGTATCTTGAAGGTCATGTCAAAGATGGGTATCTCCACATTGCAGTCCTACAAGGGCGCGCAGATCTTTGAGGCCATCGGTCTTCACTCCGAGGTCGTCGATACGTGCTTCGCAGGTACCGCCAGTCGTGTCCAAGGAGCCACTTTCGATCTCTTGGCGATGGATGCGTACGAGATGCACGAACGTGGTTGGCCCTCTCGAGAGACCATTATTCCTCCGGGTATGCCGGAGTCTGGGGAGTACCATTGGCGCTCAGGAGGTGAGGCACACATCAATGACCCATCGGGTATCGCATACCTCCAGGACGCAGTTCGTGAAAAGAACCAGCAGGCGTACGATGCCTATGCCAAGAATGCCAACGACCAGGCTCAGGCCGTTCACCTTCGTGGTCTCCTCGAGTTCCGATACGAAAACTCCACTCCTATTCCCATCGAACAAGTCGAGCCATGGAACGAGATTGTTCGCCGCTTTGTCACAGGAGCTATGTCATACGGCTCTATCTCCATGGAGGCTCACTCGACCCTCGCTGTCGCCATGAATCGCCTCGGGGGTAAGTCCAACACTGGTGAAGGTGGTGAGGATGCCGAGCGCTCGAATGTCCTCGCCAACGGTGATACCATGCGCTCTGCCATCAAGCAAGTCGCCTCTGGACGCTTCGGTGTCACCTCCAACTACCTTGCGGATGCTGACGAACTCCAGATTAAGATGGCTCAAGGGGCGAAACCTGGCGAGGGCGGTGAATTGCCCGGACACAAGGTCTCCACTTCGATCGCTCGTACTCGTCACTCTACTGCCGGCGTTGGCCTCATTTCTCCCCCTCCTCACCACGATATCTACTCCATCGAAGATCTCAAGCAGCTTATCTATGACCTCAAGTGCTCAAACCCTCGTGCTCGTGTATCCGTGAAGCTCGTTTCCGAGGTCGGAGTTGGTATCGTCGCCAGTGGTGTCGCGAAGGCTAAGGCCGACCACATCCTCATCTCCGGACATGATGGTGGTACTGGTGCCTCTCGATGGACTGGTATCAAGTATGGTGGTCTTCCTTGGGAACTCGGCTTGGCTGAGACGCATCAGACTCTTGTTCTCAATGATCTCCGTGGCCGTGTGACTGTTCAGACCGACGGTCAAGTGCGTACTGGTCGTGATATCGCCATTGCCTGCATGCTTGGCGCCGAGGAGTGGGGCTTTGCTACTACTCCTTTGATCGCTATGGGTTGCATCATGATGAGAAAGTGCCACTGTGAGTATTTCTGTTTATCTGGAAGAAATATAGCTGATCGGTTTTCTCAGTGAACACTTGCCCCGTTGGTATTGCCACACAGGATCCTCAGCTTCGTGCCAAGTTTGCTGGGCAGCCTGAACAGGTCATCAACTTCTTCTACTACCTTGCCGAGGACCTCCGTGCCATTATGGCGAAGCTCGGTTTCCGTACCATCAACGAGATGGTCGGTCGCGCTGACATGCTCAAGGTCGACGAGAAGCGCCGCACGCCGAAGACGGCTCACCTTGATCTTTCTGCTGTTCTCAAGCCCGCTTGGCAGATGCGTCCCGGCGCTGCTACATACCGTGTCCGTGCACAGGATCACAAGCTGTACATCCGTCTGGACAATAAGTTTATCGACGAATCTGAACCTGCGCTTACCAAGGGTCTTCCCGTTCATGTCGACTGTGATGTCACGAACACGGATCGTGCCTTGGGTACTTCCCTGTCCTATCGCGTATCGAAGATGTATGGTGAAGAGGGTCTCCCTAAGGATACCATCCATATTAGTATGAAGGGTTCCGCTGGTCAATCCCTTGGCGCTTTCCTTGCTCCCGGTATCACCATCGAGCTTGAGGGTGACGCCAACGACTATGTCGGCAAAGGTCTCTCTGGTGGTCGCCTCATTGTGTACCCACCGAAACAGTCCAAGTTCAAGGCAGAGGAGAACATTATTATTGGCAATGTCTGTCTCTATGGCGCCACTTCTGGTGAGGCCTTCGTCCGTGGTATTGCCGCCGAGCGTTTCGCCGTTCGTAACTCTGGTGCCCATGCCGTTGTCGAAGGTACTGGTGACCACGGTTGCGAGTATATGACTGGTGGACGTGTCGTCGTTTTGGGAAGCACGGGACGCAACTTCGCTGCTGGTATGAGCGGTGGTATCGCCTACGTCTTGGACACTGCACACACCTTCGCGTCGAAGGTTAACCAGGAAATGGTTGAGCTGGGCAAAGTTACAGATCCTCGCGAGATCGCAGAGCTGCGCGGCCTTATTGAGGATCACCGTCACTACACTGGCTCCGAGGTTGCTGATCGTGTCTTGCATGACTTCCACCACTTGCTCCCTTTGTTCGTCCGTGTCATGCCCTATGATTACAAGCGTGTACTAGAGGAAGAGGCCGCGAAGGCTAAGGAAGAAAAGATGCGTCAGAGTATTATCGACCTTGTCCCGTCGCGTACTGCGAGTCAGGTCAACCTCGTTGAAGAAGGAATCGAAGACGTTCTGCATAAGGGCGTACCTTCGCGCTCGGCACTTACCAGTCGCGCACCTTCTAGAACGCGTATCGAGCCGCTTGTCGGCGATGTCGAAGACTCTCTTTTGGACGATGCTACTCAGAAGCAACGACTGAAGAAGCTCGATAAGACCAGGGGATTCATGAAGTACACCCGACTCACAGAGCCTTATCGGCCCCCAAGGAAACGTGTCAAGGACTGGAAGGAAATTTCTCAGCGGTTGGCAGAGTCAGAATTGAGCTACCAATCTGCGCGTTGTATGGACTGCGGTGTCCCATTCTGTCAGTCTGATACCGGTTGCCCCATCTCTAACATTATCCCGAAATGGAACGACCTCGTTTTCAAGGGCCAATGGCAGGATGCGCTCAATCGTCTTCTGTTGACAAATAACTTCCCCGAATTTACAGGGCGTGTCTGTCCTGCGCCATGTGAAGGTGCCTGTGTCCTCGGTATCAATGAACAACCCGTGGGTATCAAGAGTATCGAGTGTGCGATCATCGACAAGGTTCGCGACTTTATAGAAATTTTAGATTGCACGCATGCTAATTTGTCAATCAGGGTTTTGAAATGGGCTGGATGGCCCCCAACCCGCCGAAGTTCCGTACTGGACGCAATGTGGCTATCATTGGGTCGGGTCCCGCGGGCCTTGCATGCGCAGACCAGTTGAACAAGGCTGGACACACGGTGACCGTGTACGATCGTAACGACCGTATGGGTGGTCTCCTTATGTATGGTATTCCAAAGTGAGTTCTGCCTTCCCGATTCACAGACTTGTTCGATTGAGCTGACTTTTACGTCAATGATTAGCATGAAGCTCGATAAGAATGTCGTACAACGTCGTCTGGATCTGATGGCCGCAGAAGGAGTGGTACGCTCTATTACCCTGCGTTTAGTTGTCGGGGCCTTTGTTGACGATACCGATAAACCCTTTAGACTTTTGTCCCGAATGCTCATGTGGGAAGGGATATTGACGTTAATGAGATTAGAGCCCAGAACGATGCTGTCGTTATCTGCACTGGTGCGACATGGCCGCGCGACCTAAAGATCCCGAACCGTGAAGCCGATGGTATTCACTTTGCCATGGAGTATCTGCAGGTTAGCTATATATCACTAAACGTTGTGGATATTTACTGAAATATTACGCCACAGTTGAACACCAAGTCGTTGCTTGACTCGGAGCTTGGGGATGGTAGCTACATCAGCGCTAAAGGCAAGGATGTGATTGTCATCGGCGGTGGTGACACCGGTAACGACTGTATCGGGACTGCCATGCGTCACGGTGCAAAGTCAGTCACTAACTTCGAGTTATTGCCAAAACCCCCTGCTGGGCGCGGTCATGATAACCCTTGGCCGCAATGGCCGAGGTAAGTACGCTTATCTATTGAGATATGGGACTTTTATTAAATGCATCACAGGATCTTCCGGACCGATTATGGGCACACCGAAGTTGCTGCCCACTTTGGCAATGGTAAGCTGGATTATCGGATATCTTGGCCCATGAAGCTTAAAATACCTGATACGTAGACCCTCGCGAGTACTGCATTTCCACTAAGGACTTCGTTATCGGCGAGGACGGAAAGCTGAAGGGATTGAACACCGTTCGCGTCGAATGGACCAAGGATAGCGGAGGACGCTGGAAAATGGAAGAGGTTCCTGGATCTGAGAGGTTCTTCCCCGCTCAACTCGTCTTCCTCGCACTGGGTTTCCTTGGTCCGGAGAGCGACATTATCAAGAACCTCGACATCAAGCAGGACGCGAGGTCGAACATCCAGACGCCTGCAAAGAAGTACACTACTAGTGTCGAGGGCATCTTCGCCGCGGGTGACTGCCGTCGTGGCCAGTCTCTTATCGTCTGGGGTATCAAGTAAGTGTGAATGTGCTCACTGTGCTGAGCTGCCACTTATATGTTGCGATGTGTAGGGAGGGCCGTGGCGCTGCCGCCGAAGTTGATGCCTGGTTAAGTAACGGTTTGACTCGCTTGCCCATCGATGGAGGTATCAAGCAACGAAATTTCATCCCTCCTACAAGCACCCTTACCAAGGCTATCGCGGTTGAGGCCTAAATCGACGCTCGTCCACTCCTCAAGCAATTTCATCGTTCTGTGTATTTTGTATTCCTCATGATCGCAACGGAAGATTTAGGCTTTTTGTACTTACCTATGTATTCTACCTGTAGTCTTAGTGTGAAATCTTACGTGTTCTCCTAAACTCCATGTGTGCTTGCAAGTTGTAGAACCCGAAACGATCACCGCTGTGGTGGGACGTTTATAAGTTACTTACTAGACAAAACGAAAAGTATTCCGACACGGGGAATCGAACCCCGGGCTATCGCGTGAGAGGCGATAATGTTAGCCACTACACCATATCGGATGATACAGAGAAGCCTAATTATAAATTGATAAAGCGTATAAAAGCATAGAACGTCTATCACGTGATCGTGACGCGCGGCGCGTCGTTTACTTTGGTTTACGGTTTATCATCTTGATACTTTCTACCGACCAGTGCTACCTTTCAAAACTCATCATACCAGGCGTATTTCAGGTAAATATGTCGTCAACGAAGCGAACGTACACCTCGCGGTTTACACGCGAGGCTTCTCTCTTTCCCTCATCTTCTCTACACCCGGAAGCTCCGTCTTCTTCAGCCGACGGTCCATCCTCCCGTAAGCGCACTCATTTGGACGACTCGTCTGTACAGAATGTGCCACCATCCAAGAAGCGTATCCTAGGCTCTAAATCTGTGATTTCTCTTAGTTTCTTCTCTCCGCACTTGAGTTTAACGCATAATACGACGCAGAGAAAGATGAAGAAAGGTGTCGCGAAGGATTCTAGTGCACAGAAGCAATTGACACAGCTTCACTTTTCCATCGACTCACCTGTTATTCGAACATGCTCTGTGTGTTCTCTCACATACACGAGAGGTGCACCCGACGATGAAGCACTTCATCGAGCTCACTGTGCCCGAGTGCAACGTGGTATGGAGTGGGGGAAGGAGGAGGAAAGGGAGTGGAAGAGTGGAAAGATTAGCGTAGAGGAAATAGAGAGCGGGATCAAGTTGAAGAACGGCACGAAAGGAAGGATAATATCCTTTAGAGCGGACTCAGGAGGGAAGATTGGATCTAAGGTATGTCTCATGTTAGTTACTAGATAAATGTACGTGCTGATCGTGATTGTATGCAGCTCACAACTCTTTTGAAATCCGTAAACATCACATTATCTGCCCCCGCGTTGGCACCACAAACGCTTCGAGTATCTAAAGCATATTTATTCCTGCTCTCATCCGACTCTCCCACTCCCGGGTCACAC
This sequence comes from Irpex rosettiformis, assembly GCA_022160335.1. Classification (NCBI taxonomy): domain Eukaryota; kingdom Fungi; phylum Basidiomycota; class Agaricomycetes; order Polyporales; family Irpicaceae; genus Irpex; species Irpex rosettiformis. Next base: position 205,404 of record MU274901.1, read on the forward strand.
AAGGAGAAGATCATAGGTTGTGTTATCGCACAACGAATAACTACCGCTATGGCCATAGCACCGCAAACACCTCCGAATCCCACACAACACAGCGACGACAATACAGAGGCAAACATCCCTTCAAAGGAGTCACACCAATCTTCAAGTACCTTAGATCCCTCCGACTCTTCGTCAATCACGCTCATCCCAATCCCTCTGCCTACACCACTTGGTATCTCTCGTTTATTCGTGTCATCATCGCACCGATGTCTCGGAATTGGATCTCGCCTCCTTACTGCCGCTGCAACCACATTCATTCATGGCTGTCCCCTAGATCCGAAGAAGGGGGAGATAGCGTTCAGTCAGCCGACTGGCCTTGGAGGAAAAGTGTTAGAGAAGTGGGCAGGAGGGAAGGGACGGGTGTTCGAAGAGACTTGATGGTTCACGGCGATATCTGTGCCATTGCGACTTAATGTAACCTTAGATTTTTGTAGATGTCTTGAACAGTAATGTATCATTCATAACACATTTCCATTTCCATGATGCAAAACAATCTTTTTCGCGGTATTTCCTATAACTCATAGACTCCAGAACGTAGCAGTATCCTACGAACACAAAAATCATCAGTACGCTACCCCCCTTTTTCAAGCTAACGCTGTAGTACTCACCGCAAACCCATTCAAATTCTGCACAGCAGGAATAACAGACTGCCCATCCACACTCAACTGACTCGTCACCCCAACCGTTGACAGACTATACACTGACACTCCCTCGCTCTCACTATCGACGTTCAGCAACTGAGATTGGCAGGACTTGCTGTTGATACACGCTTGTGTGTATGCGGAGTAGAAGCTGTACAGTCCCGCACCGAGAATGATGATGTCCTTTGATTTTCGGACGACTAGACCCCATGATGACGTCTGGCCCACTATGTCCGGGTCAGTGAAGGAGGTGTCGAAGGTGAACGGTGCAGGGAGAGGTGGGTTGGGTTGCCAGTACGGCTAGTTGAACGAGAGGAAGTCAGTCATTTTGACGATAAGGAACGTACTAGTATCGCGAGAATAGAACAGACTTACGCTTTCTGTCTGGATCAACCCCATGTAATGATTCTCCGCGTGATTGAGGTAGTATTGGTATAGAACGTGATGCTCGCTTGCGGTGCCGACTAACCAGACTGGACCTTTGGACTCGGAGAGCAAGCCACGTCCGCTGTAGAGGGAGACTTGGTCGGTCTTGCCGTCGAGGTTGTGGTCTGCAAGCCAGATCCACGTGCCCTATGAGCATAATATTGAATATGTCAAGAAGGTACGACATGGGATGTGCAGTGATAAGAGAAGGAGTAAAGGTCACGAACCTCGAAGTACCCGTTCGCCTGTGGTGTGATGTGCATTGCCAGGTACGCAGCTGCGTTGGAGAGGAGGTCGGAATTGGTAACGTTTGTTTGGAGGTTCGTCCCAGCAGCTGTAACGTCCCATCAGCATATATTAGAGCCTACAGAATGAAGCAGGAATCACATACATCCCCCGAGACGGATATGAGTATCCCACATCCCCGCACCTCCCTGAACGTGAGAGTTCACGTTCCATTCGACAACGATCGCACCGGGAGCTGCATCATTTTGCGAATAAGTAAGCCATCAGCATTTCTCTTTCTCCTTCTTGAGTTCACTCATTCCCTTGTCAGAAAAACTCACCTGGCCCCTTCGTTGTAAACACAACATCCGTAATCTCCAAAAACCCCTTCGACCCACGCTCACCGCATTGTACCATCACCCTCGGGTTCTTGACATCTTGAAAGGCAGGTCCACCACCCATGATGACGCTCCATCCTTCGCCTACCACCCTTGCACCCGCATGAATCTTGAGCGTGTTGGTGATATAGTATACACCTGCGTCCAGGAAGATGATCTTCTTCCCCGAATACTATCGAATGATCCCAGCCTATGTTAGCCTAGCACAAACCTCACTCGGCCATCACACATTACCTTATCAAACAACCCCTGCAGAATTTGTGTATCATCGCTCCTCCCGTCCCCTTTCGCGCCCTCGCTCTTCACGCTAACAAACTCATCCACATCACACTCCTCATACTGTGGATGACCTCTGCCAAATAACCGCCCCTTACGAGTACCACTAGTATGGTCCAACAGCTCCTCTGACTTCCTCGGATTCGGGATCTTGCCTTTGACGAATTCGGATTTCCCAGAAGTGCCTTTATACACGTTCCCTTGGGCCCAACTGGCGATAGTAAGAGGTGTGGTAGGGGAGGAAGTGCCAGGGAGGACGGTACCGTTGTCTGAGAGTGTGTGTACGGCGATGGGGACGTTGGTGAGGTGAATGTTGTTTAGTACGAGGGACCCGGCGAGGGAGGAGGTTGGGTTTGTGTTTTGGATGAAGATGGGGGTGTTGGCGATGGATGCGTCTATGATGGCTATTGCGCCGACGCCCTGATATTTTTTGAGTGAGACGTTAATGAGAGTTGGGTGAGGGCGAACCTGTTTGTCTGCTGTGGTCCCGCCTGTTGCGAGGGAGAACCCGACTGAGCAGTTGTTGACTGGGAGCCCGGATGGTTAAGCAACGTTTGTACGTTTGTACGACCATTTGGAATATTTATACGTACTGTTGACATCCTGGAAGGTCCAGCCTTAACATGGACAATGAGCAGTTATACTTTGGATAAATGCGCAGGCTAGTAGAAGGCTTACCCCAGTTCCAAATGCATTGCACAGCTAACAACCAAATTCATCAGCTCAAACAATTCGTCAAAAGCTTATACGGGAGGCTACTACGTACCTGTGGCCGCATTGTTGACAGAGACGTTCCTCACAGTGAATCTAGTGGTAGCACGAGTATCAGACCACCTGAGAAATCATTTGAGCGCGCTGTTGACGTACTGCTGATTTCCGACATGCATCCCAATGTTCCCACCATTAAACACTAAATCTGTCTCCAATGATCAGTTTACAATTTACACTAAACCCATAAGGTAAAGTGCGCATTTACTCACCGCCCATAAACCCACCGCTCCCGTTTTCCATGAATATCCCTAATGGTATGCCCATCATACCCGATTAATTTCGAAGATTCATAGAGGCGCCAGCTTCAAATAATGCAAGAAATCCACACGTACCTCTATGCTTTGTACCCTTCTCAGTGCTCATATCCACGACTACATTCACTAACGATGTCGCCTGTGAGACTTGCCAGTGTAAACCTGTAGCTTCAGCTGAGGCGGGTACGAGACGGAGGTCGATGTGGACGTTGCGGATTGAGCGGAAGAAATTGTTTTGGTTTACTGTATGCGAGGTAAATCATAATGATCGAGTATGTGGACCAAGAAGGAGGGACGAGGAAGTTGAGAAAGTGGTGAGGAACGTAAAAAAAAAAGGAACAAGACGTACTGTAGTATTGTGCGCCCCAGCCGTTCGGGATGTATGGGTTCGCGTCTGTATATTTTGCATTAGCCAGAAATTTTCTCACATACATACGAACAAGGTTTATACCAATGACAGCTAAACCATTGAAGCTCTTCGTTGCGAGTAGTGTCGGAGGTGCCCTTGCATTCCCGATGATTTGGGTAAGGTAGAGGGCAATTATGGGGGATGAGACGAGGTATGTTCTGTATTGACGGTTTGATTAGACGTGAAGCTTATAACTAAAGAATTGGGAATCAAGCGAGTGGGAGACTCACCCAGACGGGATGTATACAACAGCTGGAGAAGTCGTAGTTGAATCGCATCCCAAACCACACCGTGCACCGGCCGAGATTGCTGCACTATATGCGCATATGCGCATCAGCAAATATTCGTAGATCGCCAGACACGATTTCAAGTGCGAGGACTAGGGATGGAAGAAACATACTTGATAGCAGCAGTATCATCCGTCTTCCCGTCACCCTTGGCACCAAAGTCTTTCACATTTCGAAAGACTTGGTAGGTGTCCGCGTCAGAGTTGAATGGTGCTGTGCCCTGCACAGGTGGTTGCCAAATTAACGCATAAAGTCTAGCACTAGTGGCCACGTACCTGGTGCTTGATATTCTCCAACCAAAACGGTAGATTATGTGTGCTCATATCTGAGGTCAAGACAGCTTGGTCGTGGGTACGACCTATTGCAGAGACAGAAGAGGTAAGAGTGAGTACCAGTCCAAGGAGAACAGAAACCAGGGGAATGCACAACATGGGTGTAAAGAGCCAGGAGCTGTACCGAACTAGAGGTCGGTGTAACAGCGAAACATGGGTACGCGACAGAGAGTCTCTGATCCTGACAGAGGGAATAGATCATTTATTTCCATAAGAGGAAGTACCAGGGAGAAGACGACGGAAAACGTGGCGCATCATGCATCATCACGCAAGGTAGCGCGGTTACATAGTCGCTGTCGTAACTTAACATAACAAGCACGGACCTTGCTGTTCGAGCGCAGGTTGCTCGCTTTGCCGGTGCAACGAGGACACCATGCGACGCCAGAAGGGCATCTATAGCGAGGATCAGAATCTAGATTGGCGATGTGTAAGCTCTCTCAAGAACAAGTAGTATGAAGGACACGGATTGCTGACGGAGCTGTGCACGTAGAGAGAGATGGGTGTTGCTCTCCACAAGATATTACAGCCGTGCATTGAACACGAGCTATCAGAGCACGTGGAAATGACGCTCTCCGGGCATCTCATTGAACTCGTCCAGAAGACCAAGAACCAGCCATTTGGCAGCCAAGACGCATCCTTCTATCCTCGCTCATGCCGGTCAAGCATGCCATTAGCGCGGAACTTACATAAGGAAGAATGGATTACCTTTCGATAAAAATAACTCGGGGGTGGTTTCGTTAGTTGGCGTGGAAAATGCGCAGCATGAATTCCTGGACGAGCGTCGAGTGGGAGCCCTTCAACATACCGAGCGAGGGCCAATGCGGGTGCAACCGCGGAGACAAGGGCATGCAAACCCTTTTTAGGCAATTTTAAACAGGAAAGAAAAGAAGAGAATGGCGATGTCGGGTTGCTGAACTCACTGGAGTAGAACAACAAGGTCTGTACATGCATGTGTACTTTATTTGTTAGCGTAATAAAGCTCTGTAAACTCTGTTTAAACAAACAGGTAATGTAAGCTACAATAGCGATAGTTGAAATGCAGAGAGCCGCAGCTCGATAGTTGGAGATACCATACAAATATTGTGGGGCAACATTACGAAAAATAGCTGAACGTTAGGTCTGTGGCGTGATGTAGAATATTTTGAACAGAGCTTTAGTGCTATACTTGGGTGGCCAGAGACACAAAAATTACGGCAATAAACATGGAGATTTCGAGACACCAGTGCGACCCTCGTAGCCAGCCGAGATACGGATCAAAGATCTCTTTCCGGCTTCTCACTATACCACCCAAATTAAATTGTGCATGATACAACCTCCGCGCGTTGAATGATCCAATGTATTCCTTGCAGGCGTGGAGGACAGCGTGGAGGACGTTGGCGGTGCGTTGTGAACGTGCAAATGTCGAGAAACGCGGTAGACACGGCTCTGGAGTAAGCTCAGGGTGGAGGAGGGTGCAGGCTACTGTCAAAGAGCTCAAGATCAGCTTGGCGACCAACGAATAGACTCGACAGGAACGACAAATAATAGTGGCGCCAAGTGCGAACTCAGTGCGGGGATCATGACTGGATCGCGGTCGTATCTTGGCACGCGACCTCCATTGCCGACGATGAGCTGGCTATGCTTCGACGTTGGCCAGCGGCGGCCACAGAAATGCCGACGGGGGGTTCAAGGGCGTTGACGAGCTGTGTATATGCATGCGTTCGTCGTTGCTCGTGACGTCTTCGAGAGACCTCGAGGGACATGCCGAGGATAGGCAAGATCGCAGCAGATCTCAGCCATCCAGGTAATCGTTTGCCCTGATTCGGACAGATTTCGGCGCTCGAATTTCAGCGACGGCCGGGGTTTTTGCACCGGCACGGAGGCGAGTGCGCTAGAGGCGGCGACGGCTTGAAGAGAGCCTGCTCAAAGAGTCTCTTGTCCTCCTCCTCCTCCTCCGTCTTTCTCTTTTCTCCCCTCCTCCCCCACTCCTCCTCGTCGTTTCCGTCGTCGCCGTCGTTCTTGTCTGCTTCGTCGCTGTCCGTGTCACAGGTTGCCAGACAGCGTGAAGAAGCACCGTCCAAGAGAAGATCTGTCTACGCGTGAGTACACTCTTATTACCTCCGTATCCAACCATGACACGCTGCTGAACGCAAATCCCTCCCCATCCTTCCACCCACTCCACCACATGCACAACCGACATCCATACGCATATAATGCACCATATAGACCGCTTCAAGACAGGCATACAGCCATGTCGAACCAACAATACGACCCGCTACCGCTGACCACAGACCATCAAGAGGACATTCGATACTCCGACCGTCCCACTTCACCAGCCGCAGGCGACCACCTGGCGAACCTCCAGAACCCAGAGACAGAGCCTCTCGGTCCTGACGACGATGATATCGGTTCCTCCTCTATGCGTCCCCGTTTCATCGGCAGAGCTCTCCAAGACGAAAGCTACGGTCCGCGTCAATCCTACGCAAGCTCAGGGAACAGTGTGCCCATCGGCGACGATGCTCAGTCCTCTGTCTACGGTCTCAACCCTAACGGATCCCAGACCCGTGACACAGCATACTACAGCTTAAATTACCGCGACGACCCTCATGACTCTGACTTTGCCGGACAATCCACACCTGACTTGACCGGTTATGGGAAAATTAGCAGTCCGTACCTTTCTGAGAAACGCGCGGCATACGCTGCTCCACGCCAGCGCTCAAGAAAACGGGCTTTGATAATCGGTGGACTCGTCCTGGTGGCGGTGATCATCGTCGCTGTGGTCGTCGCCGTCTATTTCACTGTCGGCAAGTCGCACAAGGGGAGCGGTTCAGCTTCTGGAGGGGTTTCGCATGGAGATGGAAGTGGCGAAACCACTAAGACGGGAAGCAGTGCTGCTCCTTCGGCGAGCAGTACGGCGACAGCTCTTATTGTGACTGGTGGCGATGGATCAAAGGTGACGAAGGATGATGGTTCGACGTTCATATATTCCAATTCGTATGGAGGGATTTGGTATTGGGACCCGTCGGATCCATTCAATAATGGTGCGAGGCCGCAATCGTGGTCCCCGGCGTTGAACGAGACATTCAACTATGGCATTGATTCTATTCGAGGGTAAGCGAATATTTATCTGTTCGGATATCAACATGAATTCTAAAGTATGTTCTAGTGTCAACTTGGGAGGATGGTTGAACACGGAGCCTGTGAGTTTTCCCTTCTCCGAGTTTCACCTTGCTTCCGTTACCGTTGCCATGACTGACACGGACACTCTCGTCCGTCCTTGTGTGGTTTTTAGTTCATGTGAGTACGAACGCGGATACGGATGGCTTCTTTTGATGCTTTTTACACGTGGCTAACTCATTTTTGTTCGGGATAGTGCGCCCGCTCTTTACGAGAAGTATCTCAATGGGCCGATTGTTGCGATTGATGAGTTTACCCTCAGTCAGGCGATGGCGGCAGACACAGCCGGTGGTGGGTTGAAGCAGCTGGAGGATCATTACGCTACGTTCATTGTGAGTAATCTGGGGTTGTTCTCAGAAGGGGGGTGACGAAATGTTGACGCTTGGGGTTAGACGGAGGAGGACTTTGCTCAAATTGCTGCCGCTGGTTTGAACTATGTCCGGATCCCTTTGCCTTACTGGGCGATTGAGGTCCGGCAAAATGAGCCTTTCCTGGCGAATACCTGCTGGAAGTAAGTGGACTACGGCTTCTATCTTCAGGCCTTGTTCTAAATTTATGTTAGGTACTTCTTGAAGGCCATTCAATGGGCTCGCAAGTACGGTATTCGTATCAACCTTGATTTACACGCGCTTCCCGGCAGCCAGAACGGCTGGAACCACTCTAGCAAGTTCGGCACAATCAACGTGCTGAATGGACCGATGGGTCTTGCGAACGCTCAGCGTGCGCTTGATTACATTAGGATTCTTGCAGAGTTTATCTCCCAACCAGAGTACCAGAACGTTGTGACCATGTTCGGTGTGACCAACGAGCCATTGACGCCTACCTTTGGACAGGAGAACCTTGCAAGATAGTACGTTATCTGAGTTCACGCATCTGTGATGAACATCCATGCTTATGATCATCTCTTCCTAAACTTTGATTGTAGTTATCTTCAGGCGTACAACATTGTTCGCAAGGCTAGTGGCATTGGTGAGGGCAACGGTCCGATGATCTCTTTCCACGAAGGCTTCGCAGGTCTCTCCGCCTGGAATGGCTACTACACCAACTCTGACCGTGTATCCTACGACATACACCCATACGTCTGCTTCAACGGCCAGTCAACTGACGGGTACGATACTCGTGCTACGCAACCTTGCACGTCGTGGGGTGCGAATCAGAACCAGTCGATGGCAAGCAATGGGTTGACTGCTGCTGGAGAGTTCTCTAACGCAATCAATGACTGCGGGCTATATGTCAATGGAGTGAACTTGGGCACGAGGTATGAGGGCAACTATACTGGTGGCCCGTGGCCAAGACAGGGAAGCTGTGAGCCGTGGACAGATTGGCAGAGCTGGACGCCTGCTATGAAGAAGGATATCATGAACTTTGCGTTGGCGAGTATGGATGCCCTCCAGGTACGTTCCATTCATCTATCTTGTCTGCCGGATTTGAAGTTGACGTGGTTCTCATTGTAGCACTGGTTCTTCTGGACATGGAAGATTGGCAACTCATCTGTCACCGGCAAGGTTGAATCCCCGGCCTGGTCGTACCAACTTGGATTGCAAGAAGGTTGGATGCCCAAGGATCCCCGCAAAGCTTCTGGAACATGCGGCAACTCTTCACCCTGGACGCCTCCTCTCAAGTCCTGGCAAACGGGTGGAGCTGGCGCTGACCAAATTCCGGCGTCGTTCAGCTCCTCGTTCGCATGGCCGCCCACAGTCATTTCCAACGTTGGCGCTGCGACTTTGGTACCTACGTACACGCAGACAGGCCCAATCCCGACCTTGCCTGGGCCGACGTTTACAAGTGCAGCGGCAACTGTGAGCGTTGGGAGTGGATGGCAGAATAGCGCGGACAACAAGGGATTGGCTGTTGCCATCCCGACTTGTAGCTATTTGGATCCGTGGGTTGGTACGACGGATCCTCCGTCACCTTTGTGCAGTGGAAGTTCATCAAAGAGAGACGATAAGAGGAAGGTGTTTGAGGCGGTGATTACGCCTGCGCCGACCGCTACTGCTGCTCGGAGGTTCAAGAGGGATTCGTCGTGATGAACTCTGGTGACTAGGCTTTGGACTTGGAGAAGACGGATTTTAATGTGAGAATGATGAAGGTTTGGTTCTTCCTCTCTCTCTCCCTTTTTAGGTCCAATGTGGACAGTTGTAGAGTAAAATATTGCTGTGATAGTAGATTTATGCTCGACTGCACCTAGGCGGTGTAGTTGAGTGGTCCGTTCGTTTCCCCCCTCCCTACGTTCCTTGACACTCTCCCCCTCTCTCCTTCCCTTCCCTTCCCTATCTCCCTACCTACCGTTCTGTCTCCCTCCTTCTTCTCGTACACTGCATCTCATCCGCTCTCAAATCACGCACATCATCGCATGGACTTTACAGTACTAGTTCTTTTTTTTTTTCAGAGATATTGGACTTACATATTGTCAGTAGTTCAGACGACGACGTTCTTCATGGACCTTGGTTTACCTCTCTTTGGCTTTTCTTTATGTGCGTAACGCGGCGAAGAAACACCTCGCTTGTGTAAGTTGCGTTTTCGTGGAAGCTTGGGATGATTTTGTCTGTCTTCGATTAGAGCTTGGATCCGGGCTTTCACTGCTGTTGCAGACATTACTATGATTGAGTACTTAGATGACTTGGAGTTAATCAATTGAGAATTCGATAGTCAATAGTCAATAGTCAATAGTCAATAGTCAATCTCGGTGGTACAGCTTGGGGACTGGCATGTGTGCATCCTCGCCCACCGGTTCAATGCTAGTGCTCCCCTGAAGTAGTTGCATATCTATCCTCCAAATCCTCCTGGCCACCGAAGCCTGCCTCGTAAGGTTTATCTTGTCTTGCGGCTTCGGTAGAGTCGTTGGTGGTCGTGGACTTGGACTGGGATTGGTCACGTAGAGCTTTGAGTTGCTCTTGCTCCTGGACAAGTCAATGTAATCAGAGTTGGGAGAAGATTGAGTGTAGTTTGTGTTTGCCTTTGCGTGAGCGTATGCGGCTTCTTCGCCTTGCTCCTTTGCTTTCCAGGTGGAATCCTGTTGAATGTAATTGCGTTGAACATCATCATATTAATAAACTTGCGCTCTCCAAACGCACCATAATTATAATACAGTAGGACTGAAGATGGTGGTAGTTGAACAACTAGTACTTATTCCATAGCTGGATCATCCAGCTTACGATGGCGATCTTGCTCTCGACTCCAGCCTGCGATCACTGATTGGCCACAGCCGTCAACGTGATTCCCTTCATGTAATCATCTAAGGTTAGGGTTACCTCTCTCCCAATTCGGCATTTTTTCCAGAAAAGCGCCGTCACTCAGCTCTCTCTCCCGCCCTGCCAGTCAGGGCGTTTCGTGTCTTCGTGTCGTGTCACCACCACCCTCCTACCTCATCCTCACATACCTCTGAGCCACGCTATAGCAAATATGGCGTCGCCTTTACAGGCATCAAAAGACACTTTGTTGTCAACACCCCCTTTGAGCACGGGAACCACGAGTGCGAATGTGAGCAGTGCTAGCAGTGGAGGATGGTCCTCGGTGTTCGCTCCAGCAACGAATGCGTATGGCCGGTTGGCGGCCTGGAGAAGGGCGTTGGATTTACCCCAGCCAGGGACGATTGAGAACATCCAGAAAGAAGTACGGAGTACGTAGTCGCTTTTGTTGGCACACTGAGGAAATGAAACCTAATGCTAATTGGCTTTTGTGCGTAGACACCCACCTGACGAACTTCTTCTTCGATGGTGCCCGTGCGGATTTGACAAAGGCGTTCTCAATGAGCCCTATGTTCCAGGTCACACACTCGTTTGCACTTGGCTCGCAGACGGCACCATCGTCGTACAATTTCGGAGCGGTTTACGTGTCTGACGACGTACGTAATTTGTTCTTTCTTTTGTGGGAACTTATCGTTGATCTCTTAATTGCCTTTTGATGCTTAATCTACGTCAATAGGTCTTGCTACAAGGAGGCGTCGACAATGAAGGCAGTTTGAACGGTCGCTTCAACAAGCAGTGGGCAGGAGGTCACACGTCAAAGGCTCAGATGCAGGTAAGGCGTTTTAGTTCTCCTCTTCTTGTTTAGTGACTAAATGCGATTGTTTCGTCATATATCTGTAGTTGACGTCTACACCTGGACACAGCATGCTCCAAGTTGACCACGACGTCACAGGCACCGACTTTTCAGTCAACCTGCGTGCCGTTAATCCCTCTCCTGTGGACGGCACGGGAATCTACATGGGCAGCGTACTCCAATCTGTCACCAAGCGGCTAGCGCTCGGTGTTGAAGGTATCCTCCAAAAACCCTCTCCGGAACAATCCGATTTCGGCCTACAGTATTATGCCAAATACGTCGGTGGAACCGGACTTAATCACGACAACGAGCCGTCCGCAACTCCTGGTGCACCTCCCAGCCCATATAAGGATGGTACGTGGATCGCGACTGCCAGTATACAACCTAGCAGCAGCGTGCAGACCACATACTGGCACAAGCTTAGCGATAAGTTGGAGATGGCGGCGGATTTGATGGTGATTAATGTGCCACAGAGACGAGACGCGATTGCGACGCTGGGTGCGAGGTGGGATTTGAGGATGAGCTCGTTTAGGGCGCAGCTAGACTCTACAGGGAAGGTATCGGCGTTGCTTGAACAACGATTTGCCCCATCCTTCTTGTTCCTTGTAAGCGGAGAGATTGATCACTTCAAGGTAAGTTAGTCCGCTTGTGTCAGTAATATCCATGCCAGCTAACTTGTCGCTTTTGTAGAACTCTGCCAAGGTCGGCGTGGGTGTGATGATCGAGAGCTCTCCTTTGAGCCCTGAGGAAATGGGAATGGTTCCTCCTATCAACATGCCTTAAACAATCCACCACATCCAGTATCGTATCTTACATTACTTATACATAGTATTACCTGCTAGAAACACGCATACGCGACTTTACATATCAATGTTGTCGTCTCTTGTTGCTCTCGGGCGTTTACTCCGCCGCTGCGCACTCGCCTGTTCTGTCCTCCACTCGCTCTCTCCGATATAATCTAATTGTATCAAAGTACGCTTATATTGATACGTATAACTATATCTTCGATGTCTTGTATCGCGTCGATGTTAAAATGCACGTGATGACGTCAGTTTGAAAGCCTGGTAAACAAGTACTTATCGTGAAACCGGGGCTCCGCTGCGGATCCCATTGTGTCTGCTCTTCAATACGTCTTGAGCCGCAACTGTCATCTTAGTAGTAAGTGTTTATTCTAGTAACGGTACACTGAAGCTCATTAGAGAGTCGTAGATTTGCTGCTCAAGCTTCAAGGCCAGGTTACGGTGACTCGTATCCGAAATCTGACCTGCAAGTGCTTGTAGCATCGGTGACCGCGCAACATGTCTGAACCCATCCTGGAAGTCAAAGATGTAGGCTGCTCAAAAGCTCCTGGGCAGCCTATATTCGAACATGTCAACTTTGCGGTGAACGATAAGGACATTATTGTGTTGCAAGGAAAGAGTGGGTCTGGGTGAGTGAACAGCCGAGCAGCTTGAGATTGTTTGGTCGGAGCCTGACTGTGTATGCATGAACAGGAAGACGACGCTCCTCAAGTGTCTGGCGCATTTAAATTTATATGAGGGACAGATATTGTATCGAGGAAAGTGCGTGCATATATCCCATCTCCAAAGTTGACCCAGGGTGGAACTTTGCTGACTTTGAGTCGCTTGCTTATGCAGACCACCACAGTCGTATGGTAACCGTCTTTTTTGAGACTGTTTGTGGATATTCTATTCAAGTATTTACATATCTTATAGGTATACCAATCTTTCGAACACGCGTTCTCTACGTCCCCCAACGTCCTTCTCTCCTCCCGGGCACTCCTCGCGACTTCCTCAATACCATCTCGGGATTCAGTTCCCGTTCCACCAAATCTGGTTGGTTCTCAAAGTCCCATGAACACGACTCTGAGCATCACGGCAACGGGGTCTCTACGACCGCGATAGACTTGAACGGGCCGATTGAAGTGTCAAAAGAGTGGGGCATCGAGGAGGAGCTGTGGGATAGGAACTGGTCAGAGCTGAGCGGGGGCGAGGGGCAGAGGATCGCGCTTGCGACTGGTGTCGGGCTGGGAAATGCAGAAATCTTGTTACTCGACGGTTCGTCTTCGTCTTCTTGGCTATATGCATAGGAAGATTTGTCATCGTGGGCTGCATGGCGACTGACGGTCCGCGATTTATTTAGAACCGACCTCAGCGTTGGACGCAGGATCCTCTGAGATGGTAGAGAAGTATATTCTCAACGAGGTCAAGAACAAGGGCGGAGCGTTGAAAGCTGTTGTATGGATAACGCACTCCGCAGACCAGGGCAAGCGGGTAGGCGACCGGTTCTTGCGAGTGACTGCGGGGGGTATACATGAGGAAAGGGGCTTAGAAGAAGCTTGAGTCGGTATCCGAATCCTGCAACCAATAGAATGGATACTACAGTACGACGTGTTTTTTCTGTATTATTCTGCACTATCGTCGACATTTCGAACCTTGGGGTTTTGTGTTTCTTCTCCTCTTGAAAGCGCCTCGAATCCCTCGCGTACCATAGACCTTACAGGTCTGAAAACGCCGGATGCGGACCCTTAGCTCAATCGGTAGAGCTTTGTACTTATGAGGATAATGTTATGCAAGGGTCCCGAGTTCGATTCTCGGAGGGTCCACCATTCTCTATTAGTTTTTGCACGGAAGACTCTTCTTATGTACCTCCAGGATATAGTGCATCAAGGTGGTCCACAGTCATTGGACCCTTAGCTCAGTGGTAGAGCTTTGTACTTATGTGGCTAAATGTCTTTGGCTTGAGCATTTCCAATGCAAAGGTCCCGAGTTCGACCCTCGGAGGGTCCATTTTTTTCGAACTTTTTCGTGTCTTTTCGCAGTCGCGATCGCGACAATTTATAAAATTTTAAATTCAGTCACATTTTACACAACTTCAAGGAGATTTGTCGTAAGTATAGTGCCGATCACAAACGACATGTATGATATGTCGAAGGCTGTGCAGGAACGGATCGCCTCAAAACCATCCATAAGTGCAAGAAAATAGGAACGGACAAGGAACGTGTCGAAAACCAGCGTACAACAGGCAAAAATTACAAAAGATCACCGAAGACGGCGTACGTAGCTATGGAGGCACCACCGGTGGCGTTACATAGTTCTTCACTTCACCGTTCGAGGTTGATGACCCGGGTGGTGGCGAAGGACCCGTTGATTGCGATGACAGGTTGCTGGTTGAAATGACGTGAATACCGTTCAGCGTCGATGTTCCATTAACGTGGAGAGGAGAAGGACCATTATCGCTCGTAGATACTGGTATCGATGCCTTTCTCTCTCTTTCCATAAACTCCTGAATCGCACTCTGTGTCTTCAAAACGAGGATCAACTTCGCCATAACATTGCCCGTGATCTCTGTTGTGTGATCCACCAAAGTTTGGTTGATGTCGCCGTGGAAGTTCTGCAACATCGGAGCGATTTCTTCTCTGATGGAGGCGACGATGGACGGCCGTAGTGCTTCCGTGAGCATCTGGAGATCCGGAAGGATGGGAGGCGGTACCGGATCCGGAGGTCTCGAGATGTACGCTGTTAACGCGGCGTTGAGAGCTTTGATTTCTGTCTGCTGCTCTTTCAGCATTTCTTCGCTTGTTTTCTGCCTCTCTTCGCACTAATGGATCGCAACCGCGCAAGGAAAGACTGTCGCGTGAGCCATCGCATACCCATGGATGGAAAATACACTCACAGCGATCATTGTTTTCTTCATCATCTCGTTCTCCGCCATTAACAGTGAAATCTCCTCCTGTGTCCTCGAAATATTGGTGATCATACCGGCCATTGTATCCGCCAACTCTTTGATCTCGCCTGTCGCCTGTTCAAACTCAACCTCGAAGTCGTGGAATTTTGCCGTTAGCTGGCCAGTATCTATCGGGCCCGAATCACCATTCGACCCCATTGAACCAGAACCCGTGCGAATATTGAGGTCGCCGAACTTCTCTTCTAGCCGGTCGTCCACTGCGACTGAGATATTGTGGTCGAATTGAAACATCTCATTCTCGACATCTGACAGCTTCCCTTCGAGAGTGATTAGCCGATCTAGAAGCACATCGAAATCCTTGCTAGGAACGAAATCCGTCTGCGAGATAGAACTGGCCACAGCGGCATGCTGTGCGGATTGCACAGGTTGATCCCTTTCTTCCGACGTACGGCGACGTTTCGTGGGGCGAGGCTCGTCTACTTCCATAGGTTCAGGTTGCTTTGCAGGAACAGCCGAACCGGATGCGCTCGAATTCGCCTTCACATTGTCCTTGGATACGGCCGTTCCTTGTTTGATCAATCTGAGCTTCACTTCCTCCATCTCTTTAACTTTATGCTTCAGATCCATGATGCTAATTCGCAGCTCCTTGAAAGCCTCATCACTCCACTGGGTGTGAGTTGTGTCTGTGAGTGGGCGTGCGGGTACTGGCCAGAAGTCAGAGTCAACGAGACGGTATGTGCAGGCTCTCAGCTCCACCTGCGTCGCGCTAAGCCGTGCTTCAGCATCTTCGAGCTGCTTCTTCAGTCTTCGCTGAGTCTCGTCTGAAAATTCACCGAGCTTCTGAGACCGGGTGACCCGTTTTAGAGAGTCTATTTCTTCCCCAATCTTGCCAAAGCTAATTCGAATAGACACAGCCTTGGATAGTTCTCTGCGTAACAGTGTCGATGATTTTATATAACTATAGTAGAGCGATAGAAGACGCACTTGATTCGCTTAAGCCACTGATCAAACTTATCCTGAGAGATTGAAGTTGTGGCCGGTGGTACTGGGGGCTTCACTGGGGGTGGAGGCATGGCGTCGGAAGGTATGGGCGCAGGCTTCATCGTCGGGGCGCGTGTAAGCGACGACAAACTCGAAACAGAATCTTTCCTTTCACTCGACCTCCTTTCATCTGACTTTTTTTCATCTAGCCCATTCGTTGGCGGTGGGAGGCGCGAATGTAACGATGTGCCCGAAATAGAGTCACGCTTCTCGCTCGTCTTCCTTTCATCTGACCTCTTGTCATCTAACCTTCTGTCATCTTTCTCTGCTCTCCCGTCATCCCTTGATCCGAGCCTCCTTTCGCTCCGCGACCCCTCTCTTCGTGGCTCATCCTTCTCCGAACCTCGAGGGTCTCTTACCGACCCAGAACCTTCTCCCCGGAAACGGTCACGGTCACGAAGATCACTAATGGACAATCTTGAACTGGAGGAACCTGCATTGTCGTACGAATCCTTACGCGGTGAAACGCCGTCCGTTGAGGACTGCCGTAGACTCGACACGCTAGACTTGCGGTCAGGGAATATACTTGAAGAGGAGGACGAATTCTGGAGATTTGTATATTTCCTGGGACCCCTGAGGCCTGAATCCCGTTCACCGTCATCGTAACCTCGAGGAGGATCGCTTGAAGCTGCCGTTGGCCACTCTGGGTCGCTCGGGTGGATGAAGAAACAGTTATATCGAGTACAACCTTTCCCGGACCCCGTATCTCGTGGTGTCCCGTCACTTTTATACCACTGAATATAACAAAAATGAAAATCAGCGCGTGCATTGCACGTCCAAGTAGACGTCAATGAAGAAACGGATGCATGTCTACGCACATGGCATCGCCTGGGTTTTCTGGATGACCCTGACATCGATACTAATCTGTGTGCTGGTGGCCTCCCTCTAGTATCTGGTCAAAAGCTCAAAAAACGCGTAGAGCATGTGCGTGGGTGAAAAGACGGAAGTAGAGAAAGTCGTGGTCAAAGTGAGAGTCTAAGGAGGCCACCTCGCCTACTCCGTTATGTTAGGCGCCTAGTATAAACCGTGACCAATCAGTAAATTACGACGATCCGCGGATGCTAAGTAACATCGGGAAGTAATCTACAGCCTGTAACTTCCAACATTGATTGGGTACATAGAATCTGCTAAAGTCCGGGAAAAGTACCGACCAAGTATATATTATTGTCAAAAAATGATACCGAAAATGACAGCACAATACAAGAGATATTAAGTACAGGCCTGTGGAAAGCGACAGAGTAAATATCTAGAGGTCGGCGAATTGGTTATCAAACTCTGTCTGTGATATTTCTCCTTTCTTCAGCTTCTTCGCCATCCGCTCCTCTCTCGCCAACTCCTCCCAATCATCCTCTCCGTCGTCCTCGTCGTCTGGGCTTCTTGGTCTCTTTGCAGACCCGCTAGCAGTGGCAGAATCCTCAACTTGCTGCTCACGTTCCCATTTCTTCTTGCGCTCCTTTTTCTCCTTCCTCTTCTCCTTCACTTCCCTCTTGGAAACCTTGTTGCTCCAAGCTAAATTTGATTTCTTCTGCTCCGTGCGCTGTTTTTGCCGTTGTTTGCGCTTCTCTGCCTCCTCATCAGCCGCAGCCGATTGTTTCTCAAGCTCGGCCAAACGTGCCGCTTCTTTCGCTTTATCACTGTAAGCGTATGATGACCACTGGGCTACGGTGAGCTTTGCTGATAAAGCGTATAAGTTAACGCACGTACATCAATCTCTGCATCCTGCCATCCGTCTCTAGGGGCGTCCTTCAGCTCGGGCATCCGTGGAAGGCGAAGTAGACCAAAACTCTTCGCGACACCAATGAGATCTAAATCCTTTATTCGAAATATGTACGACGCTTCATGCTTGGAATAGGCTCGGACGAAAGAAACAAACGCCTTCACAGCCTGTCTGTGCGTAAGCTCTCAAGATCCGTCTACTCTGACGACTTGTCACTCACTTTATCATGTAAGGCACGGTCCTTCAACACGACAGAACGTATGATAGAGAGTCCCTGTGAAACCTCGGCGTCTTCAGAGTCATCCTCGTTGCCTGATCGCGGAGAGCCGTCTGCGTTTAATGGGGGTCGCTCCTTCAACGGGATCTTGCGAACGGACATGAAGTCTAGAATTAGTATAACCATAAGCATGATGTGGGACAAACACTGATTTTGCCTCGGCAGCTTGCGGAAAATCCGTAAGAATGAAAGCACTCACCAACGTAGTCGACTTCTCTACCTACTAGCAGGGTCCAAGCTGTACCATTTCGGCCCGCTCGCGCAGTCCGACCACAACGATGAGAAAACGTTTTTGGGTCTGACGGTGCGTCGAATTGCAGAACCACGTCAACATCAGGGAGATCAAGTCCCCGTGCAGCAACGTCTGTGGCTAGTAGGATGGACGGAGAGAAGGGGGTAGCAGGAGCTGAAGCAAAGGATTCGAGCGTTCTGGTGCGAGCAGCAGGAGGAAGATGCCCATGTAAGGAATAAAGGTTTGTATCCGGCGGAAGAAAAGATGCAAGAACCTGCAAAAGTTTCAAGACGCTGTGAAGATGGGAATGATGATAAACTTAAATGTACTCACCCGGTAAAAGTAATCAACGCACGCACACGTTGAGAAGTAAACAATGAAACGAGACGACTGCTGTTGCTGTATCTCATGACTGATGATGCGTGTGAGCTGAATGAGTTTTTCGGAAGCGCGACAGGTGACACAAAAATTTTGCAGGCTGAGTTAGGTTCAGGAAAGCAGGTCAGAGATGGGCACGAGTATGATAAAACCACGATTAACTGACTTGGCGGGGATACGGCGCTCCTCAATGAGCTCCCGAGCGTTCTGAGTCTCACCGTCCGCAAGTTTAGCCCCCGACCTCAGCTTCTTTGCCTGGACCTTGACAACAATTCTGGAGGGGTTTCGCAACCCTACGCGGACGAGTTCTGAGATGGCATCAGCGTCCGTCATGGTGGCGCTGAACAGGCCAGTACGGCGTTGTTTTGGTAGATGTGTAAGGATTTTTGTGAGTGTTTGCTGAAAGCCGAGGTCCAACAAGCTAAACACGAGTCAGTGTCGCTTTCTTAATTCGCTGAATTGAGGCATACGGACCGGTCTGCCTCGTCAAGCACAAGAACTTCTAGCTGCTTCACATTAACGACATTCCTGCCCTTGCCGAGCAAGAACTCTTCAACGCGGCCTGGGGTGCCCACAACGATGTCGGCACCCGTTGCGAGGAATCGCTGTACATCCTGCGCAGGTGATTGCTCTGATGATACGAGTAGCAACGGGATAGGATAAGGCCGTTCTTCAGGCCCATGAGGTTCGTCTCCAAATTCGTCCTCGGAAGTGAGGTCTACCGATGGTTGAGAATCGAGGAACCTGGTGAAGATACCATGTATCTGATTGGCGAGCTCTCTGTGTGGTTTCACTTGAGCAGGAACTTTTGATACGGGTGTAGATGATTTACCTTGTTGGCGTAATCACCAGCGCCCCAACTTCATTTTTCCGCAGCTTTGACTCTCTGCGAATGAGTTTTTCGAGGATGGGGATCACGAATGCGAGTGTTTTGCCTGAGCCAGTGACTGCCTCGACTACGACGTCTTTATTCTGCATAAAAAGCGGAATAGTGGAAGCCTGCACGGGTGTCATCTGAGTGTGACCCATGGCCTGTATGACATCTAGACTGGGGGATTTGCAAAGTCAATACACATCTCTCCCACACTGTTCCAAGACTACTCACATCCATGGTGTGAGGGTCGTTGGCAAGGACGACCACAGCCCGGCGAACGTTGCAGGAGTGGTCATTGATGCTGATACACACTGGAGTTGATGGCAGCGACGGTTATTTATTGGCTGCCGCTGTGTGTACCGCTGCTGCTTCTGTTGGCTGAAATTAGCACTGAGTGTAGAAACGCAAACTTCAATCATTCCGCTGTGTACGGAGCCCGCCGATCTCCCACGTGGAGACGGAGATCAAATGGAGATCCCATCACCGATACAATCGTTATAACGGCGGGCGCGGCCATAGGCGCTCACAGACTCAACGCCTGAGTCAAACTTGCGAAAAAAATGTTTTTGTTCCTTTCAGCCGTACAAAGTTCAGTTTTCCGCACTTATTCAACTGCTAACGCGCGCAACGTCTTACAAATATGTTTCAGGGATGCTCAATATCAAACGGGACTGGGTAGTCATGCGCTGTGCACGACGTTGCAAGAACTGGATGTACGATAACCTAGAATGATGGTAATTCACTAGCAAACCTGCAATTGCGCAGGAACTCAACGTCACCAATGTCGAGTTTTCCTGCAGCTGCAAACTCTGAACACATTCTCTCGGACATCCCGGTATGTATGCGCCTGCTGCCAAGGTTTCAGCGCTGTATCTACGCTAGTTCTGACGCACAAAAAAACTAGGAACTTTGCCAGAGGATGCGGGTCATGTTGAGCTTCTCTCTGGATGGTTGCGCATTGCCCCTCTTGCTGCGATCATGTAAGCAGCGCTCTTGTCGGTGCGAGGCTATAGTGTGGCACTAGGACTAGCGTCCGCCCGCCCCCCGTGACATTAGACATTAGAATGGTTCAGCCAAGTCCAAAGCTGGACACCGCTAACTCGTCCAAGGTGCCTGTGGCCCTGGGAGAGGACGCCTATCTCTCCGAACAGCAACGGTGTACAGGCTTAGAACTCTTGATCAATGCAGCTAACAGCATCATGGCGAACTGGCTATCTTTACTAGAGCGAACCTGCAACATGTTGGCCGAACAACCGCCGTAATTAGGTAGGTGATTGTGATACACGCCATTGCAGTACTACCTGGAACACCGCTTATCCTGATCTGTAGAATTGGATCTTCCTGAAACTCGCAAAATGCTTCGCATTACGTTGGCGCTTGACGATCCAAACGTAACAGGCCGCCAATACAGTTGGCTAGCAAGTTGCTCACTTTCCATCCTACGCACCCCTCGGATGTGTGCACGCAAGACCCTAAACCCTTTTTATGGATCGTTTCTAGGTATCCACATTGTCTCGGCGCGGCAGAAGCTGCTATCTGAGTTTTGGCGGGTGATCAGTTCGCAGCTCGCGACAGTATAGTCCTGATTAGTATATATTCTACAAGTCGAATATCAGGCACTCCATCAGCTTTCCTGCCACTCTCAACGGACCGTACCTACAGTTCCTATTCTCCGACACGTCTCGGGAAATGTCGAGCACCATGCCCTCTCCCTCTCAGCGCAATTTATCCGCAACATCCAACGACAACACACGGAACAGCGCCTCCAGCGATTCAGATGCTCAGCCGTTGACGAAAAAGTCCTCCACCAAGTCGTCAGTGTATTCATCTGTTGCACTCGATGTCGAGCTCAAGTACTCTTCCTCTTCAGATCAAGCGCATGTGTACACTGCAAGTCCTTGAAAGTACGTCAACGTACTACACGGGATGAGCCACCTTCTGACGACCCAGAATAGGTACGTTGCCATTTCACCCCAGGCCACCCTAGGTGTGATCGTTGTGAAGATGGAAACCACGAATGCGCTCCCCGTAGTCGCAAGAAACGCAAAACCGCTCCGTTCGTGCTTTTTCGTATCCTATCGCCAATATCGTTGTTAACACGTATTGACAGGACACAAGAGGAGCTACAACTACGCTCTCGCGAACAAGATGAACAAATCAACTCACTACTCTCTCAGTTCGATTGCCTGCGGATGGAGGCGAAGGTGACTGAATGGCAGAAGCGGGCTGCTGCCACAAAAAATGTCGGGGGACTTGTGGGTATGTCGTGATTGGTATCTCATGAGTGCACCAGTCGCTTATTTTTCTACTTTATACAGCTCGTCTGGTTTGCCCGGTAACATGCCACTATTATTCTACTCTCATCGGCCCACTCGAAGTTGACCTCTCTCGTGAGTTAATATTTTTGTCTACGCAGCGCAACACCGTGACTGACTATGTATGGTGGGTTTAGCGAGCAACCCGCAATACGAACGCTTGCCAATGCTTCTTCGCGCCGGCATTTTAGAACCCTATGAGGTTCTTGACCTGTTTAATCTGTGAGTCTAAATAGTGTATTTACCTTGTCAGCTGACGAGAACTCGCGTTAGATTCTTTGAGAGGATAAATGTGAGTTATAGATGTCCTTACTCTGGGTTCGTTGTGATTTAAATATCACTCTGCTAGCCGTTCTTCACCCTCCTTGACGGCGAAATACACTGTCCTCAGATACTCATGTGGACGAACCACTTCCTCTTTGACGTTGGTAAGTGGTAAGCTATATCCCATGGCATATCTTCTGATTTCAAGTGTTATTAGTATGTGCTTGTGCTTCACGGCATTATCTGCGACGACCTGGGCTCTATGATGTGCTCATGGATATCGCGCGAGATGCTGCGGCAGAAGCACTAGTCTCTGGGGAGAAATCCGTAGAGCTGGTCCAGGGATTTCTACTTCTATCCGTTTATCCTATTCCACAGAAGAAATGGAGCGACAACCGTAGCTGGTTATTCATGGGCGCTGCGATTAGGTACGAAAAGCTTCTCCTGCACCAATACGTTCAGGCCTTATATACACTTATCTACGCTTATACAGACTAGCGCAGGAACTGGAGCTCGACAAGATGCCCACTGGGGACAATGAACGGGAGAGCTTCAATAGAATCCGGACGTGGCTGAACTGCTTCTCGGTTGACAAGTCCCACGCTGCACAATTCGGCAAGATGCATATGGTAAGCTTGGATGACCAGGTGGTACGAAGTGCTGTTAGGATCTGGTACAAGGCCTCTCCGATGGTTAACGCTCCATACGACATTGGCCTCTGCGCTTATTCGGAGATGCTGCTCCTATTAGCTAAGTTTCGGCACGAAGTTGGCTTTCGTGATGATTTAAATCAGAAGTTTCTCGAGGCAAGCATTCGCATTTTGACGTCGATCATCATCCCGAATTATTGATCCTTGTTGCTAGGGATTCGATGTCGTTGCTCACGCAACTGCTTTCGACAAGCACTTCGACGAACTATCGACTTGGTGGTCTGCGACGTTGAACGCCGACCCTAACTACAACTTTTGTCAGTCTCCCGCCAATCTTTTACGTTCGTCGACTAAATTGAACAATAGGCCCTATAATCCGCTATCGCACTCATAATTTCACTCTGTATGTTCTTTCAGGTTGCATGTTTAACTCGCCGTGACAACTCGTCTATTTTAGTGTCTCCTCCTACATGCGACTAGTCGTTCTCTCTGTTGGTTTCCAATACGCTGTCAAGAAGGGAATTACTCGCGAGTGCTATATATTACAGCAAGTATGTGCCAATTAGTTCATGAGTGGATAATAAGCACTGATTCATTGAACATCCAGTCAATTGCAATGGCCAGATCTGCCATTCTGACGGTGATTGATCATCTCTATCCGTCGGGGTTTCTGAGTTGGGCGTTGGAGGTATTCCAGTGCACGCGTTTTCATATAGTGCTTTCTCTCACCGCTTTCTCCGACAGGCGAACTTTCTATATATGGCGTTCTCAGCTGCATTTCTCTTAAACGTAAGGCCATCATATATCATGAGATAAAATAAGCACACTCATCAAGTATTTCAGCTCCTTCGGCCCAAGTTTCTTCCACTTTTGACTGTAGAGCAATGTGCCGAAATCGTTGGTCTGGTTCAGGCGCTGATTAAGATTCTAAGTTCAAACGATGTTGCCATCGACGGACGGCACTCCCCTGCGCTTTACTCAAAGTTTTTGCGCAGTCTGCTAGAGAAGTATCGCACTCGCACACCATCCCTGCAAGCGGACATAAATGCTATCGCATCATCACAGCCGCAAGTCTCAGCCCAGTATCAAACACAGCAATACCCCCTCGAAACGTATTCTTGGCCAGATACCACTCTGTCCAATGTTGTTGCGCCGCAAGCTCTTGGAGACAAACACGCAAACATGGGTACGAGTACGTCGTATGAAGGGCATGTAGCTCGCCAGCTCATTGGCGAGCCAGATATGGACTTCAGCTTGACCCATTTTGTGGAGAGTACACGCAATCCCTCCAACAACACTACGGAGTCTTCTCCATCGCCCTCCCTCCCTATGCCTGCACCGGCATATACCCTGGAGGAGCTGCAGCAGCTGGCCTCCACTCCTCCAGGATATGCTGATACTGCTTGGATGAGACCATTTTTTGGAAACATGTAATTTGGTTTCACAGCCTCGGAGAACGTGCTCCTAGTAATCAACGGCAGTGTACTGGCAGTGTTCTTGTAAAATACTTGTATTTCTTCAGCAGTTCTGTCGACTCTGCTCTATTACAATATGAAACATGTAATTATCGACGCGAAAGAATATTTATTACCCCCTCTATTAGGATATTTCTGTCTAACATTAATTAATAGCTTGGCTTTGAAATCACGTCGTGAGCGTCATGGCCGCCACTAGCAGATGATGCACGGTGATAACGCCCCTATACAACTTGTGATGAATTTAAAGGAAAATGCTAACTAAAGCTCCTCTGTCTTGAGGTCTCGTTGAAAAGTAGCTGACCTGCCGTCGAAATTCACTGTAGACCCGGAACAAATGGCTCAGGTTTGATGCAAGGCGAAACAATGTACACACCTTCCTTTTTGGGCGATACAAGCGATATCCGCATGTATGCGGGGCGCTTCCGAACCTGTGTTGACCTTGCCCTGCCTCAACGTCGACGTCCAAGATTAGGGCCTCCTCTGGACAATACCTGACGTCGAAAACGGTGAATTCTACTGTTAGGTATGGCCATTACGGACAATGAAGCCTCCAGCATAGGTCGACCATCACCCGCAAGAACCGTTACTGTGCCGTCACCTCTGCCCTCGGTGTCCCTCAGTCGAGAGCATATCACAGAGGCATTCAAGAATTCCCCCGACGGTGGAGTCACGCTCGACTTGACTAAAAGGAACTTGAGTGATGTCGGCGAGGATGGGGCATCTGAGTTGGCAGTTGTTGGGCATGTAGATGCGGACGGGGAGAGTGCGGTAGTGAGGTGCGCCGTTTTGCTTTTCCAGATCGAGGCAGCAATCCTAAAACCGTCCGTAGGATAGCGTTGGCTCACAATCGCCTCGCCACACTACCTATGGCATTCGCCTTGTTGACACGGCTTCGTTACCTGGTCCTCAAGGACAATAACTTCACGATATTTCCTGATGTCGTAAGTTGCGAATGTGGCTGTACCTGTACTTTACTGACCCACGTACTAGTTGACTGTTATGCCATCTCTGGAGATTTTGGACATTAGTCGTAATAAGATCAAGCGTTTGCCTTCTCAACCCGGTTCCCTCACTAAACTACGGGTCAGTTTCTAGTATATCTTCCTCATCCCTCTCCCATAATAACACATTCTTCTATAGGTATTTTCCCTTTCTCGCAACAAGATTCACCGACTACCTGCATACTTCTCGCAGTTTCATGACCTGAATCTGTTCAAAGTGGATCACAATCCGCTTGAATGGCCACCAAGAAATGTCATGGAGCCATCACCGCCCGGTGAGAACACTGAAGCAGTCAAAGCTTGGATTCAAGACATACAAGATTGGATACAACAGAATTCTGCAACAGCGGAACGGAAGATCAGTGATGAACAACAACAGCAGGAAGCGTCATTAATGGATTTGGATCGTGATTCAATTGGGTGAGCATCCATATACTTCCATCCAATTAGCCCTAAACGTTTCCACTTCCGGAACTAGAGATGACTCCCTAGACATTCGACCAACGTTTGACACTAGCTTGTTTATTGAGGACTCTTCCTCGCCCCAACATCATCGGACGTTCTCCCTGGATTCAGAGCAGTCCAATTATTCTGACAACGTGTTGCCGATGCCAACAATCTATTCATCACGATCTCCCAAGTCTCCCCGACCTCCTCGGTTACATCTTGATGCTGTTTCCGCACATTCTTCACATACTTCTCCGCATCGTTCTCCCGATAGTTATTTACCGACACCAGACGACTCCGTGTCATCTACAGATGAGGATCTCACACAAACACAAAGCTTAGGCCAGCTACATGGTAGGAATGCTTCGTTTGCTGGAAGCGGCGGGTCCGCGCCACGAAGCCATTTACCACCGAAGAAGAGCATGCCTGATCTACGACCCGCAAAATTGAACCTTAACGGTCAGAGAGATCCATCCCTTCATACAGTTGACGAGAAGTCAGGAATGCCTTCCCCGCCTCATAGGCAAGAATCCGATTCATCGAATGGGTCGCTCAATAATTTTCGAACGCCTAAATTCTCGCCATCCGTCGTTGCTTCCCCCGTATCCTTGCATCGTCCGGCTCCTCATATGGAAGGGGAAAGACACAAATACTTCCGTCGAATGTCGTCTCTCAATATGGGAACCCTGGTCAAGACAACACCACCTGCTCTTCTAACGCTTGTGGATGGCATACGAGGTATCTTGTTCGGTGTCTCCCAGATATATCAAGGTCTCCAGCACTACACCGAGTACGCCATTGACGAAAGGCTTTCAGCTGTTTTGCTGAAGGTGCTTGATCCTGCAAGCCTGTACATGAACCAACTCATCAACGCTCTCGATCGCTTCGACACTATGAGTCGAAGGACCGTTCCCTCCCCCGCCGTCTGTAGGTCGGTCGTCGAAACATGCAGAGACAACGTAAACATGTTTGGTAAAGCCGTTGGAGTACTTACATTACAACTCAAGGTTCTTGCGACGCATGATGATGTCCGTTACACCAGACAGATGCTCTTAATGCTGTATGGTGCTATGGCAGAAATAGCAGGTGCTTGGACTTCTATAGCTAGTCAAATGGAGGCTGTGAAGTCTTTCCTACGTGAGCACGGCCCACCATCGGCAACGAAGTCACTCCCAACACCATCGTCCTCCCTTGAGGTTTCCACACCATCGACTGGTAGTACCGTGACACCCACTCCTTCCCATTCTGCTCCGAGAATGAATGTGCGGTCACCGGTTAACGGTACATCTGACGCAAGGGCACGTATGGCTAGACGTCATGCTGGATCATTCAGTTATAAGGATGTAGAGCTTGGTATGCTTCTACCTTCTAACTTGGATTCGCCTCCTCTCTCCTCTGGGCTAGTTGGGGGACCTGCTTCTTCAATTCCGGTACCTCGAACCATGCGCCGTATACAAACCACTGGGCCCAATGGGATCCACGGCGATGGAACTATCCGTCCTTCTGTCTCGACGAGAGCAGACTTCCATTCGAGGCAGAGTTCTGCAAGTTCTTTCCTAGCATCAGCCACATCTTCACCTGCTCTTGCACTGGCGAAGAGCCCTTCATTCGAGGCGATGTCTAGTGCACATACCATAATTGATGGGGTCGCTGTAGACGCTATCCGGCATGCCGTTGAATCAGCCCCGCCCGTGTGGAATCTACTGGAAGCACTGTTACGCCAGGACCCGATACTCCAAGAAACATTACTTGAAACCCTACGCAAAGCTGAAGATGTCACATTCAGACTTCAGGAAGATATCCGTGGTGTAGCAACTGATTCGGGTCGTAGGAAGGTGCTTCGCGAGGACGCCCACATGTTCGCAAATGTGAGACCGATCCGCCATCTGGATTTTCTATTGCTGATATTCTTCATTTAGACTGTCACCCAACTCTTAAATGTACTCAAGACATATGGCACGGCCCATAGTCTCTCATCCGACTTAAGAAACTCGATGGTCCAACTCTCGCAGGCTACTCAAGATTTCCTAATGCTCTTGCATGTCTCCTCATTTTCTCCGGCCCAAGCACAGCGCCCATATTCTCCTATGGTAGGTATTCTCTCCCCTCCTCCGCCCCCTCAGGAGGATAACCGGTTGGGAGCAAACTTATCACGAAGCCGAAGTGCGGTGGCCTCTGTTGCTACAAGGACCCTGCCTCTGATGAAG
Organism: Irpex rosettiformis; assembly: GCA_022160335.1. NCBI lineage: Eukaryota > Fungi > Basidiomycota > Agaricomycetes > Polyporales > Irpicaceae > Irpex > Irpex rosettiformis. The sequence goes on from MU274901.1 coordinate 233,227, forward strand.
GACCCGCCGCGCAGTGCACTCCCTCACGGATCGTTCATGCTTTCTCCGCCTCGTTGAACTGTCTTTCCCAGGTTTCAGGTCTGAACGTTTAACATCCAGACTTTATCGTCCAATTCACTTATTCGAAATAAGTTATCATCGGTTTTATCGCACTCTTTTCGTCTTCACTCTCCGTTCTCGCCTTCATTTCATCACTCTCTCCTCTATCATCCCCCTGTTTGTTCCGGGCTCTCTGTTCATCTCACATCGCTATCCTAGTTACTGAGCTTCATGCTAGTATGTGCAAATACTTTTCTCATTCTTTCTCTACCTACTTCTCCACGTACCAACATACTCATCTGCCCCATCACATCGTCCCACAAGATAATTGATCACGAAACACGAAACGTCGACATACGCATGTTATTCCAGTATAATATTATCAATATCATCTAGTGGAAATTCACTGTCCATCATGTATTGTGTACCATCGAAATGATGAGCGTGGTATGTATATCTGTGAATTATGTACGTGCATGAGTCAGTCAATATTAGATTGGTATCGTGGAAGCATCCGGCATGAAAATCTGCATCGTCGTAACCGCCTTTCATCATTATGTCCCACCCTTTCGTGATCCGTCATCCCTAGCCACCACCAGCCAGTAGCTATTACTCATGATTACTTTGGCCTAACCTCGCTTAATCTTACCCCACGATCAGCACTCGCAAGTACTCTATCGATCTCTGCCCTGATCTCCCTCAGATTCGCCTTTAACGTTTGCGCGTCCTCAAACTTCCGAAATGTCTTTGCCTCTTCAACGAAACTCTCCAACAGAGCTTCTTGTTCGAGTAAAGGTTGCAGTACGCGTGCTACTTCAGAGTCCGGGTCGATGATGGGCTGTTCGTTCGGAGACGGGGTCGAAGGAAAAGACGAGGAAGGCGAAGGTTTCTTGCTCGCCTTCGGGAGTGCCTAGGAGAGCCAGCAACCAAAGACGTCGCAACAATCAGTTTCTATTTTCTCCGAAGTGAAAAAAAGAACAGTGGAGAGACTGACCTGCAGCGGAAACATATTCTTCTGCAAGAAATTATTCGCCCTCAGGATGATCGCTTGATGAACCCGATCTTGCGAGCTACCTGGGCCACCCGGACAAGGCAGCTTTCGCATCCTCTTGGCAAGGGCGTCGTACTGCGCGAAGGCTTCTAGCAAACGTTTACGTGCGGCGGAGGCTTCGACACTAGGGCGTTCCTCATGGCTGTAACGCCGAGAGTTGCTGTGAGTCTGCTCGAGTGTGAATAGAAGGGAAAAGGCATTGCATACCTTAGGCTGACCATAAGCTCTTGGAAGTGGGGAAGTGCGTCTTCTATCTCCTTCTCCAGAGATATGAACGCTTCGTACAATCTGGTGAAGAGCGGAACCTTCTGTGCATCCTGGATGTACTGTTTTCGCCTGTAGATCATGGCGTTAGTCAATTAATTATGAAACGCAGGACAAGGCTAGAGAAAGGTGAGAAACTCACAACAACACTGGCTTACACTCCCTACAAATCCTCACTCCCTTCAAAAACTTTTCCTCTGGACTCAACTCATCCCTCTCTTTCCCTTTCTCTCCGCCTCCTATCCTTCCCCCAGGCTGACCCCCCTGCATACTAGCAGTCCTCCTTCTAACACCGTAATCCACACCCTCCTTAACCTCTTCTACGGCACCAGTAACAGGGTCAGCGACGAACAGAAGTGAACAAGGCTCCGAACGTTGCGGGTGCTTGATGGGGAGGGAACATATGATACGACCACAGAGACGACAATGATGTTTGCGGTTTGTTAAAGGGTGGAAGGAGGCTCTGTTATTTCACATCACGCGAATTTAGTTCAGCACATGGTGAGTTGCACGGCAGAGAAGTGAAAGAGATGGATGCAAATAAACTCACTTGCACAACGGACACTCCTTGACGTCCCTATCCTCCTCCCATGGCGTAATAGTCTGCTCAGCAGCCCTAACATCCCCCTTCGAGTTTCCTCCCCCTCCTACATGCACACCCGCCTGAGCCTGCGTGACAACACCCCTCCACAAATCCCCCGCACTCTTCCCTCTCAAACTACTAATATCTAAATCAAAGAAACTCGACGCCCGGCGGTTAACCGCCGGTCCTCCTGGCCTCCCATTCAAACCACGACTTTCCTCCTTTTCTTTTTCTTTCTCTTTAATCTTATCAGGATGCGGAAAATGTAAGTTGATCAACTTCTCCAAACGCCTCTCAAGTCTTGTACGTTCCACACGCCCCACATCGCTCCTCGTACGTCTCGCCTCCAAGAACTCGTCCGTGCGAGGTCGGTAGAGACCTTTAGGTTGGAAGCCTGGTCTGTAGGTAGCATAAGTTCGTGGTGTTGAGGGTTTTTGAGTAGCTGTAGGGGTAGTAGCACGAGTAGTAGACGTAGAAAACGTAGAGGTAGGCGTGGGTAAAGGAGTCGTTGAGGATCTAGGGGAAGATGGCAAAGGTGTGGCAGAGGCCGATACATTCGAACCCCCAAACGAAGTAGGCGACGTTGTTCGTAGGTGAAGGTGAGGGTGTGTGTGTTGTGGCAAGGCAAGAGACGAAGAACGCGGTTGAGGTGTGATTATTTCTCCTTGTTGTCTTCTGTACGGTGCAGCTAGTGATTTCGCAGGGGACGGGGGGTTGGAACGTGAATCTTCTAACTGAAGATTCGGTATAGGCGGGAGTGGACCCTTATCCTTGTCGAACACAACAGAGGCAGGTCTAGATTGCGGAGACTTAACCCTCAGGGAGGACAAATCCGTTGACGTCGTTTGCTGTTGAGAACCAGGACCGAGGACCCGAGACGAGACAACTAATCCATTAGCCGTCCTTGACCCGCTTACGATCATACTTTGTGGTCGAAGAGGACTCGAAGGCATTGACGTTCGAGTAGATGCGTGATGAGGAACGCGTCTGAAGGTAGAGGACTTGCGACTGGGAGGTGCTGAGGAGAGGATAGGTTTAGGGCCAGGACCAGGGGATGTATGAGGCGTGCTGGACGATGAAGAGGGGCCAGCTATTGGTTGAGACACGTATGGTTGCTTGTGCGTCCCATTCTCACCGATAGTAGATGTAGGTATGGGAGGAAGAGAAGATCGTGTAGACGTAGTCGAAGCGGGCGATAGAGGTGTATCTTGTTCCGGCGGGGACACCGAATTTGGCGTCGGGGCAGTCGGACTCGGAGTAGTGATAATGATAGATCGTGTGTCTGGTATAGTTGGCGGAGGGGACGTAGCGGGTAAAGGAGGTATATCTCTCTGCGTCTGGTACGCGGTGACCACATCTGACATCGACGCATTTCTCCTCGTCTCGCCCAAAATTATCTTCTTCACAATCCCACTCGTCGGCACTGGTGGAAGCGGCGCTCCTCCTATGAACGGGCTCTCCTTCTCTGTCTCGTCATCACTGCTTTTGTACAATTTCTCACTATCGCCTGTGAAGTCTCTCTGAAGTGGGATTAAAGATTCGCTGGCGACATGCGAATGTGGAAAGCCATTGCCGGTGAACGGAGCTGGCAATGGGTGACTGTGTCCGTTGGTGTAGACTGGTGGACGTGAAGGTGGTGGTGAGACGTTCGGAGAGAGGTTCTGGAGGTGATTCTGCCCGCTGGAGTTTTGGGAGTGTCTCTTTGACTATACCTCGAACGATGAATACGATGGCCACAAATGAACAATATACCGAAGGACGTACCCTGTAAGTCTGGTATGGCAGATTGGAAGGAGTCTGCATCGTCCTACTGCGAGATCCTCCTGGCTGGACGATATCCTCGGCCGTAGCAAGAGATTAGACGGTCAAAGTACTAGAGAAGATCGATGCCCAGTAGAAAGAGCTCTGTGAATCCGCTGCAAGCAGACACAGAGCCAAATGTGCAGCGCAGCGCACTCGGGGTACTCGAGCAAGTCTTGAGGGTACTGCGCCTCAGTTTATTAACGAGATTCTAGGTGGTCGCAGACAAGTAGAAAGGTAGAAACTAGCGAGGCGCAGCGTGCGCCAAGTTGGGCGACGACGACCAACAGATGAACAGCTGAGAGACCAGCGGGCGGGTTGCCCTTCGAGGTCGCTGTGGACGAGGGGCGCTCGCGTGGAATCGACTGTGGAAGCGGGCCGGCGGTCATCGTATCTTACACTGATATTATTATTTCGAGTGCATTTATATCTGAACTACGATCAGCTTCACATCCCTCTCATCTTCAACTCTCACCAAGTCTCAGGTTGTTCAGCAAGGATGTCTGCTAGCAGTGGGATCACAGTCTCCTCTGAGCTCTCTACCGCGTTTAGCGAGGCTCTCACATCGCGCTCTGTGCGATTCATAAAGGTCTCCATCAAGAATGGTGCGTACACCATTACTATACTTCAGCAGTGGTACTCATATCATACATCTTGGTCTTTAGAGTCATTGGTGACAGACAAATCCATTCCACCATCCGGGACGTTCGAAGAAGATCTCGACAAGCTCGCAGACCTCGTACAGGACGATATACCAGCGTACATCCTAGCGAGGCAGGATAACCCTCACACAGACTGGTTGGCTGTGTTTTACGTGCCCGACTCTGCTAAAGTCAGAGACAAGGTACGCTACACGCTCTGTACATCATCTTAAACGCGTCTCATCTATCTCTTCTCATCTCTAGATGCTTTACGCCTCCACTCGCACCTCTCTCACCAAATCACTCGGTTCCGCGCCATTCAAGGACACTATGTTTGCTACTTCAAAAGATGATCTTTCCCGTGCGGCCTACGCCAAGCACCGGGCATCTCTCGCTGCTCCGAAGCCTATGACTGCCCGAGAGAAAGAGATGGACGAGATCAGGCAGGCAGAGAACCGGAGTGCTACTTATGAAGGAAGTAGGGCGAGGGTTAGTCATTCCCAAGAGGTTGGGCTTGGCTGGGCAGAGGAGGTAGAGGAGGCTATAAGGACTCTTGGGAGTGGAGAGGGTAGCCGACTGGTTATTTTGGTGAGTAACATAGTCGGGCATAATGGTGAGATGATGACCCAACGAGTTGGATTATACTTAGCATATTGATCACGCGACCGAGACTTTGCGACTGCACTCTGACGCGGTCGTTGAAGCCGACGCTGTCGGAGCTTCACTTCCACAGTCGGATCCTGGTACGCACGCTTCTAATGTCTTATTTTATACCATCCATTAGTCTGAACTTTTTTTTCGCAGCGTTTGCATTCTTTGCATGGGCTCAGCCTACTCGGCGAGATATCGGTGAGCCTTCTTCCTTGTCATGCCTCTTTGAAATCCTTACTAAGAAATTATTCTCCTCCTAGTATTCATATACTCCTGCCCAAGCTCGTCTTCGATTAAACATCGCATGCTCTATTCTTCGTCCTTCATCTCCACCTCTCGAGCTGCCGACAAACTTCTTATAGACGCACCCACAAAGCAACTTTCACGCAGATTACAGACATCGGACCCCAAGGAAATAGACGAGAGATATTTGAGGGCAGATTTGGCTAGTGTGCTTACAGGTGCTGGCGGAGCGGAAGGATCAGCGAGTGTAGGAGGGAATGCACAGGGAGCGGAGAAACCTGCGTTCGCCAGACCTAAGGGGCCTGTGAGGAGGCATTGAGTGGTACTGGTGAAGCCCGGGGATATTTGTGCACAATTAGATAAGTCATTGTCTCAGACAACGGAAGAGCTATAACAGCACGAAAGGTTACAAGTACAGAATATAACCAAGCGTAGCTTAGAAGCGTGCGCCTTCAAGCTTCAAGGTTTCCCTGCAGACGATATGTTTCGGTCAAATTTCGGATCTGTATATTTTTTCCACCTTTCAGCAGTGAACTCAGCTCGAAAGCTTTCTGCCACTACTGTCAAAGCCAGATCGGAGAGTTCCTGGTAACTTGTTTCCCCATGGGGCAGTATCATGCATCACGGCTTAGACGCGATCAAAAAGCCACGTTTACAGTGGCACTTTGGCTCCGTTGCATGATTCCCAAGACACACCTACATCAGGCTTGCCGTTCCCACACAGGGGCTCGTGGCCTCTGCGAGAAACCGTGGGCTGTATAGAGCACTTGAGGATGCCGTCATGGATCATGAGAGCTAAAATCGACGTCCGACGCAGGCATCCTGAGTCGGGCTCAGGCCGTTTCGGATATGGTTAGGAACTACACCAGGTGCACGCCTCTCGACTGTTACCACCACCTCTTCTTGGTCTCTTGAGAGAGGTAGCTTGAGTATCTCAGTCAAACAGTGACCATAATACACAGCAAGAGCGAACAAATTCAGTTGAGAAGATGTTAACTGTAACTCGCACATCTAGACGAATCCTTCCTTCCACGCGACCCCGATACCTCTGGTCCCCCACATCCTCCACCGTCCAACAATTAGCTGCTCCTGCTGGCGTACGCACAATTGTGGTCCCGGCCCCAATACCTCGCAAGACTAAAGTATGGGATTCTGTGGACGAAGCGGTGGCGGACATCAAGGATGGGAGCGTTATTCTTAGTGGAGGTATGTATTCTGGCACCGTATACGTACCAACTGGGCCTGTCATATGGACAAAGTACTTGCTCGACGAGATGTATACTGATCACACAAACGGTTGTACATAGGGTTTGGTCTGTGTGGAACTCCGGATACTCTGATTGAGGCTCTGTCGAAGAGGAAGGACGTCGGGAACTTTACTGCTGTTTCGAACAATGTCGGGTCGGGCGAGAAAGGTTTAGGTGAGAGTTCAGAACGCATACGTGCGAGAAGAGAGGCTGATACTTCCGCGGATGGGTAGGCAAGCTGTTGCATACAGGCCATTTAGACAAGATCATGGCTTCTTATATCGGAGGGTAGGTGCAATATTCTAGTCTAGTGTCCAAACGGTCTCCACGTCCGTCTAATAACTGAACGAACAACACTCACAGAAACAAATACTTTGAATCGCTCTATCTCTCTGGTAAAATCTCCCTTGAACTCATCCCCCAGGGCAGCTTGGTCGGTCGTCTTCGTGCCCACGCCGCCGGTATACCAGGGTTTTACACGCCCACGGGTGCCTCCACCGCTGTCGAATATGGCTCGATACCTATACGGTACAACGAGGGAGGTTTCAAGAGCGGTGTGAAGATCCCAGGGAACAAGAAGTTGGCGAAAGAGTTCAACGGAAGGAGGTACTTGATGGAGCCGGAGATCAAGGGAGATGTTGCGTTCGTAAGGGCATGGAAGGTGGATGAAGTGGGAAACGTTGTGTTTAGGTGAGCGTTGAATCTAGAGAGCGAAGATGTTGGAGGCGTTGTTTAGTTCCGCACAGATACACCCAGAACAACTTCTCGTCTATCATGGCCCGCAACGCAGCGCTGACAATCGTCGAGGTAAGTTTTCTCCCGCGCAACAGGAGATTGACCTTTAATTTTCATAATCTATCATCTTCGCAGGCGGAAAACATAGTCCCCGTGGGCTCACTCTCTCCCAACGCAATTCACGTCCCATCCATTTATGTCGATCGTATCGTGCGCGCCACCGCGCCCAAACAAATCGAGTTCACCACTCTCGCTCCGGAAGCATCTTCAGCAAAATCTGGAGCTGGCACAGGCACAGAGGCAGCGTTGTCGCCAGAGAAGCAGAAAGCCCAAGAGCAGAGACGGAGAATTGCCAAGAGGGCGGCGAAGGAACTGCAGGACGGGTTCCATGTAAATTTGGGGATCGGCATGCCTACGTTAGTTCCAGAGGTAGAAACGCTTGTTTTCTTTGTGTATTCGTCGGATAGCCTACTGATATGGTCGGTTCGAAACAGTACCTTGAACCTGGCGTCAAAGTCTGGCTGCAAAGTGAAAATGGTATTCTCGGCATGGGACCGTACCCTACGCGAGAACAACTGGATGCGTAAGTTTGGACATCTATCTAACCACTCACCAAAATTAAAATATTGACCGTCCTTGCTCGTAATTCTGCTAGTGATATCATTAATGCCGGCAAGGAGACCGTCACCTTGCTTCCTGGGGCGTCTGTGTTTGGTAAGTCGGGTTTTTCGCTGATTCTCGACGAATTCGGAGTTGCGCCCAGAGCAAACCGGTTTGTGGCGACTCGGGAGGGCTGTGGCTGATAGAACGTGTTTTGTGTATTTCCTGTGTGTTAGATTCGGCCGAGTCGTTTGATATGATTCGTGGTGGCCACATCGACGTTGCTATCCTTGGGGTGAGTGGAAAAAACTCGACTGACTTCCTTTTGGAGATGAGAGCATGGATGAGTAATGGATGATCTCACGCAGGCAATGGAAGTCTCCCAAGCAGGAGATATTGCTAACTTTATGATTCCTGGAAAGATGGTCAAGGGTAAGACTCTGTCACTAGCCATCGGAGAGTCGGTTTTCTTATCTCACCTTTGATGGATCTCCGCATAGGCATCGGCGGCGCTATGGACCTGGTCTCCAACCCCGACAAGACGAAGGTCATTGTCGTAATGGAGCACTGCGCGAGAGACGGCAGCCCGAAGATTCTCAAGGAGTGTTCGTTGCCGCTGACCGGTGCGAGGGCCGTGAGCCAGATTATCACTGAGCTGGGGGTGTTTGATGTCGACAGACATGCGGGTAAGCTTGTGTTATCGGAGGTGGCAGAGGGGGTCACGTTGGATGAGATGAAGGCGAAGACGGGAGCCGTGTTTGAGGTTGCTGGGTCGGTTGGGAAGATGCAAGGGTGACAGGGTTGGGGTAAATAGACGAGCGGGGTTGTATTCGTCATGTGGGCGCGGGTTCGCGTTTTGTAAGCTGGAGATGTATGTTCTGAAGAGAAGATGGTTCTTGATTTTTCGGAGTTTGTTCGTGGGCACATTACCAGGGCTGATCACACTGCGGGGGTAGGTGGACTTTGAGGGAGCGGAGGGACGTCGGTAGGAAGACGAGGCAGACATGTGCCACCATAATATATATATAATTTGTACATGGGCCAACTGGGAGAGACCTGGAGAGGCGTGCAGGGAGAGTTGCCTCGTTCGGAGTGGACGATCCGGGGTCAATTGATGGGAACAGGGGTTGATGGCACAGTCGACCCTGCGAAATTGATTTTAGGCCGAGGTGAATTTGACTGCATCGTGTCTGGACCGAAGCGACCATCGGTTTTGTTCGGTGAGGACGAGGGCTCCAGCCAATCAGCGTGCGCAGAGAGCAAAAAACGGGTCCTAAAACGGGTCCTAAAATCGATGAATTTCGCATAAAAATTCAGGACATGTGCCGGGGCAAGTGAGGGCAAGTGAGGCTTCGAATCTGGGGGATCTTACCTGGGGAAACTCGGAGGTCTTCCCCACACTCCGTCCATAAAACCCCGGCAATCCCAGCCTCTCCATTTCTCTCAATCATCCTCTCCTGGCCCCCGAGGGCGCAATCCGACTTCTCCTTTCCTCTCCTCCCTCCCATTCGCTCTCAGCTCGTCGTCGACCTCGCCATCCCACCATGTTGTCACTCAAGGCCACTGCAGCACATGACCTCGCCCCCGCAAGGCTATTGCCGCATTCTCGTCCTCGTCGATTAGGACGCATCGCCGCAATCAGGTTCCTTACAGTCGCCTCAAATGCCCCTCTACCACACAAACGGAAAGTCTGGGATTCCGCAGAGGAGGCCGTCAAAGGCGTCAAGTCAGGGGACATCCTGCTTTCAGGAGGTACGTCGACAACAATTGCAGCGAAAGGGGTGTACTGACGTGCTCGTGTTCGACAGGGTTCGGATTATCTGGTATTCCCGAAACACTCCTCAAGGCAGTGTCGAAACGTACCGACCTCAAAGATATTATCGCCGTCTCGAACAATGCTGGCGCTGGTGAAAAGGGACTGGGTGAGTGGCCTCTTTGCTTCTGTCTCACAAATACTGATGATCTATTCAGTACGACTTATCAAGGCCGGTCAGCTCAAGCGTTTGATGATCTCTTACCTCGGCGGGTGAGTATATGCGTATATCTGATTAGCGAGCAAACTGGGAAAATCTGACGCTCGGTCTGCAGCAACAAATTCCTCGAATCCGAGTACCTCCACGGACGCGTTGGTCTCGAACTCGTCCCACAGGGCACATTATGCCAACGTATCATGACTCACGCAGCGGGTATTCCCGCTTTCCTCACTCCTACTGGTGCCAACACTCTCGTTGAGACCGGCGGTATTCCAATTCAGTTCAATGAAGGCGGTCACGCCTCCGGTGTAAGGGTTCCCGGTCACCCCAAGGAGACACAGATCGTCGACGGGCGCAAGTACGTCGTTGAGCCGGCTATTCCTGGTGACGTTGCCTTTGTGCACGCGTGGAAGGCGGACGAAGTTGGTAACTTAGTTTTCCGGTATGCGTCAAACAACTACAACGGCGCCATGGCTAGGAACGCCAAGCTGACCATCGTCGAAGCTGAAGAGATTGTGTATGTTCTGCAGCAATTCCAAGTCTAACAATTATCCTGACATTTCTTTGCCTTCAGCCCCGTCGGTTCCCTTTCCCCCAACGCTATTCATGTCCCTGGTATCTATGTCGACCGTATCGTCAAAGCCACCGAACCCAAGGCCATCGAAATTGTCGCCCTCGCCAAAGACCCCAAGGAACAAGAGAAGGACGTCGACCCCAAGGCCGCTGCTCTCGCTGCTTCCAAGGATTGGAGGCACCGTATCGCTCGTCGTGCTGCTCGTGAAATCCATGACGGCTTCTACGTCAACCTCGGTGTCGGTATTCCTACTCTCGTCCCTGAACATCTCGACCCATCCGTCAAGGTCTGGCTGGAAAGTGAGAACGGTATCCTCGGTATGGGTCCTTACCCCACCAAGGAGCAGGTTGACCCGTAAGCGTCCTATCCATCCCGCTTCTGAGATATCGTCGATGCTGATTGGACGATCTTTTCTAGCGACACGATCAACGCCGGCAAAGAGACTACCACCCTACTCCCTGGCGCTTCCACATTCGGTACGGGGTTTATGATTTTTGTAGTTTATCCCTGATAGCGACTGACGCGGCGATATTTTGTTCTTGCAGATTCGGTTGAGTCATTCAACATGATTCGTGGTGGACACATCAACGTTACTGTTCTCGGCGCCATGGAGGTTTCGCAAGCTGGTGATATTGCCAACTTTATGATCCCAGGAAAGCTTGTCAAGGGTAAGTCTAACAACCAGGCTTTTGTTTTTTTGCGGCAAGATGTTAATGGCGCTTTCTCTATTTAGGCATTGGAGGCGCTATGGACCTCGTATCTAACCCTGACAAGACCAAGGTTATCGTCACGATGCAACACTGCTCCAAGGACGGCAAGCCCAAGCTCGTCAAGGAATGCTCTCTCCCCTTGACCGGTGCCCGTGCCGTTTCCCTCATCGTCACCGACCTCGCTGCCTTCAGCGTTGACCGTGTCGCAGGCGAGTTGACGCTGCTCGATGTCGCCGAGGGCGTCACCATCGACGAACTCCGTGCCAAGACTGGCGCGGACTTCAAGGTCGGTGACAACGTTGGCACGTTCTAAAAATACCAACCATTCAGCCCACAACCGACCGACCACACGCAACGACTCACGAAAACTTGGGGCTATTGTAGCTGATTGCGTGGTACAGACTTTAACCTCTATTCCCCCCCTGTGAGTAGCAGCAGCACATCGCTATCAAATACCCCGTCCCTTGTTTGTTTTGTTTTCTTTGGTTTGTGCTTTACGTGACGGACCGCGACGATCCATTGGCGAGGGGGTAATACTTGCCTAAATTTAACGTATTGCCTCCATCGATGCATTTAATACCGTAGAACTCGCAATTAGTTAAGTGTATATATGTAGTGTATGAATAGGAAGCAGTTGAATATGGGTTTTTTCTGGATTTTGTGTGATCGCGAGCTGTTGGTGCAGTGAGATCTAGACTGTGCGGTCGTTCGCGGCTGGGTTACAGTAAGTATTTGAGTACTGTAGCTACTAGTAGTATGTTAGACTCACTTGCAAGTGCGACTGCAACAAGCTCAGTTGAGGCCTCAAAGGAGCTCCCTCTGAGGGTAGCGTTGTACAATGCAAGTAAATCCGTAGAACCCTTACTAGTCCGTCCACTATCTAATCTGTCATGTAGTTGCATTCCAAAGAACCCTTTTTTCTATAACCTCGTGTCCGGTCATGGTGGCTGTGATATTAATATACTCTCTACATGAGGCACAGAATACATAACACTCCCTTCTACTAGGAATTTTTGCTCCCCGACAACTTTCTTACGGCGGCCCCCTCGTCAACTCAAGGTGTGTGGACAATGTCAACGAACGGTTCAATGTCCTTCGACACTACTATATCCGAATCATATGGAGACACCTCGCTAATACGCCCTCGGTCAGGTGCGCCGCAGCAAAAGTCGGACTCAACGATGTCTATTACCGACAACAGCATCTCACCCGCCAGCGAAGATGCTGGATTTGAGAAATCTGCAGGGGCAGGACGGGATCTGGATGAGGACAAGAATGAGGACGAGGACGAGGAGGCTGATATATGCTGCGTTGCAGTGACTCCCTTTCGTTTAATGGACAAGAGATATCGAAGACGATATTTCCTGTGCGTTCTTATTGCATCTCTTTCGGAGTATAGCTTGACGTTTTCTTTCAGGCCCAAATCGTATAATGACAATGTGCCCTATATCAAAGGCTTGAAAACTACCTTCGGGTCGTACGTATATCCACACTTTACATTATGAGGCATGCCAGCTGATCGGGACACTAGCCTAGGGTCTACGACGAGCCAAACCGCCATAGGAGAACTCGAATGGACGCCATGCGAATCACCAGAGGGGAATATATACTTTCGCGAAGCAAGCTATGTGCGTCCTTTGCCTCTTCATGCCATGCTTGAACCAACACACGATATTAGAACATAGTAACCTTAGTAGACCTCTATAACGACGATTATCGTGACGGAGTCTCTAAATGCGTCCTACATCTATTACACAAAATACGCAGCCAGCCACCTGAAGAACCCATGCCCAAAGACACCGAGATAGTTATTATGCTCGAAGATTATGACGGGGATGGCTACGTTTATGGATATTATTTGGCCAGCTGGGAGAAGCGGTGTGTGTTCTGGCTAGACGACGTCGATTGCGAGTTCGTTACAAGGGATGCCAGGGTGTGTGTCACGGAGTCGCACATCGGTATGTGCCAGTTTGGATTTAGCTACTGTTACTCGTCGCTGACGCCAACGCAGGAAAGCACGTGGAATATCTATTCTGGTATATTCATAAATGTTAACGTGAGTCTGGTTATTCTCGCCAAAAGACTAGCATGTCCTGATTTCCAGCGAACAGATCCTTTGATATATCCTGAAGCAAGAACTTTAGGGTGCATGCAGAGTTGTTCCCTTGTGGCCACGGTGCTCCGCAGGATGTTATTGACGAAATGAAAGATGTGCTCAACTCCGGAGTGTTCGGTGCGTTATATCTATAATAGTCTATGGAGAAGTAATTCCTCTGACATTGGCTCTCCCCATAGATGGCATCACTTCCAACAATTCCATATTCCCCTACGACAGAGTAAAAGCATCCGAGATACTCGGATGCTTGGACCTAGTGAAACGTAAGTCCTCTTTCTGAAGCTGACTACTCAGCTCATCAACTGATTGTGCATTAGCATCGCAGAAGAGTGCGAGTGATATGTGGATGGTTGGTATGTACAAGATCCATTCATCCTCAGCGCAGACAATCTTGCTTATAGTCGTTCTCAGCTCGCTGTAAGCAGAATCTCAGTAAGTCTAATTCTCATCCGAGCAGACATGCACACTTTTGACATAGATATTCTTCATCTAGCCGAATACAAATTCCTCAACTACCATGGTGAGCAAGGAGCTCGTATACGTCGCGACGACAGTGTTATCAACAATACCGTTCGCCGCGGGCGCAGCTTACTCTTCAAGTTGGTCATGCCTTTCTTGTTCTTCATGCCCGGTGTGTACATGAAGGAAATCGAGAGTGTTTGGATCGACGGGACCGTCGATTGGATTTCGTGGCGTAAATTCATTACGCTACTTCTCAAGGACTGGAACCAGTCCATTATTCCAGTACGTACTACCAACCATTGATTAACGTTTTATGGTGTGCTGATGTTCTGGGTGTACGATCGCTTGCTTGATATACAGGCTACAGTTATCCTCTCAGCAAACGTTGGATTACTCACAATCAAAAGTATCGATACCGGCTCTCCAAATCGGAGCGCCACGCAGATTTTGTCTTATATTTCCTCGGTGCTTTCGATTTTCAACTTCATAACTGTGCAGATCCTGTCCCACCAGCACAGAAACAGTGAAAGTTCCTCTGCGGCCAAAGCTGTGAGCACTTTCCGCCACCCGAACAAAGACTAATATGCTGATGATTCAATTCGTGACAGTGTAATTTCCTCGAACGTCGCTCGAAGCAATTTCTTGGTCTCGAGTCAGTTGCTCTCATGTTCAGGTTAGCAGTGCATCTCATTTTTCCTCCTCTGCACGTTACTGACCGGGGTCCCTAATAGTCTACCAACCGCTCTGTTCATCTGGAGGTACGAATGACGTTTTCTTCTCTACAGGACATTAGTGCTGATAAATTCCTCTAAAACTGCAGTATTCTTACTTTCCTGGCCTCATTAATGGTCGTCTTCTTCTGGAGAACCAACCTCGCTACTCGTATCTCCCTGGGCACAATCCTCACAATCCTATTCTCCATCACCACCCTCCTCCTCTGGTTCGACTGGAACTCCCACTCGTCCTCACCCGAACCCTACGAGACACCGGACCTCGACCGCTCAATATTGTGCTCCATCTGTCCTCCGGGACTACGTCCGTTCTTGTTCGGCGTAAAGGAACGGTGGCAGGCACAAGGGTTCTTCAAGTTGATAAAAAGGCGAAAGAGGTCGTCCGAGGCTGTTTCTGTTGCATCTACCCATTCCGAGTCGTAATAGATGAGTATGATGTGCAGAAAGGATGCGAAGACTCTGTAATTGTACGGCCTTGGGGTACACCTACTATTCTATACATTATACTCATTTTTGAATGGAAAATCTAGATACTAACAGTTGTACTGGTCACGGTAGAAATTAATGCGAGTAAATATTGATTACACAAGATACTTACTGGTATAAAAACAGATTCATCCTCAGGTCCTATTGTAGAAATTGGATTTGAACGTGGGGACGTAAGAGAGATGAGTCAAATATCTGTCCTCAGTGCCTTGCTGACTATTCGTGTCCAATGTCGAGCAGAGGTTTATTATAATTAACGAAGACCAGCGTGTCATACAGCCACCTCGAGGGTGGGAGCGACTCGAGAACCGAACTCTCCGATGTCATGTCCATATGTGAGACATTGCACATCCAACCGCCATAGAAACCGCAAAGAAAATTAAATAAATGGCGAGATGATGAAAACATACTGTTCGTGTTTGCTGGCAGTTCACAATACATACGCGTAGTGTTACAACATGTTTCAAGAGTTGTTGTCTTTGTTGAAGCCATCTTACACGGATTGCTTGCGTGTGGTGATCAGAGTTGCCAAACTTGAAACAGACGGCGGATGCACCAGCAGGCTCAGCGTCCTCGACGACGTTGCTGAAGCGCCGTCGACTTTGCCTTGTACTTACTCGTCGCTGCCGCCCGCATCCTGAACGAACTGTTGTCGACGTGCGCAGCATCCGTCGGTCGTCTGCCGACGGCCCGTATTTTTGGTTAACCATCGTCCGTATCGGCGGACAAGCCCCGGTCATTTTACGAAAAGCCTGTCGTCTGTGCATCTGCTTCTCGCGAGCGCCCACACTCCAAGGCCATCTGGTACACAACCCGACACCTTCTTTACACCCGTCCATATCGACGACCAGCCAAGCTCGACAACAACAACGATGAGCTGGTTTTCAAGCCTCTTCACTGGCTCGAAGAATACCCGCACGTCGGGGAGGACAGCCATGTCGTCCACCCTCGACGCCTTCAGCTTGCCGCCCTCATCGCCTGGCTATCCTGTGGACGGATTCCAGTCTGGCTCGCCCTTGAGCCCCACCATGACGATCCCCTCAGGCTCCTACTCGTACCCACCTCAGTCGCCAACGGGTTCGTACGACTATGTCCCAACAGGGTACGTTTTCTTCACAGACGTCATAACACTCACCGCGCGCTCACCTTTGTCCCGCCGCCCTCGCCCGCTGCGATCATTATTCTCGTCTTCCACATTAGCTTGACCCCACGCAGGCAGTCGTCTTTGCTACCCTTACACCAGTCTGGACCGATGAAGACCCCGTTCCCCCCATTATCGGCCACATGGAACAGACTACGCGCATGGCTGTCGAACGAGTATCCAGAACTGGGGGACACCCTCAATTACGGCATCCTTCCTCAGGATTTGGCGCAGATTGAGATGGCGTTTGGATTTGCGCTTCCGCAGGCCGTCAGAGACTCGTATTTGTGCGCCAATGGGCAGGAGCCCGAGTCCTCTGCGGTGTGCTCGGAGGGCTTGTTCTTTGGTCTGACTTTGCTTCCGTTGGAGGATGTATTGGAGGAGTGGAGATTCTGGAGAGAGGTGGATGACGATCCGAATACCGGTGCTAATCCGAGGTTGAGGGACTTGATGGACTCTATCCCGCCGGGTTGGGTTAGGAAGGAATATTCGTCGAGAGGGTGGATTCCTCTTATTGCGGATAAGGCCGGGAACTATCTCGGTGTTGATCTAAGCCCTGGAGAAAGTGGTGTTATCGGTCAGGTTATTGTTTTTGGAAGAGATTTTGACACAAAGGTTGTCATGTATAGAGGAGATGGGGAGCATGGGTGGGCGAAGTGGTTATCTGGCTTTGTTGACGATCTTGAGAGTGGCGAAGGGTATGAGCTTGGGACAAATGCAGAAGGTAGTGAAGGTAGTGAAGACTCAGTCGGGTACGAGAGCTACTTCTTCGACGGTACAGGAAGAGGGTCGGGAGACGGTGGAGGAGATGGCGGTCCAGCTGGTATGCGTCTGGCAGGCGAGTACAAAGGGTGGAACGTTCTTGAGGCTTGGGCCGATCGTAGTCTTCGTAAGTGGCAAGAATTGGGCATCATATCAGAAACAGAAGAGTCTCCATCGGTGCCAGTTAAAAACCAGGTACGGTGTCTGCTACTTTCCTGCTGTCCAGTGCTCTTACACGGCGGCGTAGTCAACCAACCCAGTAAGCCTTGAGGCGATTAAGGCATTGGCAAATACTTCAGGCGCAGAAGTACCCATACCAGTTGTCGCAGGGTCATCAAGGGAACCATCCACGTTGAATCATGTTCCTTTACTAGACGAACCCTCTGCTACACCAGAAGTATTGCCCATAATATCTGTGACAAAACCTCCTGCGCCCGTGCCTATCAGCCTTCCTACGGCAGATGACCTTGTTGCTATCTCGGATTCTACAAGCTCTGATCTCGAAGCCGGTGGCGATTTGGGGATGCGAGAGGTTGCCAGTGCTCTTCCTGCCGTCTCAAAGTCTCCAGTATCTCCAACCCCGACTCAGATGCAATCACCACATGCTGAGAAGCTCCCTTCACCCTTACCGCCTCCGCCTATCTCCCCAAATCATACACCTACAAGAACTTTTTTCACGGGTGAAACAGTCGACTCTCCCACTTCTGCTACTACGACTACCGATCTTTTGGTTGAGACCAGCAATTCTTTAGCATCTATTGCCGTTGAACCGTTGGTGGCTACACCACCTGACGAACCCCTGTCACAATCACAATCACCTCCAAGCCCTACCACCTCCGCAGAATCTCCTGTCCTAGTACATAGCGAGGATGCCCTTCCTCCCACTACGGATTCGATACGGCCCGTTAGCACGGACGGTCTCGCCGGGCTCGGGTCTGAGCCAATCTCCAGCGAGGGAGTTCTAGTCTCAGAGCCGGAAGATTCTGTTGAGCCTCTACCCGCATCAAAGTCTATGTCTCCAGAGCCGCAAGAGCGCGGACGACACGAGAAGAAGAAGAGCATCTCCGCTGGACTCAAGAAACTTGGCCATATCGGTGGAAAGCGTAGAACGGACTCAGTCAGCAGCCAGAAAAGTCAGAAAAGCGTAAAGCAATAGGTTTCAAAGCACACACATACACCACACACTTACTAGTTTGGCTTCAGGCTCTGGACTCCTTTTTCTTAATTATGTTTTCCTCCGCCTTCGTCTCCTGCTGATAGTGGCTGTGCCCCTCCTTCTTTCTTTTCGCTATGACCTTCTTTTCCCGACTTTGCCGTTACCATGAACTCTGCATACTTTCGCGAGCGTAATTGACACTTTCATTTTTTTTTCGAATTTTTACTTTCATTTTCACTTTGACTTCACCCTTGACCCTTGTTCTCGGAGCCATTTTAGCTCTCGTTCTTTCTTTTCCCTAGTTCTGTAGTCGCATCGATACCCATAGGTTCACGTAGTCATCTCATCACCGTCATACGCATACCTCCGTAAACAATTCACGCTGATCGCTTGACTTCAAGTTTAGAGAAACCAATATATTATTGTAACACAGTAAACGCTTTAACTGCCTTGAAGCCTGAGTAAGACTCAGGTTAAGTTGGAGTTTTCGGAGGGATTGAATTTGAACTTTCTTTTGAGATGCCTTTTCTGGTCACGATTATGGGCGCTTGTATTCCAGATTCCCTTATAAGGAGCTGAGATTTGTGCAGCGGCGACGGACCGATCCTTGCTCTACGCGGTCACGCACCTCGGACTCTCGTTGGCCGTGAGCCTCAATCTTCTAGTGTTCCTACCTCTTTGGCAAGGCACAGCTCCTCTCTGGACTGCATCTACTGCCTCGGACTCCCTTTCCTGTAGAATCCCCTCTCTGGGATTTGGTTTCCGACCCTACCTGGATTGTGTCCGCCGCCAACAATTGGCCCAAAAGGACCAAAGTGACTTTCATCCGAGCTCGGACCGTGTTGGTTCTTAGCCTCTTTGTGTTATTAAAACATGTCAGAGGGTGTAGACGCTTTAGTCGAGGAGCGTGTAGCCCAGTTACGGTAAGCACTGTTACATTTGGAGTGTGCAAATGAGCCCTTTCCCTAGCTAATCGTATATAATGGTTACTTGGATGGATAGGGAGATACATTGTCGACGGAACGCTTTGTTGGTAGAGATGTTCTATCTTATGAAACGAAAGGAGGACTTGAGTAGTATGATGGCATTGGAAGAGGACCAGGCGGAGTTGGGGGAGTTCATGGAGAATATGGATATTATGAAACTGTGCGTTGTGTTTTGGCCGTTTGGTTTGTGGTTGGGGTTTAACAGTTGGACAGACCAGACGTTAGTCATGTCGCTCCTTTGCTTAAACTCGTCGCAGGTGGTTCTCCCGTGGATAGCTCGAGTCCTGTTAGTGAGAAGGCTGCCACTCCGAATGGAAGCCCTCCCGTGCTGTCTACCGGGTCTTCCATATCTGAACCTACAGCTTCGCCAACCGTGAACCAGGCTCCCGTAGAGGAAGCAGTTGTACGCGAAACGACTGACTACGGAGAGTTAGACGAGGCTATGGAGGTTGACGCACCTCAGACACAAGAAGTTCAGGAGGATGAACCAAGTACTCAGGAGTCTACACTTGATTCCATAGCTGCGGTCGCTGCTGAAGTTCTGACAGACTTCGAAGACTCACAGCCACCGGAATCATCGCAGGTAGATGAACAAACGATGGAGGTTGAACACGTTACTTCATCTCAGCCGCAACAAGATGAACAGGGGTCGTCCACTCCACCGCTTGCAGAACCTCCTGCGACCATCGAGGCGCCTTCTGCGGAGGTCCCTCAGCAGCCACCAGTAATCACTCTTCCAGAAGAGTCTTCCCATGCTGAAAACGTTACCGTCGGCGCTACTGCTGGTCTCCAACGAACTACATCGAATGCAGAAGCGCCTTTTCCCATTGCTCGCATAGAATCACAAACAAGATATCTTGTCTCCGAAGCGCCTTCTCCTGCACCACCACTTCCTGACTATACTTTTGACATCCAGATGTCTTCCTCTGAAGCCCCGGAGGAGCCGAGAGCGATTGTACCGTCTATGACATTACTCAAGATTTCCGAGTACAATGTTCCTCCGCTGAAGAAACTTCCGATGGAGTATAACCGTAAGGGTAAGCCGAGGCCATCGAAGAAGAGAGACAAGGACAAGGGAGATGGGAGGCAGGAGTGGCAGCCTCTTGGGTTGGCCAAGTGGAATGCGATACTCCGCACGAATCCGGTTCATAAAAAGGTCGCGAAGGCGCCGAAATGTCTGAGTACCAAAGACTGGAACGTAAGTTGTAAATTTGCTCTGGAAGGACATTGATTCACTGACGACCATGTAGATCGCCATGACTGAGTTGAAGCTCATACGTACATTCGACCGTATTGATGCTTTGAAGGATGCTGGTCGCTGGAGCTTTAGACAACCGAAGAAGCAGCGTGGAGTGGGAGGTTTGATGAAGTCGCATTGGGACCATCTTATGGACGAAATGGTAAGCTGGTGGTCGCATCGTGCGTAGGGGTTTGCGTTCTGATGTCATATGCGCTGTCAGAAATGGATGAGGACTGATTTTCGCGAAGAGCGCAAGTGGAAGCTCGCAGTTGCTTTTACTCTTGCGCATGCCGTCATGGAATGGCATGAAGCCGGAAATCTCGACGAGCGTGTACGCCGAGGCATCTGTGTTCTCTGGTCCTCCGATGACCGCCATGACGATGATATCCAGGTAGAGCAGAACGACTTTAGTACACAAGATATAGAACTCGAGGGAATTGTGGAATCCAAGAGCGACTCAACTCCCGCGAACGATGACAATTCTGACGAAGACAGTGACGACGAGCAGGAGAAGGAGAGACAAGCTGTTCTCAACGCGTTAGACCCGTCTACAACCCTCCAAGAAGCCTTGGAAGATGTGGACAACGCTCTCGCGGCCTCGCAGGACATTCAGCCGAAGATGGAGGAGGTTGAGGATACGGCAGCGCTGCATTTGAACGCCCTTGTTGAGCAAGCGAGAATCGAAGCGGTAATACCACCCGCCACGAACAACGAGGTCCAGGTAGCTCTAGCACTAAAGCCGGGAGCAGGTGCTGCGATGTTGGGTGAGACCTCTGCATCTGCACCCGTTGCATCGTCTTCCGTCACAAAGTCAAAGTCGAAGTCCGCTGCGTACACTCATTTACGCGAGCAGATCATTTATTCGGATGTGGACAAGTTATTCCTGGACATTGATGATTTCGATCTGGTCAGGAATATGTCCGACTTGACAACGGACGAAGGTACACATCATGCACCTCCACCTCCGACAGACATTTCGGCCATTTTCCCTGACTTGCAGCCTTACGGATTACTCGAGGTACCGCCTGCGTTGACTGTCGCTGACGGCAAGAAAAAAGACCGACGTGGCGAGAGAGATGATCCCACCAAACGCGCCGATGACACAACCTATACGAGGGTTGTTCCCTTGAGTAAATTCATGATGCAAAAAACGACCTTGCTAGGACCTCTTGAGCCGTCGAAGAAATGGCACGATGGGGAATGGCACGATCTGGACGATACAACTGTTGCTGCTGACTTCGACACACCTGCCTCAAAGCCTACTGACGATACTATGTCGTCTTGTGCGTGTCCTGTTCTAATATCGAAACTATACCCATTATACTAATATCGCATTCTCAGGGTTGTTCGAAGGTAATAAGCCAAAGCTGTCTCCCGCGTCGTTACCCTTACCCCTTCCCATAGGCCCCGGCCCTAGACGTCGTGTGCACGAGTATCTTATGGACCCTAGGTTCACACCAGGCGCCAGTGGGTCGCGAGTGAAACTCGCTGAGTCTACTTGGACGCCAGAGGAAGATGTTCTCCTCAAGAAGTTTGCAGACAAGTATCCATTCAACTGGCTTCTCATTGCGGAGGCGTTCAATGGTGCAAAGGTCACCATACCTCTGGAGCGGCGAACACCTGCGGAGTGCTTTGAGCGTTGGAAGGCCAAGTTTGGTCCTGCTGCTCCTGCGGAGGAGGAGCACAAGCCTCCACCGACACCCACGACGTCTATGACAACTCGTGGGACGAAGCGGTCTCTCAGCACTAGTGTCAATACCTCTGGTGGCCCTGGTTCTACCTTTGAGTCGAGGAAGAAGCGTAGGCACAACGTTATGCACGAGGCGATTCGCAAGGTTGTCAAGAAACGTGAACAGGCTCAAAGGGCGAATGGTATGTTCAATACAACATTTTGCTATCGCGCTGTAAGCTGATATTGTACAAGCAGCTGCTAATCTACAGCGCAAAACGAATGCCCTGAATAATATGCACGATACTCATGGACAGTATACTAAGTTGCCTAAGAAGACTCCAGCAGAGTTGAGCCGACAGAAGGCGGATGCAGATGCTGCACATAACCAACAGATGCTACTGGATCGGAGACGGCAGGAGGAGCTTCGTAATCAGCAACGTATGCAGGAATTGGCGCAACGGCAACAGCAAGCGATGCAGGCGGTAAGTGTTACCCTGTGTAT
The DNA here is from genome assembly GCA_022160335.1 of Irpex rosettiformis. Lineage (NCBI taxonomy): Eukaryota > Fungi > Basidiomycota > Agaricomycetes > Polyporales > Irpicaceae > Irpex > Irpex rosettiformis. The sequence goes on from MU274901.1 coordinate 255,592, forward strand.
CGCATATAATGAATAATAGCTAAGGCCAAATTTGTTTAGGCACAAAACGGTCAGATGCGCATGGTTAACGGACATCCAGCAGGTCAAGGTGTACCACAGATTCGGAGTCAGGTCAATATCTCTGGTCAGCAGCCAAGATTACAGAATCAACTCGGTCTTAACTCCACTCGTATCGCGGGTTCCTCGGTTTTGCAAGCTCGCGTGCTACAGGCGGCTCAAGCCCAGCAGCAAGGTCATCCTGGCGTGTCGCAGAGTCTGGCAGCGGGTGCCGCGCCTGCGTTGAACGCGCACCTGTCGCCGCCCTTCAATCAAAGGACAGCGAGTACGTCTCCTGGATTAGGGCAACAGTCGCCACCCCCGATTGTAGCGCAGAATTCAGCGACATCTCCTCGACCACCTTCTGCACAAGCGCAAGTTCAAGCGCAAGTCCAGGCTCAGGCTCAGGCTCAGGCTCAGGCTCAGGCTCAGGCTCAAGCTCAAGCTCAGGCTCAGGCTCAGGCTCAGGCTCAGGCTCAAGCACAAGCGCAGGCACAGGCACAGGCTCAAGCGCATATGAACATGGCTCAGCAAGCACAGACCCCCATCGGACAGCAGAGGACTCTGAACCAAGCGGCGCTTGCGAATTATTACGCGTCAATAGGCGTACATGGGACATCACATACCGCGCAGGAGCAGTTTGCCCAGGCGCATATGCGTATGATATTACAGGTAGGTTTTGTGGGGTCAATTGTTCGTCTTCCGTGATATTTACCAGCAACAGCAGGCACAACAGGCCGCTCAAGCTCAGCAACAAGCTCAGCAGCAGCAACAGCAGAACGGGGGGTTCTAGAGTACTGGGATGTTGTTATTGTTCTTTTTGTGGATTATCAGATTGTATGTTTTGAAGACCAGTGGATACGTATTATTATTATTTTTCATGGAAAGATGGGTGATCGTTAGGAGATCAAGTTACAAGACGGGCATCCGTATATATAGCAGAATTTCCCACAAACCGAGTAACGAAATGGAGAAGACCATGGGTGAATACAGTCCCCAATCGTTGCATGACGATCAAGCTTTCCAACTCAATCTCTCGAGGAATTCCTGTCCCACGACCACGGATTTGTTCGCAGACAATCCCGTCGGACGTGCCAGTGCCAGCGCTTGTCTCGACGAGTCGGCCGGCCAGGTGAGGGATCGTCGAGAGTAGTCACGAACGATCGATGAGGTGCGACTCTGGTGAGGCTGAGGCGTGTATGTGCTGGAAGCTGGAGAGAACATGCTGGAGATGAGCGTAGGATGGAGAAGGCTCTCGACATGGAACGCAAAAGGCAGTTCTAGGGCGTCTACAGCACGCGATCCCCACGTGGAGATGAGATCAGAGATGGGAAGGTCCTGGAATGGGCTTGGAATGTGCGAGAAAGCGACGGAAACGACTGAGGCGAGAGTCGTATAAAAGATGGCCGCCCCGTCCCAGCCCCCGACTCCTCAGCTTTTTCTTTTCTTCTTCACGCACTTTCACGACCACCTCATCCACTCATCTCACTAGCAAAAATGTCCAAGGCCATCGGTATCGATTTGGGTACTACCTACTCGTAAGCAAACCTTGCTTGGCGTTAGATCTTCCCTGCAGATGTACTCACGATTATCTTTCTTTATAGATGTGTCGGTGTCTGGCAAAACGACCGTGTCGAGATCATTGCCAACGACCAGGGTAACCGAACAACGCCTTCGTATGTCTCCTTCTCGGACACCGAGCGTTTGATCGGCGATGCCGCAAAGAACCAGGTCGCCATGAACCCCCACAACACCGTCTTCGACGCCAAGCGTCTCATTGGACGAAAGTTCGATGACGCTGAGGTTCAGTCCGACATGAAGCACTTCTCCTTCAAGGTCGTCAACAAGGGCGGAAAGCCCTACATTGAGGTCGAGTACCGTGGCGAGACCAAACAATTTGTACGTTTCATTCGCTCCTATCTGTTGAATAATTAGTCTAACTTTAATGCCACAGTCCCCTGAGGAGATCTCATCCATGGTTCTCACGAAGATGAAGGAGACCGCCGAGTCATACCTTGGCACAACCGTTCAAAACGCTGTTGTCACTGTCCCCGCCTACTTCAACGACTCGCAGCGTCAGGCCACCAAGGATGCCGGTACCATTTCCGGTCTCAACGTCCTCCGTATCATCAACGAGCCTACGGCGGCTGCCATTGCCTACGGTCTTGACAAGAAGACACAGGGAGAGCGCAATGTCTTGATCTTCGATCTCGGTGGAGGAACTTTCGATGTCTCCCTCTTGACCATCGAGGAGGGCATTTTCGAGGTTAAGGCCACCGCTGGTGATACTCACCTTGGTGGTGAGGACTTCGATAACCGCCTTGTCAACCACTTCGTCCAAGAGTTCAAGCGTAAGCACAAGAAGGATCTCTCTTCCAACCCCCGTGCTGTTCGTCGTCTCCGCACTGCCTGCGAGCGTGCCAAGCGTACTCTCTCTTCCGCCACCCAGACCTCCATCGAGATCGACTCTCTCTTCGAGGGTATTGACTTTTACACCTCCATCACTCGTGCCCGTTTCGAGGAGCTCTGCCAGGACCTCTTCCGTTCTACTCTCGAGCCCGTCGAGAAGGTCCTTCGCGACTCCAAGATCGACAAGGGCAACGTACACGAGATCGTTCTCGTCGGTGGATCCACCCGTATCCCTCGTATCGTCAAGCTCGTTTCCGACTTCTTCAACGGCAAGGAGCCCAATAAGTCTATCAACCCCGATGAGGCTGTCGCCTACGGTGCCGCCGTCCAGGCCGCTATTCTCTCTGGCGACACTTCTGAGAAGACTCAAGATCTCCTCCTTCTCGATGTCTCTCCCCTTTCCCTCGGTATCGAGACCGCTGGTGGTGTCATGACCGCCCTGATCAAGCGTAACACCACCGTCCCCACCAAGAAGTCCGAGATTTTCTCGACTTACTCCGACAACCAGCCCGGTGTGCTCATCCAGGTATACGAGGGTGAGCGTGCCCGTACCAAGGACAACAACTTGCTCGGCAAGTTCGAGCTTTCGGGCATTCCTCCCGCCCCCCGTGGTGTTCCCCAGATCGAGGTCACTTTCGATATTGATGCCAACGGTATCTTGAACGTCTCCGCATCCGACAAGACCACTGGCAAGTCGAACCGTATTACCATCACCAACGACAAGGGTCGTCTATCGAAGGAGGATATCGAGCGCATGGTCAACGAGGCCGAGAAGTACAAGGGTGAGTTTCATTATACATGATCTATCTAAATAAGTCTGATACTGATACGTTTTTCTCTCTAGCTGAGGATGAGGCCGCCGCTTCACGTATCCAGGCCAAGAACGGTCTCGAGTCGTACGCCTACAACCTCCGTAACTCACTTACCGACTCCGCCACCGCCGACAAGTTCGCTCCCGAGGACAAGAAGACTCTCGAGACCCACGTTGACGAGACCATCAAGTGGCTCGACATCTCTCACGAAGCTTCGAAGGAGGAATACGAGGAGAAGCAGAAGGAGTTGGAGGCCATCGCCAACCCCATCATGCAGAAGCTGTACGCCTCTGCTGGTGGTGCCCCCGGTGGTGCTGCTCCCGGCGGATTCCCTGGCGGTGCTCCTGCCGGCGCGTCAGAGGATGGCCCTTCGGTCGAGGAGGTCGACTAAGCACATCGTCTGTCTTTTTCGATGTTCTGCGTTCGTCTCTTGTATCCTCTTATCACATAGTGTATATTTGTGCCTGGCTTCGCTTTCGGTGTTGGACCTAACGTCAAAAGTAATGATGCATGTATTGTAGCAATTTTTCAATTTTAGAGCATATCTCATTTTCTTTTTACTCTCAGTCTTTGGAGTGCGAGCGCGAGTGATTACAGTGTCCAGTTATTGGAAGTTGTCGCATACCGTTGCAGCTTTGTTGTGTTTTGTTGTTTTCTGAAAGCTCTTCCTTTGACGCATGTGTAGTTGTGTATTGGATAGTTCTTTTAGGTACACAGCAATACTCCGCGGGTCTTCGTACTGTACATATTGTATGATACAACCGGGAAAGAAGAATCTCGAGAGAGCAATGTCCAAAGACCCTGAGTCTGATAATTGCGATCATTCTAACCAGAGAGTCCGACTCGAACTCGAGACTAAATTCTCGTTCAAACGTCCTTGAACGCTCGTTCGTGTTGACAAGCCGCGTACTCGCCATATCCGTTTCCATTCGAGAACGGCTTCAACACTCCCGCCACTTCATGAGTCGGAGACTCGTCTTCGTCTTTGACGTCTGAGTTGTGTGACCGAAGACTAACTTGGACGACTCCATACCCGCCTTCATCATCCATCTCCGAGTGGATACCAACAGCGGGGCAGAACGTCGAAAGAGGGATGCTCCTGTCTGCTGCTTCGAACGTCCGGTGGTTTGGATATGCAGCATCGTCACCTGGCCAGTGAGATTGCGAGGCGTTCATGCTATGATCGACGACATAGTTGGAATCGTACGCGGTCGTGCGGAGGTTCATGGTGATTCGACAAATGATTGTTGTCATCAAGCTGTTACGTGGACGAGGAAGCTTATTAGTGTCTCCGACGATTGAGCTGTGAAGTTCAGAGAGGGACCAAGACATACCAAGCTGACGGTCTGGGAAGCGGTTGTGTCAGTTTGAACGAACAAAGGAGGTCGAATGGGTATGCTTACTGCGATGCGAGTCCTCTTAGGTCTGTAGGAGCGTGTAGGATCATGACCACCCATATGAGGTTGATCGAAAATATGGCGCTGTAACGAGAGGGAGGGGGGGGGGGGGGGGTCAATGTCATCATGGCGGGATTGGTACGTTTCGATGAAGAAGAAAGCAGCTTGAAGACGTTGATACATACGCAAAGTACAACGCTCCATCCTGTACCAAACTACTCAACAGACCCCGCTTGTGGAGCCTCCTTCTTATACTTGTGCTCCAACGCGATCGATTGACGGGCAAGCCTGATTGCCTAATCGTAGCTTGGTGGTGGTAGTGCATGTATACGGTTCGGGAGACGGTGAGTAGAAAGCATATGCTGTCAAAGGTGAGCTCCATGGAAAGAAAGAGGATAGAGGCGTGACCACTGCACGGAAACATTCAATACACGTTGGAGTCTGAAACGGAGATATTGAACGCGAACTCACATCTTCTTGGGTGGGAGGTACATGCAAACTGGGTCAGGAAGAGCTGGGTCATTGCATGTACGTCAAAAATGAAAAGCGCGCGACTTACAGTGATATTCGTAGTTGTCGAGGGGATCTAAAGCGGGTGTTTCACCAGAGGCTGTATATTCCCAAAGACCAGCGGCAGTTTCCGCTGCCAGGTACACAAGTAGGAAAGTCAGGAGATAGCGATTGGCGTTATACATCGCCCAAACTCTTTGGTGTGTGCGATGAGGAGTTAATGTAAGCGAGTGGGAAGATTGAAATACAAGTGTAGATTCTTACCGAATGCTCATGAGAATGCTTGGTAGGAGGCTCAGAGGCATTGTCATACCGAGAGGAAGGAAGAGAATCCAGTGGGCACAACGTTCTCGTGTGATTGCTGCTGAGAAGCTTCCTATTACGGGCCAGGAAAATATGGTTAGTTTGTGAAGGGGATATGCGGAGGAACATTGCTGACCTACGCAGACGACTGTGATGACGAGGATGGAGTAATACCGTAGCTATACGAGGGTCAGTGTTCGTTAGGTTCTTAGTTGCAGATTATATTGTTCACGCACGAGTATGAAAAGCCATGCAACTTGACAAAACGTAGTTTAGTCCTATGTAAAACAGGAAGACCACAATTCTTCACCACGACGTACTGTATGTCTTCTGCCGCTTCCAAATCACTTCAATCTAGATCGAGCATCATGTTCAGCTACAGTAATAATCGACTATGGTGCGAAGGCTACGTACTTCTTGCGAAAGTGTGATGATATGATCATACAACAAGATACAATACCCGGCAAGGAAGAAGTGCTGCGCAGGGACAGACAGTCAGCGCATCTCGTCCCGCATCCGTATGATAGAATCTTACCTTTGCTATTTGTCTGTGGATATTCAGAGGTTACAGCAACAGAAGGACAAGTGAATGCTACGCACATATCTCGGAGGGTATGCTGAACTGAAGGCGGGACCTCCATTGTGGCTAGTGGCTCGCAAGAGCCAAGGTGAAGACCCCAGACTGCGGCGGCGGAGCACTTAAGACGGCCTCCCAGCGACAGGATCATAACGCTCTAAATAAAAGCACGGAAGAGAAGGTGTGAAAACGTGACAAGCGTCCTTTAACGCTCCCATATTTGTCGATGAAGAATCCAAAGGGGTTATCTAGCGACCCGTATACATCAGCATCTGACCACGGTTGTGTGCGCCTGCCGAAGGCGAGTAGGGATTTCTAGTGTTATGACGGAAGCGAGAGTCATTGTCTATGACTGAAAGACAAACGTACAGGCGATGATTGACGTATAATGTTCTCTGTACTCGGTGCTCGGTACGTAAGATCGAAAGCTAGCATTGCAGAGATGCAGAGCTCCGAGAATCGCGATAACTGGATTTGTCGGAATAGGCGTGGCGGGCCACGTAGAGACGTGAATTTGGGTTGTATACGCGGGCATGCAAGAGATGACAACTTGATGCCTGTACCAATACCCGATGTTCAGTGGCAGATCATCGAGGAAAGAGCGATTTAAGGCTTACACCTTGTACGACTGCGCCATCGGATCGAGTTCCAACTAAGACTGATGCTTGCACGGGCCGAATTATTGCATTGCCTGAATCGGCCTTCAAGCTGGGGATTTCAGAGTTTGCATAAGAGCGGATCGTTTGTGCAGTCTATTTGATCACTAGTCTTCTCCGCCCAAGCAGCGTGTGCTGGAACGAGGGTTGATAGGTTAGAGAAATAAAGAAGTCGAAGTCATATCACTTACTTCATCTCTGACCGCCGGCCTGTAGAAATGTACTAGAGATGATCGCTCCGTCTTCATACGACCAGCACATTAGCGCTCCTTCGTCTGTGTTCACGTCCCAAGGAACACCGTTGCTCTCGCTGTCGAAAACGTTAAAGGATTCCATCACCTTTAGTTGCCAAATTCTTGGAACTATATACTGACCACCGAACTTTGCGCTGCCCGGGGACGAGCTGGAACTAACGTCAGCGTACAACACAAACACGAGTGAACTCTACTTGCTTACCCTTGAACGTTTAAACCTTGAGGCCTTGAGGTGATTAATCATGATACCCACGTCTAATAGCTCCTGACTCAGTTGATAGTAAATCCCGAAGCTGTACCCATGAGAGCATTATCTGAGAGTGGATTGAATGCAGCCACCTGGGAAGCATAGAAATTAGTAGTAACGTTACAAGCCAAGCGTAGACTTGCCGTTGAGCCGCGGTGAGTCGTCCGCTGATGACCGTCTTCGAATCAGCCAAGAACTGCGCAGAAGTGCGAAGCAACCAGGCATGGCAGAGCTTTTCTGTGTTGGATTGTTCGCACTGTAGCAGTACTGGCCTAGGTACGCAGACTGTCAGACTCTTCGCCATGTAGAGGCGGTGCAATACGCGCTGCGCATCTGCGAATGGTATGACCCGACTCTCTTTTTTCTACGAATGCTATGTAAAGTGTATATTCCATGTACAAAACAGCCTCAGCACGTACCTGCCTTGCTGCGTATGGCACTGCTGAAGAAGAGATTGAGGTTGCCTTCAATTCAAGAGTGAGTTATTTTCGCTGCAAATTTCGAAAGTCATTCAGCTATCCAAAACACAGAGACTTGTGCTCAGTTTTTTTTACGCTTATCCCGTATGTCTCTAGTTGAGCAGTTGGTAGTTCGAGTTCAAGTTAAGGAACTTCAAGACTTTCATGCTGGTAACTTCTAGGTAAGTGTGGACTCTTGGCTTACGGAGGGCACGGGCCGATACGTCGGAAAACACGCCGAGACCGGCATGTCTACGGTGTGGCACGTTCCCAAGCGTTACGCTCTGTGACATGATGTGACGTCAGACCTAGACTAAAAGGCACATCCCGGGCAGTATATAAACTCCCTCACCCTGCCTTTTTGAGCCCCCCTCACTTCCATCCATCTGCATCCACCTTTCCCAAACCTCTCATATTTGCTTAACTCACAAGTTAATCACCAACAATGCCGTTCACCGGTTCTGACATTTGCAAGGTGCGTGACGACGGCTTCTTTGATCATCGAGCGACGGGGGCTGATTTTTGTTGTTGTAGATCATGTACGTTGGATAGCCCTTGGGTTGTCTGCAGAAAGTTTTCGTTTCTGACTAGGGTTCCTGGTTTCTAGTCTCGCTATCATCTTGCCGCCAGTCGGTGTCTTCTTGGAGCGCGGCTGCGGGGCAGACTTTCTCATTAACATCCTTTTGGTACGTCCCTCAGTCAAAGCAAACATAGATTCGAGGCTGATCCGTCTCTTCCCATAGACTATCCTGGGTTACATGTAAGATTCTACGTTTCCACCCACAAAAAACATACTGACGACTGCTCCCTCAGTCCCGGAATCATTCACGCGCTATACATCATTCTCAAGTACTAGACACTACCCCTAGCGACCATACCCCGTGTAGCTTGATTCCGCTGAACTGTTTCCTGAGATTTTCACGACTTCATGATTGTCTACCTCATTATATCCCGTTGTTTATTTGACATCTTACTCTACTGTCCTATTGTATTAGATAGCCTCAGCTGGATGTAATTCATACCCTTCGGCTGCCTTTTTCCATGCCATAAATCCTTTGTGCCTTGTCCTTGCTGAAAATTTATGGGTAGATCATCGCTGACGTCCCGGGTTTGCTAGCCTTGCCAAGGAAACTCCACAACGCCTACGAGCTCCACTTTATCTCGTCCGGACCGAACCGTATCACCCTATTGTGGCCACAACATCAGTCATCGTGATATGACATAGGTACAATTGAGTTTCCTGTTCACGGTACAATTTCAAGTTTCTTAGCAACCTCTTACTCATCTTCGCTCTCTTCATCGCTATCTTCGTCGCTACTCTCCTGAGCATTGAACTGTTCTATCATCTTTCCACCGACACTCCAGCAATGTTTGATGCCCTCGAGGGTCGCCCCATGTTTCGGATGCTTCCCTTCGCCTTTAGCTTCGGGTTTGGTGTGCCACGCACGGATGTCGTCTTCATCCACAAGGTCTTCTTGATACAACGTCGCAAGGATCTGGCCAAAGAGAGGTAACCGTGCCGACTTTGCACAGTGATGCTAGGAAGCAACAAAGCACCGCCATCAGAAACCCTCATCCACAACTCAATAGAGCATCACTCACCTGAAGGATCTCAATCGTCTCCTCATGATCAACTCCACCAATCCTGTCAATCAACTCTCCCCACCTGTCTACGACCTCCGCAATCTCCTTCCTCTGCCCCTGCGCGTCCCCTTCCACGATAGTCATCTTCTCCACAACAGCCTCGACGACGACCTCCCTCACAGTTCTCAATTTTCCGTTACTGGCCATACGAAGTGTTTTGAGCTCAACAGCGGCGTTGTCGAGCGAGTGGTTCTCCTCAAATGCGCGTTTGACGGATTGTTTGAGTTCGTTGCGGAATTCTTGTTCGGCGGCGGCATCAGAGAGACCGTGGAGGGATGAGGAGGCAGCTTCGAATGTGGATGAGTGGAGGGAGAAGGAGGAGCGAGAGGAGGTATGGGAGAAAGGGCGGAAGGAGGAGGCGTCAGTTTCGGTGTCAGAGTCGGAGTATGCGGAAGAATCGTCATCTTCGTCGTCGGATTGTTCGAGGTCAGACGCTGTGTCACCTAGATGTAGTGCTGTATGTTAGAAAATTCGACCCCAGGGCATTGTGGGAACGAATGAAAGACTTCGTACCTAGTCGCATGAGTCTTTGGTTATCGAAACGTTCGACCTCATCTGCATCTTCGTCGTCTTCAGGGGGTCCTTGTGGCCAAACAATCCCATTCGAGCCTTCACCTAAGATACCAGGTGCATTTTCTTGATCTAAATGTTCACCATGATCGTGAGCTTTATAATTCAAAAAACGACCAAGCACGACCGATCACCGAGAGGGCACCTACGTTTCTCAACTTCCTCCCATTCATCCTCGCTATCCTCATCCTCTTCCAAATCCTCCCCATCCTCACCCAACTCCTTCAACACATCCTCCTTCCGTCTCGACACCCTCTCAAACGGACCCAACCTCGCATTCTTCCCAAGAACGACCTTGTCCCCGACCAGACTTCCTCTCTCGATCACACTCCCCTCACCCACCTCTACCTTTGACGCAATAATACTCTGCTTGATAACTGACCCCGCACCGATAGTCGTGTCGTCAAAAATGTACGCGTTATGGAGAACGACGTCAGCGCCGATAGTGCAGCGTTGACCGATGACGCTCGAGGTGATGGTGGCCCCGGCAGCGATGGAGGTGTGCGAGCCGATGAGAGAGTTTGAGTTTATTTTGCATGTCCTGTGGGCAGTGTCAAATGTCCGATAGGTTTTTTAGCGTCCGGGTTCGAGATTGATATATTGCGGTAATAGACGCGAGACAGCCCAGAAGGATGAGTTTTGAGTTTTGAGTTTTGTCCAGAAAAGGCGGTAGTAGGAAATCGAGAGGGAAAATGAGTGTTTCGACATGACGTACGGATCGGACGTGTGGAGGGTTTCCGAAGATGGTAAGTTTTGACATGACGATCGGGTCGGAGGAGAATATGTTTTCCAGGATATGAGAACGGAACGGAGGGAAGAGAAGACGGGGAAACGGGGCTTACCTGGAAAGTGAGACTGTGTTATCTTTGGCGATGTACTTGTTACCGCGGAGATGTTCGTACAAATGACCACTCGGATGATTGTCGTCCGGTACAAGCGGAAACGTCCAACGGGAGAGAATATCCTTGCTAAAGGCGTCAAATGTAATGAAAAGCATGAGAACTAGAATGAAGAGATGCGCTAGGCCGGAAGAGAAATGCGAAGAAAAGGCACGTACCTGACTGCATCGTAACTGCGAGTATCCGCGACGCGGGCGGCATAGCCTTCTTGAGCGACGTAGCAGTGAATGTTCTTCATCAGCAAGTCGGAAGACAAAACTCCAGAGACAAAATCTCTGCGGATATCGCCATAATCAAAGTTATCTTGGAACAACGATGGGACCTGAACGCCTCGGATAGTATCAGCGGCTGCAACATTGAATGTAAAGCGCACAGGAGGAGTCAGGCATGAGAATTATGGAAATGGGTACCCACCTCGACGGAGCAAACATCTATCATGCAGTCGATAAGGTCGTTGCGTATTTGGACCTCTGGATGCTCTGCGAGGATCTCCCGAGGAATTCGTATGTGTTTGGTGGGCGGAACGCCAATGATGGGCTCATAGTGGAGACATTCGGACGTATGTGCGTCAAGCACAAACACACTCGAGTCGCCCTTCGATCTAAGTCAAAACAAGAAAGAGGAGGCAATGTGCCAATTAAAATAGGTCGGACGTCAGAAACTCTGGACATGAAAGCATGAGGCGTGGCGGACAGAAGGGGAGAGGGCCAGCCACACAGTGCAGGCGGCCGGGATTTCCCCTTTCCGTTGGTTTCGTAGACGCGACGGAGATGGATATGGAATGTGGCGAGTGCGTGTGCGAACATACCTTGTTCGATGGGAGACGCCGCTTTCTTTCACGACCATGGTCATGATAGCGTCTTTGTTGGTCTTCCTGCGCTCCTTGTGTATCCGGACGACCTCGTCTATCCGCACGTTACTGACGAGATCACCCATGACAAGAACAAAATCAGACGTGATGATGCTGTGGGTGTAGATGTCGCGCATGGCGTCGCCCGGCGTGAAGGTTTGCTTCGAGGTAATGATTGGAACAATCTTGATCCCGGACGCTGGCTTGGACCATTTCGAGTCTCTGTAAAGACGCAGAAAGGGGGGGAAACAAGAACGTAAGTTTTCAAACAATGGATGGGAACACCGCAGGAGCGAAGAGCGCCTGGGGCATTGTTTGATCGCAGTGCAGAATCGACTTACTGGATGGCCGCCTTGACCTGTTCGGGGAACGAGCGGCAAACCACGAAGATTTCTTGCACGCCCGCCAGTGCAAGACTCTCAAACGTCCATTCGAGCAGTGTTGCGTTACATACTGGCAGCAGACACTGTTCGATCCGTAGGTTTCTTCAGCGCGGGTGCGGTTAGACAGAGTTTAAGACTGACCCGAGGCTTGCTCACCGTGAGCGGTCGGAATCGTTTGTTGAAGCTGTCGGCGAGGATGACCGCCTGCAAGACTTCTTCCTCGCCGCCCAGATCCTTTTCTTTTCCTGTGGATGACTTGGGGGGCATCTTCAATCTCTGCAACCTGGTGGTAACACGAAGAGATCTTGGCTGCCACAGTTGGAGCGCGATAATATTTGACTGACTCAGTGATCGGACACGTGATGAGATCCGATCGAGCACTACCTCATCGGGCAAGTTCGTTCTTTGCAAGCGCTTGATAGGCTCAGGCCGCTCCCAGAGCCTCCCACACTGCCCCAGGGCTTAATGCTCACCAAACGTTTCCCGACGTTGCGAGCTCCCATGGTGAGTGCTGTCGCCTGCATTTCAGAGTCTATCTGGGCAATAGCGCCATGACGATTTGACGTAGTCGCTCGCCTATTTTTCCTCCCGCGCTGGCGGGTTTCGGGGGGCCACTCCGCGCGCGAACAGCAACCGCCGCTTCCTGATCAGCACACAGCTTAGCAGCTCTGAGCAGGGCCCTATCAAAGACCACCTCGCGTTTAGATCCAAACGGATCTAACGCTATTCTTCCCCAGGCGCGATCTAGTGCGTCTGAGCGAGGTTCGCTGTTCAGTGAGCTGTCTGAATCTCGAACCGAGCGTCTCTCACCCATTTCACCTGCACCGCACAGACGCCCACAATGTCAATCTCAATCATCTGGTCCGCGTCTGGCCCAATTGCCGACCTCTTTCTCTGATGGTCGTGAGCCGGAAGAGGCAGGGTATTCGAACTTCCACCACCTTTTGGCGCCGTCGCGTGTTCGGAGACGCCAGGGACGCCTGTGTAGCGCCTGCTAGCTCTTCACGGGAAGCAAAAGACGCCCACTCACCGCGACATTTACCAGACGCTCACTCTGGAATTCGCCGCTGGGTCAACATGGCGCTTTCACCAGTTTCGTTTTCCCCCTTTGACGCCATTTCACAGCCAGGTTATCGTATATATATCTAACAACGATGTCCATCCTGCCTTCCCAGATGCTCTTCTCAATTTCCTCATCGTCGACGACACACCCTACCCATGAACTCGCCGCCCCCCCTCGCCGACGGCCACAACAAGATTGAACGTCACCCCACCGTGTATTTCCCCGACGGAGACATCGTGCTCTGTGCTACAACAAAAGCATCCGACTCACTGCAGATGTTCCGGGTCGACAGAGTCTACCTCACTCGCAACTCATCGGTATTCAGAGACATGCTCGCACTGTCATCGCCCCCTGGACACGGCCACACTCCTGAAGTTTACGACGGGGTCGCAGCCATGCGTCTTCCTGACGATGCCGACGACCTGGGGAATGTCCTCAGTCTCCTGTACAACACCCTGTAGGCGGCTGCTACTATTGCTTCCACGTTCACAGGGCTCATTACGGTGTCTATCGGACAATTTCATCTTTAGGACTGCCACACTGCGGAGGCTTGATCCCAATAACGCCGTCCGCGTCATGGGTATGCTCAAGCTGACATCGAAATACCAGATGGAATCGCTTCACAGCTCTCTCATACGATGCATCCAGGCAGACTGGCCGCGGACCCTGCAAGAGTGGGATCGTCTGCAGATAGAAGTCGAGTACGCACGAGAACAATTGCAGCCCGCAAAGGAGATGGACATAGACGACGATTTTGGCGCCCAACCCTCCATCGATGATTCTTTTCCCGAGCCAGCGTCCGCCATTGCTCTCGCGACTACCTTCGCATGTCCTTCTATCCTTCCTGCAGCCTTCTATCAGCTCGCTATCACAGACGCATCCGCGGACTGGGACGAATATCGCTCCTCCGACGCCGGCCCTGATGCAGAGCTGGATCATGAGAATCTGCTTGCCCGCGGAGGGCGGACAGCTCGTTGGTCAATGTTGGATCAGACTAACTTGCTTCGTTACATCCGTGGACGGGCACGCCTGGACGGATGGTTGTCAGACATTGAAGACTGTCTAACCTCGTACCTCGGAACTGTGGAATGCATGATACCCCAAAGTTGCTCTTGGGCGCGCACACAGTGTCATCGAGACTTTCTGCTGGAAGGTCCGGGGCGAGTGCGTCCGTTTGACCCACTCGGTGCGCTCAAATACCTCATCGACGCACTGCCACATGCAAGTTTTTGTCCTGCATGCACGAACCATGTCAGGAAGGAGCTTCTGCGTTTGAGACAAGAGATCTGGGACGAGCTGCCGACGATCTTTGGCTTTCAAGATCTCGACTCGAATTCATCTCGGGCAGCTTCAGCTGCGCTATGAACACGCATGTGTTCTTATAGGGCGTTCATCGACCGTTTGACGCAGGTGAGCTGATTTCATGTGGCGGATACCATTCGGCACAAGCTCATTCCTCATTGTCTCCGCAGGACGCTCGGTGTATTTAAGTTGCGAACCGGCGGTCGTCAAAGGAAGCTGTTAATGCGCTCTACTTGTCGAACCTTGTCATGGTTCCACCTGATGGCCGGCCTCAAACTTTGTTAGCATTTCATAGTCCACCCTGGATTGCTACCAATTTACTGGCAGCCCACGAGGTGGACTGGCGACTCTGTTTACCGGTTCACGGCAGCTTGTCGTAGATTGGTTTACCTTTCATAGTATTAGATACCCTGTACCATTTTCCCCACCTACGGACCCCTTGAGGACTCGGGTGCATGTGTAATAGTAATGCAGTACTTCTACTTGATGTATGTTGCCACATAAACATAATATAAAGCGGTCACTTGTTAATTAATAGTGGCCACAATTTCAAGTTACAATTTCAAGAATTTACAATTACGAATGCTCTCGCTCACGTGGAAGATCACGTGCTTGACGCGACCACGGGATACGCGTTGATGCGCGTATTTCTGCCCTCCTTTCTCTCCACCATCTACATCGCGAGCTTCGTTGCATGCCCTGTCTATGTCACACTATCTCTAGACTTATTGGCTGTGATGTCGCGGTTTCGACCTTCACGAGCTTCGTCTCCTCTAAGGTCTGCCCTCAAGGTCCCAACTATCGTGGCGGCCGAGGAAATACTAAACAACTCACGATCATCCATCGCGTCCGCTCCAGAACTCGCTGCTTTGTCCCTCGAGGACATCGAGTTTATTGACACTGTTATTTCCAAGGCTGGACCCTCTGCAACAACCTTTTTGACGATATTCAAAGCTTACAATGATACCTTGCAAGAACGCGGGATGGACCCTCAGCATGAGGTGGTTTACTATGGTAAACTGCTGAAGCTCGGGACTCTGAGAGGGAAGAACTGGGGAGAGAAGTGGGAGATGGTGAAGGGGCAGCAGCTGAACACTGGGGTCAAACTGCCAGCCAAGGATGTTCTGGCGAAAAAGGCTCCTCTCCCACCACCTGAACCTCGGTCCTCGTCTCCGTTACCCAGCAAAGCGAAGATTTTGACGCGTCTTACAGGTACTCTCAAAGCCCTCGATAAGGATGACGATGCCTTTACACTACACTCACACCAAGATGATACTGACTCTGATGCGAAGGAGGCTGTTGATGATGAACTCGACGTAACTCCTGTCCCTCGCCATCGTACTCGCACTACCACTGCTCGCCGTCCAAACTCTTCCACTTTATCAACCATCACCAATACCGTCGATCTCACCGAGAAACCTCTACCCACATCACGAACAAACCCTCCAGCTCTCAAACCACAACGTCCGTTCTCTCGCGTTACTACTGCTTGGGATGCAGAAACTTCAGATGCTACAGTGGACACTGCTCAAGCTCCCTCGTCTGTACCACCATCCTATGGTGCCGCTACTCGCGAATTCGGCAGCGGCAGCAAGCCTTCCTCTTATGCACCTCTACGTGCACTGGCGAGAGCTCACACACAAACTTCGTCAGCCACAAGTCAGGCTTCGACTTCCCATGCTGCTCCAGCAGCCGCCCGTGCAGCGATACTTCAAGCTCGGGAGCGCAGAGGAAGTGTATTGAACGAAGACGATGCCTGGAACAAGATTAAGATGGCGAGAGATGAAGAGGAAGCGGATCGGTTTCGGGAGGAGAGGCTTGTAGAACGATGTTTTGAGGTGTGGAAGCAAGGGTACCAATGGATAGTCGTATGTCGTCAATATGCTCTATTTTGTGTAATACAGACGAAAGAGTTGATTTTTTGGGTATATGCAGACTACGAACGAACAGATCTCTCAGGCGAGGGATAGCCTCATCGTCCGTCTTGCACTACATAATTGGCGGGCGAAGACGGCTGGCCGGCGTGAACTCTACGGACGAGTGGCTCAGCTTTCTGATAGCCGTCGTTTGAAGGCTGCTATACAGCTTTGGAGGGTGAAGCTAAAAGAGAGGAAGCAGGCTCAGTGGAGGAATGATATGCGGATGCGGATGAAGACCGTACACGATCGACACGAGATGAAGTTGAAGAAGGATGCATGGGCGAAATGGAGACAATTGCATCGTTCGCGTATAGCTGCACAGCAATACTCGCAGAAGCTGGTGTTACGGTTGTATAATCGATGGAAAACGAAGCTGGTGGCGCTAGATAGGTTGGAGAATGCAGCAGGTCAATTGATTGCTAGGAGAGGCAAGGCACAGAAGGAGAGGTGCTGGGAGATGTGGAAGAGGGAGATGGGAGTCAGGAATGCTGAGCGGGATATGGCCGAAAGAGTAGGGCTGCGGATATTGTCCAATGCCATGGGTGTGTGGAAGAGACGATTGTAAGTTTGGCATTTTTACCCATTTAACTTTCTAACACCGCCAATCATTTTAGGTTCTCTAATCAACTCGCGGATGACCATTACAATGGTCTAGTACAGAAACATGTATTCCGTAGATGGCAGTCGGCACAGGGTCGTACAACGGTGCGTATCAAGTCACAAATAGAATCCTAAATATTTACGCAGCTCTTTCCTACCAGGCTTTGGAACATAAGGCTGAGCAGTATAGAACGCGTCAGGACGATGTTCTCATTCGCGCCATATGGCGAATTTGGAAGGCTCACGAACGGGGGAAATTGCTTGAGCGTGTTAAGATCGCAAGACTCTACAAGCAGACTCTAGTTAAATGGGCCCAACGAGTAGATCAGCAAAAACAGCTCGAAGGTAAATACCTCATTCATTGTTACGCTTATTAATCTTTCACTTGCTGAGGCTGTGCTTACTAGATCGTGCCATCGCCTTTTCTCTTCGTTCTTCGTCTACGCTCGCATCCGGCTCGTTGCAGAAATGGCGTCAGATGTATACAACACATCAGAACGCCCAAACCTTCGCCATGCATTATCGCTCCATTCAGCTCCGGTTCAAGATGATGCTTGTCTGGCGACTACAGCTTCGCGCCAAATTGAAGCTCCTCAAGCAAGCGAAACTTGTGGAGAAGTACTTCATTGTGCGGAACGCGTGGAAGATCTGGCAAGAGAAGCTGGCTGAGAAGCGCAGAGAGCAAAAACTTAAGGTTTTTGAGGGCCGTCTAGTTCGCTCTTACTTCAGAGGTGAGATCTTGCTGACGTGCGTAATATTGTCGGAGGACTTACCTTATTGGACAGAATGGGTAGGGCGTGCCCAAGCGCAGCGGTCCATGAAACTCTCTGAAGAGTCTATCACTCAGCGAGTGGACTTGGTATGCACAACAAGATTCACGTACCATTTGGTCGCTCACGTTTGGTTCAGAGGATTGTGTCTGAAGCCCTGACCCGTTGGACGAACCGAGTCGCCGATATGAAATTTCGAGAGCTGGAGGTTTCTTCTCAGGCTGATAGAAAAGGTCTAACGTAAGTTGTTCTTTTGTCTCCTCAATATCTATCATGCTGGAAAATTCTGCTCCACTTCTAGTATTGCATTCAAGAAGTGGAAGAACGTCTGCATTCGTCACGTAGAAGAACTCAGTCTCATGGAGAGTTATCAGGATGTGAAGCGCGAAGGTCAGTGTATGAAATCTTGTTATTTGTAATTTTGTCAATAACGGGTTACTATGCAGAGAACATGCGCAAGATGTTCTACCGCTGGCATAGTGCTGCTCGTAAATCCCGTCATCGCCGTCTGTTGCTCCAGCAAAAGGAGGAAGAGCTAAAGATGACAATCATCGCCGGCGCCTGGGACAAATGGCGAGAACGTTACCTCGCTATTCGTCTTCAGCCCGTGGTAAGTCTCCTCCGTTGGTCACTTGACTTTAAAATACTAACCCCATATCGCCCAGGCTGATGCGTTCCTCGTCCAAAACCAACAAAACCTTGTCTTCCGCGCGTTTGGAATTTGGCACTCAAAAACAAATGTAAGTGAGCGCGCTCGTCAGGTCCCCATGCACTCCTAATTGATCCCGCTCGTAGTCATTGCCCGCGGTGCGTTTCCATGCATCTCACCTCAAAGCTCGCTTTTGGCGAACGTGGCGAGACGCCATGCCGAGAGTATTGCAGGCTAGAGAGGCGCGGGAGACGGATCGCGCGTCATTACTCAGTACGCCTCATTTGTTCATGACCGCTTTGGAATGTAAAGTCTAACGTCCCTGCAGGCAAGGCGTTTGGGAGATGGATGCAAGCATACAAGACGAAAATCGAGCTGAAGGCCGTTGCGTACGTAACTTTCGAATTCGCCCCTATTTTCGTTTTGCTTACGGTGTGTATCTATTTCGCAGTCGAGCCAGGTATCTCCGTCTTCCTACAGCGGCTCCAAGACAAAGTGGCGCATCGTCACGTTCAATTACGGCCTCTAAGCCAACGACAGCGTCAGCTTCATCATTCCCGCGACCCGCGGTACGATCTACAAAGCCCCTCTCAGACGCCTCAGGACCATCGTCCGCACCACCACCACCACCGGTGACCGCGGGCTTCTACAAAGGCAGACTCGGAATCGCCAGCCTCCTCTCCGAGCGATCAAGGTCACCCGAGCGTATCAGCCGTCCCAGGTTGTCCACCGCGAGCCCGACACGGCCGAAACTATCCACTCGAGCCAGCACCGTTCGAGACACTAGCCCAGCGCGAACAACGACGTCGTCCTCTCGATATTATAGCCAGCGTCAGAATGACGGTTTCCTTCGTGTGCCCGTATCAGTGACTGCGCCGTCCAGCGCTGCCGGAGATACAGATGAGATCGGAAGGAGCAAGCTCTGGCAGCAGTTGCGTGGTCTACAGTTGCGCTCGCGGCCCCCTACGGATTTGGGTTCGTTGGCCTCACGCGAGCCACCGTGAGGGTGACGATTACAGCTCTTCCGACATTCGGATCCTGTTTGTAATTCTTGGATCGTATATTTATTGCATTCGTCCGTCGCTTTGTACCTTGCTGTCGTTTGTTGTAAATGCAGTTTTATCTCGACATGTGATGTCAACCCCATAAACACTCTGCTCGCTGTGCACCGCAGTGAACTAGAGACTCTGCTCCCGACCCGCTGATTGTCTGCGCAGCTCTCGTCCAACGCTGCGCTGCGCACGTGGTCACTGTGATATCCGCCTTGTCAGCTTTGCTTGCGAGATCACCCAGAGGGGGGCGCCTACGCCCAAGTTCCCTGACTTCTCGAACAGTGCCTGCCGCAGAACTTGTTCGCCGCCATCGTCACAGGTCGTCCTCCTCGCTCTCGACGCCCTTGTTGTACTGTACTTTATCGGCCCTCCCTTTCGTAACCCTTGACCTTTTCTTTTCCCCTTAACGCGGCTTCAGATACCCCCCTCTTTCAAACGGTAATGGCGCGGGATAGGTTGGCACAGCTGCGGGTGAGTCGCCTCTTTCTGACATGCTTTTTTCCAGGCATGCTAGCTAGTGCAGACTATACTGACTGGCTTTTTTGTGTGTGTTTTGTGCTGGTTTTGTAGGCGCAGAGGCAGGGAGGTCAGGACCTTGAGATGGGTGCGGTGAGAACACCGGATCGTATCACTTCCCCGACGACAAACGGGTATGGGTCTCCTGTGAATGGGACGGACCCGATGGCTGAGTTCTACGACGAGGTGCGTGTTGTACCGCCCTTGCTTTTTTGTTTAAAAGCCGAACTCATGGCTCGTGTCGTTAGATTTCATCCATCCAAGACGCCATCGAAACGTACAAGGCCAACGTCTCGCGCATCTCCGACTTACACAACAGGACTCTCAATAGCACAGACGAAAGCTCGAACCGCCAGAACGCAGGGATATTAGAGGATCTCGTTGCGCAGACTCGTGAACTTGGGAATACTATCAAGCAGCGGATCCAAAGTTTGGAGGCCAAGGCTCTTCAGCCAGGTCAGGACTCGAGGATCAAGAAGAACAGGGTAAAATAATTTACCAACTATTTGGCCAGTAGTTTGGTATGCTTACGGTGGTTTTTTTAATGTGGGTAGACCGACTTTGTAAGGTCAAAGTTCGTAGAGGCTTTGCAGAACTACCAGCAAGTAGAACGTGATTACCGGGCGAGGTACAAGCAGCGGGTGGAGAGACAGTTCCGTATTGGTACGCCCTACTCTCTTATTCAACAATATTGGGTCCGCTCATCTCCTTGCAGTCAAGCCCAACGCTACAGCCGAAGAAGTCAGCGCCGTTGTCAACGACACATCGGGTGCGGGTGACCAAGTTTTTGCTCAAGCTGTACGTTCCCTATACTTTAACCATGAACGCGAACGGTCATTTACCCATTTTATAGCTATCAAACTCTTCGGCGTATGGAGAGTCTCGTGCTGCATACAGAGAAGTCCAGGATCGTCATGCAGACATCCAACGAATAGAACGTACCCTTGAAGAGCTTGCTCAACTATTCAACGACGTACGTACCTTTCCCACTCTCGCTCAATCTGGCATTTTACTAACAGTTTTTACGTTGCAGATGAGTGTTCTCGTAGCCCAACAAGACGAGACGATCAACGTTATTGACACTCAGGCCGGAAAGGTTGAGGAAGATACGCGTCAAGGGTAGGTTACTTTTCTCCTCGTTCTTATTATTGTATTCAAACAACTAACTTATATTGCTGCGATTAACAGTCTCCAACAAACAGAAAAAGCGGTCGTACACGCCCGCTCTGCCCGTCGAAAACGCTGGTTCTGTTTCTTCCTTTTTCTCCTCATTTGCGCCATCCTCGCCATCGTGCTTGGCGTTGTTTTTGGCAAGAAGTAGACGTGCATTCCACCAATCAAAAAATCCGATGTTCACTGGATTTTATTATGGTTTTTACGCGTGAGCACCTTCTTGGTCAGGAGAATCTATGCCTTGTTTTTTTTTACGATCTAGCGGTGGAAAACTCGAAGTTCAAATGGACAAGTGTTTCTCTGTTACTGTTGTTGTCGCTCTCTCTTGTTTTCTCTTCGCTCCTCCTCCTCTCCTCCTACCCCGACCCCCTCTTCTCCCTACACCTCAGTATATATATACTCGTACGGCCTTGCTCACAGTGCATCCCCCTTTACTACTCCTTTTACCGAGTTGTTCCAACTTTCGTTTTTACCGCGCTTCTACTTTCTTACTTATCTTCGATGACGAATAGCGATACCCTTTTAATATGATTTGAAGATTAATCCAGTGACATCTACAATGTTCATATACTCTGCGTAATCCTCCAACTAGTACGTATGTAGTATATGGCCGTGTGCACCACAGTTCGAGTTGATTGGAAGTTTTCATCCAGATATCGCCACCATAAAATTTCTAATGTTAAAAACGCAGAAACTAAGAGTACTCTGGTGTTACATTCGGACTACGCCGCAGTATTTTGCTTATACTTTGGCTAATCGTATAAACGAGTGGTCGAAGATAAGGAACACATGGGGGAAGCGGGCATGTTTATATATAGAGGAGGAGGAGGCATATACGTATACTATGACTGCGGGACCGGGAGGGATACTGCGGCTCTGTGCACAGTGCAACTGTGCGCTGCGTGTATACTGCATGGGGGGGGAGGGAAGGAAAGGAATATTAAATATATTCTCCAACTCTCACTCGTACTAGGTATACTTATGATAGAGTATAGTTGTATTCTTCCCTCACTTCACCCTCATGCCTGAATTGAGATAGAGGCTTCGATTAAGCCTACCTAATCTTAACATCTGGACGACCCTCTGACGCCAACACGAAATTACCTACAATACGAGGGTACACCTCGCCCTTCAACAACTCATTATGTTCCTCCTCCAACTCCGTGTTAAACTCTACACTCGCACCTTGTCGACGCAAGTTATCGACTATACCCTGGCTTTGGAGTGCGTCGACGAGGGTGTCTCCTGATGAGTGGAATATGAGCCAGCGGGGGGATATGTGTTTGGGTTTTTCAGCTCTTTCTCCTTTTCTCGATTCCTGTTCCTGTTCCCCAGCTCCCGCTTGAGAAGGAGTCGCGGTTGAACGGATGGTACCATTGATGGTGTTTAGAGAGCTGTAGGAGTCTCTGTCTCCGAATGCGGCTGCGACGAACCAGGATTTGTAGGATGGGAAGGAGAGGAGGAGGAGGTCGAGGTCGTATATGCCTTCTGAGAGGATGAAGGCGCGGATGGAGGTGAGGAGGCGGGGGGAAGGTACGAGGGAGGGGTAGATGTAGGAGTGGGTTGTCGGTGTTGGTGAGGTCGTAGTCAAAGTTAAAGTTGAGGCGAAAGCAGCAGGAGGCGGGGAGAGGAATATAGACAATAACATGTGCGCCGAACAACTATGTCCCATCAAGTATAGTTTGCCTGGGTCGTACTTTGACTGTGGTTCGGGGCCTGGCCAATCGAGTATAAACTTGAGGAATTCATGCAAATCTTCCGTATGTGCTGGGTGGCGGATGTGTGGAGTCTGAGAGGTGGTAAGGCGATAATTGGGTACAGCGACAGGGAAGGAGGTGAGTGTGACGAGGCGACGAGCTAGGAGGGCGTGATCCACTTTATCTTCGCTATTGGGCGTAGGAAGTAAGGTTAGTAGGTGAACGTAAGGTCCAGGATGTAGGGAACGTACGATCGCCAGGCTCCGCCGTGTACGAATACGAGCAACGGGGGCAGCTCTGATCGTTTGGAAGAGGTAGCTTGTGGGACGTAGAGGTCGAAGAGGTGAAACTTGCCGTCTGGGTTTGGGAGATACGGGATGTCCAGGTATTCGCGGATTTCGGCCATGGCTGTGTACGAGGTCAACCAAGGTCAGGCTGCAAGTGCTTGTATCTGGGTGGGATGTATCAGAGGTGGAGAATGAGCACACGTATATATATATGCGTGCACTTGGTACTTACCTAGGTAGTGGACTCCCACAGACTGAAGCCAAGGATCGCGGCAGCGAGAGATAATCTTGCTTGACTCACCTATCTAAGTTGCATATGCTACAACATCTCGTCCACATCACTGAGCACATGCAACCACTCTCCAGATATTATATAAATATATTCTGCTCACCATGATTTTGCTTGCATTGCCCCTCTGACACCGATGATAACATCCAAGCTGGCACCCTCACCGCGTCTCGCCCTCGCAGCACTCACCTGCGTCGTCGTCGTCCTCTACCTCACCTTTACCCCCTCCAAACAACATCTCACCATGGCACTCACCGGCTGGCACACACGCACAACTCCATACCCTTCACCCGCAACGTTCACACCCACCCGAGCCTCACTCGCCTTCGCCGTCCTCCGCAACGCACAAGCTGATCCTGAAGGCTTCACGCTCGCTCTCTTCTCCCCCGACCTCGCAGTCGATGCACGAGGCAAGGTGCTACTCTTGCAAAAGACCGATTGGGATGGTCTGGTCGGGCTTGCAGGGGAGACAGTTGATTTGCCGAAGACGGGCAAGTTTTGGAACGCGTGGAAGGTGAGGCAAGAGAGGACCAGTCAGCCTATCGATAGGCTGTTGGTTGCTACATCTGAAAGCGGAGAGCTGGTAGAGACGAGCGTGCAGGGGTGGGAGAAGGGCAAGACAGAGTTAAGTGAACCTGTCGGTGAGATTGCTCAGCTCCCGCCAGTATTAGACGAGCTTGTGGGGTTGGTGAGGGAGGGGAGGGAAGGATATGTGAAGGGTGAGGAGGATAAGATTGTGATTGGCAAAATCAAGGATGTATTGGGTGTTGAATGAGGTGAGTACATGTGCGAGGTTCATTGAGGGATTGTAGTGTTTTGATATTTGCGTTCTAGTTCACGTATATGCAACAACAAGGTCTAGCTGTAAAACCTGGAATATGTACAGTAATCTATCCCACCGCATCGCATCTTACTAGGCTATTCTCAAACCCAGAGCGAATCCCGCCACAAACGATGCCCTCTGCTGAAAGTCCGCCGTCAAAAAGTCCACAATCCACCTTACAAGGGAAGCCACCGACGGTGCCTTCCTCACCGTCTCTCCCGTTTTCACGTCAGTCGAAGTGGTGTAAAATAGATCCTCAAAGCGGGTGGAGAACCGCGTCCAATCGACACGTATGAATGAAGCGTGTGCAAAGTACTAACCAAAAGGTTGTCAGTGGGACTCCGCGCCCCATGTTGGTCAGCGGAAGAAACAAATATTAAACATACGGAAGATAACGTACCTGCAATAACACAAAGATCCCACCCAAGAAGAACCCTACGATCTTAGCCCCCTTCTTCACGAACACACCTGCGCACAACCCTGCCACAGTACCAAAACTGAGCTCGTAGAAGTTGACTGATGATTCTGGGGGAGGCGGGAGGGATTGGGGGGTGTTCGTTGCAGGTGCAGGCGGTGGGGCTGTGAGATGCATGACCAATTGTGAGTTAAGAGATTGGTGGTAGAGAGAGTAAAGGAGTAAAGAAGGGGGATAGTAAGGAGGACTGTACCTTCACAATGAACTACCCCATTCGTCGATGGTAAAGTAGACAAAGCCACTCCGAGACCAACACCTGCTACACCTGCGTACGCGTAAAACCTTCTTCCACTTCCCGCATATTCCCTCGTATATGAGGTAGACGAGAATTTTCCCGTCTGCGTTTGTGCTCTCAGAGGTGATTTCGAGCCTGAGAGAAGGTAGTGTAGCTTCGAAGGAGATGAAGGTGGAGACCTCGAACGCGCGACGGTGTGCAAGTGAGAACGCAAACCCCGCTGGGTAGAGCCTCTAAGCTGGTGAGCGAGCCCGGGGAAGCTCAAGCAAGTCCTCAAACCCATTCTAGCGGCAGTGGTGGTGGTGGATGAATAACCTGAGGTGAGACGGTGGGATGGGACGGGATATAGGAGTTCGAGAGAGCTTCCCCGCGTAAATCGTATGATGTCATTGACCCTGCATCCTAATTTATGGAGTTGAGCGCTCGTGTACAGAACGTCCTCAAAGATTATGATTATGCATGGAATTCCACATCTCGATATTTTTATTAGTTAGTACGCGGAGTAAGTATAACTAGGGTCGAAAGAAGAGACTTAATGTTTTAGGCGAAAACACATCATGTCTGGGTTGATGGTGTTACTATAGCAAGTCTCGAGATCTCAAAGCTAGAGGTGGATAGACACACAATTCAGTAGGTGGGTGGTGTTAGGAAACGTGTAAGGTTTACCGACACGGTCTGACAGGTACTATTTAGTAGAGCGGCGGTAAGTAGTTTGGGCTCTAGAATTGGGACTAGGTGGAGCAGAGGACTGGACACTGTTGCATTTTAATTATACTCAGAATTATAACATAAATCGTTTGTATATACATATAATACGAGTATACGACGGAATGCTAGAAATTTACCAGTAAACAAGCCCACCAAACGAACGGCGGGCATAAAATCATGAACGAAAGGACTTGCCAAATAAAGAACTCCTAATGTCCAAATGCAGAATACGGTGCCATAAACGTCGATCACGAAAATATTGCACAGGCGCTCGAAAGGAACTAACTACTGAAGAGTAAGTAGCTCTCGAGTCTCGACCTATTCACACTCTCGGTTGATTACCCTAAGTCGACAACAAATTCAACTACTCCATATTTTACACCAAGAAGTACAAAATAGCCAACAATGGGCAGACGAGCAAAGAATAAGCAAGGTGATCCTACGCCTCTTGCCGATCGCGAGGTGAACGGTTTGTCTGCGAAGAAACTGGGGAAGCGGAAGGCCGAGTTTGATGATGAGGGTGTGAAGGGAGGGTTAGGGAAGAGGCCTGTGAAGAAGGTTAAAGAGGCTGTTAAGAGTAAGACTGTGAAGGTCGTAGAGGGCAAGGGAAAGAAAGTTGATGGGAAGAAAGGCGTGAAGAGGAAGAAAGAGGGTGAGGTTACAAAGAAGAGTAAGAAGGCGGTGGTTGTGGATGAAGATGAAAGCGAGGGTGGGGATGAGGAAATGGAAGATGAGGGGAGTAGTGAAGGGTGGGAGGACGTTGATGAGGATGAGTTACAAACGCAAAGAAAGTACGTACAATTTCTCCTTTTTAATGGAATACTAGTCTCAACACACAATTTGGCATTTAGGTCTTTGTTCGATAACAGTGACGACGACGAAGCTTTCGATGGGGACTTGGCAGATTACGATATGGAAGACGGGGAGCATGAAGCGTACGTATCTAATCTCTTTAACATTATTATCGTTCTCTTTTCTTTACTTTTCATTCGGAACACGCAAATACTCATTCACATCTCGTACCTAGTGATGACATGCTCCGCGGGCCCGTTCAAGAACTCGACCTCGGTTCTTCTTCCGAAGACGAAGACGAACCAGCCTCTACCACCCGCTTAAAAGGCAAAAAATCCAAACAATCAGAACGTCCCGCGAAGATCATACCCACCGGCTCCGACGCCTCCTCCTCTTCGGAAGAAGACTCGGAAGAAGAGGATGGAGGGCGTGTCACTATGAAGAACATGGAAGCTCGTTCAAAAGCTCTCGACGCCAAGGCAGCTCGAGAAGCAGAGTTGGATTTGGCTGAGATGCGTGCGGCTGCAGTGGGTAGTGGCGACGAAGGCGATGATCTCGAGGGTCTAGAGGACGAGGACGATGTTGAAGGAGGAGAAGGCGAGGATGGGGAAGGGGCATTTGTGTTGCCTACGGCGGAGGAGAGGGAAGAGGAAAAGAAAGCTGGTGGCCCGCAGGTGCATGTTGTACAGAGGAGGATGAAAGAGTGTGTGCGGGTGCTTGGGAATTTTAGAAAGTTGGGTGCCAAGGGGCGGTAAGTTGGTTATTTCGTTGGTTATATCTTTATTAAAGCTTCTCATCGATATTGGTTCATTTCAGGTCAAGAGCTGAATACGTCCTGCAGCTGGTCTCGGACATTGCAAACTATTACGGCTACAACGAATTTCTAGCTGAAAAGCTGTTCCAGCTGTTCCCTGTCTCCGAGGTACGTGTATCTTGGTTGAACTTCATTCATACCCTCTCTCTAACAAAAAAACCCCAGGCAATCGAATTCTTCGAAGCCAACGAAGTCCCACGACCAGTGACCATCCGTACCAATACCCTCCGCGCCCGTCGCCGGGACCTCGCCCAAGCCCTCATCAACCGCGGCGTCAACCTCGAACCCATCGGCAAATGGACTAACGTCGGTCTCCAGGTCTTTGAATCCTCCGTCCCCATCGGCGCCACACCGGAATACCTCGCAGGCCACTACATGCTCCAAGCTGCCTCCTCCTTCCTCCCCGTTATCGCCCTCTCTCCCCAACCCAACGAACGCGTGTTGGACATGGCGAGTGCCCCTGGAGGCAAGACGACTCATATGGCTGCGTTGATGCAGAACACGGGTGTGGTGTTTGCGAATGACGCGAATAAGGCGAGGACGAAGAGTTTGACTGCGAATGTCCATCGGTTGGGGTGTAAGAATGTGGTGGTGTGTTCGTACGATGGGAGGGAGTTTCCCAAAGTGATGGGTGGGTTTGATAGGGTGCTGTTGGATGCACCGTGTAGTGGGACGGGTGTTATTAGTAAGGATGCGAGTGTCAAGACGAACAAGGTACGTTGCTATTCTTCGTTTGCGAGTGTGAGTTTTGTTTTACTCACTGAGTGGGTCAGACTGAACGTGACTTCACTCTGCTATCTCACCTCCAAAAACAACTCATCCTCTGCGCGATCGACTCTGTCACACCCGACTCCAAAACCGGGGGATACCTCGTCTACTCGACGTGTTCCGTCACCGTCGACGAAAACGAAGCGGTCGTGGACTACGCCTTGCGTAAACGTCCGAACGTCAAGCTAGTCGAGACGGGATTGGAGTTTGGCGTGCCTGGGTTCAAGAGTTTCCGGGGAAAGCAGTTTAACCCGGCTGTGAGCATGACGAGGAGGTTTTACCCGCACGTGCATAACATGGACGGGTTCTTTGTGGCCAAGTTCAAGGTGGAGAAGAGGACGAAGAAAATTGAGAAGGATGAGAGTGAGGATGGGGAGGATGGAGAGAAAGAGGCTGTAGGGGCATTTGCGTTTGATGCGGAGGAGGACAAGGAGTACATCGAGGGTGAGCCCTCTCTCTCTCTCTCTTAGTGTATGCGAGTATTCAACTGACGAAATTGATTTGGCAGAGTCGAAGAGGAAGAGCATGAAAGCCAAGGGTCTGCGCGTCCCTCCTCGCCCCTCTACAAAAGCAGCACCGGCTGCATCGTCATAGTTGTATCGTGTTTGTATATCGACACACTCGCACTACACTTCCCACAGGACGTTATCCCTGTCGTCTGGTTGGTTGCACACATCTATCCGAACATGCTGTATCAGATCTCTTCGCGTCCCACGGCCTATTAACGTCTCAGCAAGTGTCGACTTTCCACAATATAGATCTCCCGGAGTGACCGCATGCATACTCCGCTTTTCCAGTATTCCAAACTTCCCGTGGAAATCATAGAACCGCAACGATCAAGATACCCTGCTCGCAATCAACTGTCTGTGTGTGTGATTTGCCTGCGACAATCATGATGTCAATCGTCGTCTGTCACGATTGTAGCTTTCAAGTGTTCTGTTTAGTGTCAAGTTGGCATGTCTATCTGTTTCAGCAAACGTTCGCAACTGCTCAAATATGTTGCTGTTTTGCGATAACTGGTGCCAAGTATTGGTTGGGTGATCCCAACGGTTGCCCGCACGTGAACGGTATCACATACTGTATTCTATAGGTGGTCATGGGGGTCGTCAGGAATCCTTGGTATGAATGCCGTGCATGCCGCGAAGTCTTCCCAACTTCCGAGTAATACTCTTGAATTGAGTTGTGGCTTCTCCCTCGTACCCACACTCATATAGAGGGCTAGGGCTTTTCCTGAAGAGAACGTTTAAAGTATATTGTAAACCAATGAAAGGCTATTACTAATCTCATTGTATCTCACTCGGGCCCTAGTCTTGCTGTTAATCGACGTTCAAAGTAGTTGATAATAATCGTCGAGTTAGTTGATATCACCCTGTGAGCTTGCGATATGACGCAACCACGACCTTAGCCGACTCTCTTGTTTCTTGTTCTCGTCCAGAAGGACTCATCGACATCTACGTTCATCACCAGCATCAGCGGTTTCAGTTCTCACGATTGTGTCCAACGGAGGTCCGCTGTCAGCCATCAATCATTGTTTTGTCTCAAGGTGTTTTGGACCCCGTTGGCTTTGAGTTCCTTCAAGGTATGCACTGTGTGTGTTTACATACGAGGACCGTTTGAAACCTTCTAGGTAACAAGGGTAAGTACTCTACATCCCAAGTACCGCAGAGTATTTTTTGGATCCGCCCGAAACATAAAAAATAAAAACCCATGTGAGATCAGACTACACGATCCTCGGAACCTTAATTTATACCACCCCAAGAAAACAAGAAGAAAAAAATATAGGATAAACTGTTTGCTGCTGCGCCTCGCGTGGAGGAGGAGTGTGGAAGCAATGCCCAGGCTCAGCCAGGTGAGCGTTCTAGAAAACCGATGGCCGTGAGGGGAGCGGAATTCCGAATAGCGAGGAACGTTGATGCATGTACATACGATATCTGAGATCTCAGTGTAAGTGGTTTACAGAAATCGATGACGATTCGAGCTCAAACGAGTAGTATAGACATACTAAGTTGATTGTAATCATCTAACGGGTACAGCACAAGGGGTATTAAACAAGGATACAGGAAAGAGTACAACCAGGGTGTCGAGTGTCCGGGTCTATAACGGTAACGCATCGTGTACAAGAAAGCGAGCTGGTGACAAGAGTAAACTCGAAATCGCGAAAAGAAAGAGAGACATTAAATACGAGAAAGTCCAAGCGCAATTTTCTTCAAAGCCATTGGCAACCAAGGACGAGGGTTGTCTCGTAACATACCACCGTCTTCGCTCTAATACCGTCCAGCCCTCCTAGTAAAGACAAACACACAATTATCGTCAACTTACAGTCACCGAACCATAAAACGACCACTTACCTATTCCTCCTCCCCACAAGCACCCCCAAACATGCACTCGCTTCTGCCACCCAAAGCGCCACACTCGCACCAAGAGCCATCCACACCCCGTTTCCCCACACTATACTAATGGCCCCATTCGTTTGCTTCTTAATGCTACTCCGAACGACGGCTACGAGGATGACATCGATGAGGAATACCACCGTGGAGAGCAGGGGAGTGGAGATGCCGAAAGAGAGGATGAAGATCGGTATGGTGCGGGCGTGAACGATTTTGTTTCGGCGGAACAGAAGGTAAAGGGTCAAGACGAGGAAGACGAATGTCAAAGCGCACACTACGAGAGTGAAGATGTACAATTGCCAAGTTTGAGATTTATAGTTTTGTGAGTACGTACATGGCGGGAAACGTGACATACCTATAGGATGCAACACTAGTACCACAGTGAGCCCCTTTGATATCGCCTTGGGATTGGTTCCAGTTTGATTAGAACTAGGACTGAGCAAACTTTGGGCGTTTTGGTCAAAGTTGTATCCTAGGCGTGGATGTGAACAGCCGGGGGGTTGATACTCGCTAGGAAACCCGAGTACGCTGTGATAATGAATGCGCAGCGAATAATGAAAGAGGGTGCCGAGGTGAGCAACGCAGCAAGGGATCAATTGTTGTATGTTTAGGTTTGCAGTAAACGCGCGAGGGCAGCAGATAAGTCAGCCGATGAGGATGAGCGTTTGGCGAGTAAGTTGGCCAAGTCGAAGATCAGAACGGATGGGTATGCGATTTGCCATATGTTGTGGAGAGGATGGCGTTGGCCGAGACAAGGTTGGGTAACGAGAGATTGGAGTCAGTGGAGAGTAGAAAGAGTAAGGAAACTCGTGCAGGGACGATGATGCGGACGAAAGCCGGGTGAGAGGAAAGGCAAACAGATAACGCCAGGGGTGATAAGATAGAATAAGACTTACGCGATATCGACTGCAGAGGTGCAATACCCCCAGACTCCGAATTTGGCTGTTGTCGCTACGGAGGCGACGGCGTTGACGGGGATCTCTGCGGTGAGTTTAAAGAGGTAAATGCTGTGAGTAATGGGGGCTGAGAGTGCCACGAGCAGCAAGAGGAGAAAGGCGGCGCAGACGAGGCAAGGAGTGGCAAAGACGAACATGGTGTGCCGACGAGGAAGAGAGGAACGTTGGACGTTGGTTATATGCGCAGTGGAGGACGTACGATATGTGGGGCGCGTATATGAGCTGAAGGTAAGTTGTGACGCCAGTGGCACACCTTTTATAAGACTAGGTTTCCCACTGAAGGTGCCACAAACCGAACAGCATGCTTGCGTAGCATGACAACATTCATGTTGTCCCCGACGGCGAGCACGACGAGCACGACGACCGCGACAACGATGGAGGCGACGGGGACGAGGACGAGGACAAGCTGAGGGTTATCAACGCCTAGACTGTATTTGTCGTTGTTTGGTGTATGGTTAGAATCTATTGACGTGGGAAAGTTGAAACATGATCCCACTTGGGCCTAGCCGCCCAACCCCTTGCCCTGCGATGTCAAGCTAAAAAGCCATAATTGTCAATGCTTCGTTTTTGCGACCACAGCACCTCCTTGCTCACCGTCTCTCTCGTTCTCAAAGCATGAAACCACAGCGAGCTCATCATCGGGAACGGTGCCCCGGGTGCGAGACTGAATGGCGGTGCTTGTACATGTTGTCAGAAGAAGAGGGAACTGTTCTTTCGGCTATACTTGACAACGAATCATGAATTGATGGCTGCCCCGACACTAAAAACTTTCTCCTCCTTGCCTTTTATGGCTTGTCCCAGGAGGCTATCCAACCTCTCCAGAGCATGCACAGACGCAGCATTTCGCGTGTTTTAATGTCTCAAAACATGAGAGAGCCCACGGAAAGATATAAAGAGAAAAGGAGGAGTATGTCGCGATCAAGTAAGCCAAGGAAGACAACCGTTTTAGGGTTTAGTGTGTGGGGACGGGTTGTTGACTGTTGTTTGTTCTCTGCACGGATTGGGATAAGTAGGGCGGGGTTGTTTGTTCGCTCTCTATCTCTTGCTCTCTCCTGTCTCTCTCCCTTTCTGCCTCAGGCATAGGCAACCCTTGCCCGTCTCTCGCTTCTCAGCCAATACCCACTACAGTAAGTCTCTCCTCGTCGTCGTCCTCGTCGTCGTCTTCGTCGTCGACCACATCGCGTTGCTACCCATCACACAACTCACCCGTCCCCTTTATATTCACACACTCCCACTTTTTCGTGACGACGACAACAAAAACTCGTTACTGACGTGTCTTTTTACCCCTTCTTGCGCAGCTCACGAATCTTTAGTTATTCATAATGTCTGCCCCTGCTGAGACTGTCGCTGCTGCTGCCCCCGTTGAGGAGGTCAAGCCCACCGAGACACCCGCCGCCGAGCCCGCCCCTGTTGCCACCGAGTCCAAGGTCGAGGACGCTGCCGCACCTGCTACCGGCACCGAAGCTCCCAAGGAGGACGTAGCCCCTGAGGTGAGTCTTTGTTCTCGTTGTGCACCATCGCGTGACGCATTTCAGCGGTTATGGGCGTCTGACACATTGTATCATTAATCGTTGCAGGAGACTGCTCCCGCTACCGATGCTGCGGCTCCTGAGGCTCCTGCTGAGGCCCCTGCTGAAGCCGCCGCCGAGACTAAGCACGTACGTCGTTGTTATATTTTTATCGTTGACGTGGCACGCTTATTCATATCTCCTACTTTATAGGAGGAGACTAAGAAGGAGGAGCGCCCTAAGAGCCCCAGCCTTCTTGCCAAGCTCCTCGCCCCTTTCAAGAATGGCGAGAAGAAGACCGAGAAGAAGGTGAAGGAGAAACTTCCTAAGAAGTCTGAGAAGAAGGAGGAGGTGAGTCATTTCCTTGCTTCACGTAGCGTGAAGGCTGACAAATTGATTCCGTTAGGCCCCCGCGGAGGCTCCTAAGGATGCTGCTGCTGAGGCTCCCAAGGAGGAGGCCGCTGAAACTGTCGCCCCCGCCCCCGCTGAACCGGCTGCCGAGGCTGCACCTGCTGAGGCTGCCCCCGAGACTGCTGCTGAGACCCCTGCTGCTGCTGAGCCCGCCGCCGAGGCACCCAAGGAGGAAAAGGTGTGTCAGAATTCATATAAAAATTTGTAACATGAGCTAGAATATGTCGCAGGAGGAGGAGAAGCCCAAGTCTCCCAAGGTCTCTCGTCGTCTGTCTGCTCGTGTTGGCGATTTCTTCAAGATCAAGCCACACAAGGAGGCCCACATCCCCCCCAAGGTCGCTGAGGCTGAGGCTGATGCTCCTCCTAAGATTGACGAGCCCGCCCCTGTTGCTCCTCTTGAGAACCCGGCTGTTGAAGCTGCCGCCGCTGAGCCTGCTGCTGAGGCACCCAAGGCTGAGGAGCCCAAGACAGAGGCACCCCCTGCTGCTCCTCAGGTCGCCGCCGCTGCATAAGTGTGTTGTGTCCTAGTTTTTTCGTCGCTCTCATTTTCTTCTCGCTTTCTGTCTATCTCATGACTCTTACGATTACTCTCCTAATGCCTACGCCGTCATGTTGTCTTATTCTGTTTACTATTTGACGCATGATGCAGCGCGATTCCCCCCCTCTTTTTCCTATCGTTTACCCCTTTTTTTGAATTTCTCCGTTTGACATATTCTGTCATCCCATATATCCATTCGCCGACATATCCCTCCCCATCTCCATTAGCCTCTTTCTTATAGTACGCCACGGGTTATTGCGAGGTTTTACTATTCTGTTCAAGATACCGCCGTCATATCATCTCTCTTTTCCTATTTGCGTTTATGAAAACGGAAACGGAAACAAGACGTTGTGGAACACATTGGATTTTTTTCTGCACTTGCTATTGTGTGGATGCGGAAGAATCGTTTGTCGTTTGAAATAGGAAAGTATCACTTGGTGTTTTGTTGAATGATGGTATATGAGAGTTCTATGTTTAATTCTTTGAGATGAGTCGTCGGTTGGTGTTACTACAGTACTTTGGGCACTCTTGAATTCATTTGCTCGGAGGAGATATCGATATTGACTTTTCATGTTGAGCGTCGATATAGATTTGTAGATACTTTCAATTTGCCCTGTACCTACTCCTACTTCTGAACTGCCTTTGCATAAGCTTCTCAAGAGCGATGTTCGTGGATGATATGAATTTTACAAGAGAGCTCGTCAAAGGTAAGTGTAATTAAGCTCACCTCGAGTGACTTTATAAGTGGGATGCCCATACACTTGGTGTACATTTCCTTGGTTCGCTGACCCCCTAGCGCAAGCAGGTTATGGTATACGATTGTCACTGAATCATCATGATCAACTCGACAAACCCCAGAATTGCCGTTAATTCGAACGCTCGACGAATGGCAGGCTTGTGTGGTATCTGAGAGTGAAGCACGAAAGTCTTTGGGTCTTATAATCCTCGCTGCGAATACTAGTACGAAACACACTAGTTTGAGAGGTTGTAGACTGTCGTTCGAGACGTACGTATTGAGTTCAGGCCTGAGATCCCGGGAACACTTTGAAGTTGGTCGCCGTTTACACACCCTCGGACCTAGACCACAGCGATGGTGATTCACAGAGGATAAGATCCTTGTGTCACGGTGCTGTAACTTTTAGATAGCGTCCGAGTATCATGTTATTTTAGTGTATGTGATTCTCCACGGTGGTGGAACCTGAGCGCGTTGGCTTGTGGTCAGTCCTATATGATATGAGTAGCACCTATCGCGTGCTGACCAGGTCTAAGGTAACCCCATTCCGGCGGGGTTGGCTTGCAGTTCTATATGAATATGAATAGCACTTGATGATACTCTAGGCTCAGGGTGTCTGGCCCGGGCGGCGTTCAAACGGTGCATCGTAACCTACTAAAAGCAGATGATCGGATTCTGGCGAACGTAGTTGTCAGCCAGCAACGAATGCGAGATGAGATAGCACAGTAGACAAGTTATCGTTCGAGTCGACTGATAGACTCATCGCAGCGTGCTATTGTTATTGTTATATGTCTAGCGCGGCGTCCACATCGTCTCTGTTGCCAACGCAGCAGTGCGCAGAGTGCGGTGATGCGATGTCTCGGCCATTCGACATTGATATCCCCGTGGAGATCTGGCAGTAAGTGCGGCAGAGTCGAAGCTTGGCTGAAGCTGGGATACTACACGCGTCAAAGTTCAGAGGTTCTGTTGGATTGAAAGTATGTATGTACCCGTCGAAGACCGGACCAGTCAAATGGCATTATAATGATCAAACAATCCTGCGGTTATGATGGCAGGGTGTCGTATTTGTGTTCCAGAGGAATTCGGGCGCTGTAGACTTCGTTTTGGTGCTGCCAAGCAGTGGTCCGACGAGTGAGCGTCCGAGTTGTTGGAATTAGGGAAATAAACTTGGACGCCTCTTTGGACAATTGAGTCGCCCGTGACCAGCGCATCTAACAAGTGACTAAAGGGTCTAGTAACTGCGCAGCAAATGGAAGAGATCCGAACTTACAGACTCTAAGTGACACGATATCTTGGTACGAGGCTCTTCTGGCCAGAGCGCGAGTTCCCGCATACCCTGGGATCGTTCGGATCTGCCATAAGAGAGTCAAATACCAAAGGCTCCCCCCGGGGAAGGAAATGCATAAGCGACAACATATCGTGGAAACAGGAAACAGAGAAGGAAACTGGAAATAGGGTTCGACTTGTTATTTTTGTAAGTATTACAGCTAGTTCATCATTGCTATCAAGTCTGTTCAAACACGCCCGCGACAAATCGTGTCCTGATATCTTGGCTGATCGGCACGCTCTCCTCGTATGGAAGCTCGTAGGCTCGGGTGCGGAGCGGGAGGCCTGGCGAGGAAGGATTTGGAAGATGAGTGTCGTACGTGTTTATATTCCGAAAACGAATACAGTAGTACTCACTTAGGCCCAGTCTTCCCTATATATACGAATTTTATAGTTCTGAAAGAATCGCATGAATCTACAGCTGCATGGAAGTACCTTAGTCGCCTGAATCTGAGACAGTGGCAGTCTGAGCGTAACGGAGAACTTGGCGAAATTCAAACGCGAAGCCATGAAGTTTATGGCAGTCACGAAACTGCGCGGCGCCACAAAGCTCGGGATTGCCGCTTACAGAACTCGACTTCAAAATGAAACCTTGAGGAAAAGCATTTCAAGTCCAAGAAAATCTCCAGCGAGGCTTCACAAATTTCAATTCCAGCCATAATTAAAAAAAAGTAAGATGGAAAGTTCATCAGTTTGTCATTGCAAATACGAAAATAATGAGTTGAAGCTCGGCTATAATGTTCGAGATGTAAGCTTTTTGCGAGCGAGGCGCAAGTGTAGGTAAAAATAAGTGTACGACTATAATACTTAGTTCGTAAGACGATGAACGAATTCTTTTGCGCTGCCAGAGTAGTGAGGGAGCTAAACGAGACTTGGATGATGAGAAGGCGGTCAAAAAAGCAGGAATGAAGAGGAGAGGAATAGCGGAAAATGCGTGTAGAATATAGAGTGGGGATTCGGGAAGCGAAGATGAGTATGATCGTGGCGGGATACGACGTCGAGAGGATATGCTACAGAGTGTCGTGATTGAGCGTTGATGAAAGTTGTGTATGCATGAAGGATCGAGTCGTAAGCATGAGAAGCATTCGTGAGCGGAGAGGTAGTAGTTCGTATGAGGAAAGTCGTGAACGAAGAATGCAATGCGTGGGGGGAGGCGAACGAAAATGAAAATGTAATGGAAACCCGACAATCAGGGAGAATCCGCCACCATAGGCTAAAAAAAACAAAGCCTCGGAAGTGCCAGATGGATGGGATGCGCGTCGGCCTACAAAGTGACAGGCGGATTGACAGGGTCAGCCCACGACGGGGACAGGGATGCGCATGAAACACTCGGCAACGTCAGCGCCGACAGGCCCGCCATAATTACATACGACGAGCTCGCCCAGACCGTTTCCGATCGCCACAATGCCCGTACCGTCATCATAGTCCATGACTGGCATCATGTGCAGCGACGGTAATTGAACATCCTTGCACTCCGAGAGGATCTCAAACTTGACCCCCGAGGGAGTTGCATTAGTGGCGGCACCCTGACTTGGAGGTGCAGGGGCAGCGGGATCGGCGGTGGGGACGGCGACGGGAGGTGAATCCCGAGTAGCGAATCGCCCTGTCACGAGACTCGCGCTGCTGCGGTCGAGGAAGGATGACGGAGCATAAATCCACGAGAGGCGCGATGTAGACCCGCCAAAATGCGGCAGCGACGGCTTGGAGGACAACACATCGCCGCGCTTGAGGTCTTCCTCAGCAAGAACGTCGACGGAAAAAGTCGGGGGCATGAGAATATCCTTGGGCTGCTGCTGGCGGAGACGGAGAACATTGATGCCTACAGATGATGCGGTAAAAAGAAGCATTCGCGTCGGCTGCCGCGCGCTTGCGCCTTCCTCAGGCTGTAGTGTTTCGCATTCAGCCGAGACAGACACGCTGCCAACCGAGTGAGCCAATTGGATGACTTGGAGGAGTTCTGGAGCGGATTTGGAAATTGAATAGATCGTCAGAGATGAGGACGAGGCGACGACACAAATGTCTTCTCGAAGCGCCATGGCTAGACATTGACCCTACACGCGATATTAGTAAAAACACGAGGATGACAATGAATGGAAGATAGACTCACAGGACCGTCCGGCGAGATGGGCAGAAACGCGACCTCGCCTGTCTTCCAATTCGCTACACACGGAGACTGCGTGTCACCATATACAGCGCATCCCACGAGTTCATTTCGTAAGCTACGGATATGAGAGAGACCTTCGAATGTCGATAGAGTGGCGAACTCCAACTGGCCATCGCGATCCTGCACAGACAGAACCTGGACCATGCGACGTCTGGCGAGATCATGAGTCTTGGAACGTGTTCGAGGGATGCAAAATAACTTACGGGCTTTGGTAACACAAGGCAATTACTAGGCGGTCGTCGTGTACCTGGATCTCACCGCTTGACACAGGACCTGCAAGATTGACAGCGGCGATCAACGATGGCTTGTCGTTTTCCGTGACTGCCAGAGAGTACAGCGTCAAGATGCTTTGCTGCTTGTCTGTCGTCGCGACCAACACCCATTGGCCATGAATGAGCCGAATCCACTGCACAGACTGCCTGGAGCCGAACTTTGTGATAGTGGGTTGCTGACAGGGGACATCGAGGCGAAGTGCACGGCGAACAAGGGTTTCTAACTGTGCGGACCCGAGCTGGTAGATGGGCTTGCGATACGAGGGAAGCGGTCTACGCTCCTGGATGACCTCGCGAGAAAGGATATGATGCCAAAGGTATCTTGAGCGGGAGAGAACATAAAAGTATCTGCATGTCTGCGAGAGGATGAGGGAATGCAAGGGGAAGTTGACGACGCTACACGCACCTTTCGCAATGAGACAAGGTCGTCTGGAGAGAGCTGCGCGAGTATTTGAAGAAGAACGTCGTCTCCTAGCCGGTGAATGGAGGTATCGTTGACGAAAACCATCTGTTTAGCAGTGAGAATCGAATTGTGACCCATGTTGAAGAACGAAGACGAAGGGGAGCTCTGGGGCTCGAGATGAAGGAGGGAGGGGAATATGTAAAAGGGGTAAGCAGACAATAGGGAGTTGCAAGGTTTAAGTATCCTTTTGTTGGCGGGGCGGTTTCCTGGGTCTGATCCGAGTTGCGACACGATCGGTGCATTTCCGTACACGCGGCCAAAGTGGGAAAGTCGACTCAACAATAGCTATGCGAAAAAAGCTGTGAAAGAAGCAAGGTTGTGAGCGGCTACCTGACCCTGTCCGCGGGCAACATTGCCAGGAAGGGAGCCAACGAAAACCAAATGTTAAGATGCTCCAATTTCATAAGGATGGTACAATAAACGTACACTGACTGAAATCGTACAAAAAATGAACACCTACAGATACAATACGTAACGGCCCGCGCCCCCCAGCGCGTTTAGAACTGCATGCGCAACGCAGCGGACACCTGGCTCTCGTTGGGACAGTACGGACATTTAACGCGGCTGTCAAATACGCATGGTTGAGCTCATCAGTCAACGCAATCTATAGCCACGCAACCAACACAACTTACC
This sequence comes from Irpex rosettiformis, assembly GCA_022160335.1. Lineage (NCBI taxonomy): Eukaryota > Fungi > Basidiomycota > Agaricomycetes > Polyporales > Irpicaceae > Irpex > Irpex rosettiformis. The sequence continues at coordinate 294,920 of MU274901.1, forward strand.
CTCCTGGTTTGCTCAGTTTCTGCAGGCTGTCCTTGGTAATGACATGACCGCAGCTCATCATCATCGGTGGATTGGTATCCGTTGATTGCTCTTTCGAGACAGGGCAGGCAAAGATAGAGTGATACCGGTTCTCCGGCAAGAGGGGTATCTCGATCTACGCACCATAAGCACCAAAATATACAACAATGAGGTCTATTGTCTCGTCACGCACCGGTAATTCGTCGGCTTGACTCCACTCGCTCTTCCTCTCGCGCATAACCTTGCGGCCTTTCTCAATACGAGCCAGCGCTCCACCGCCGCCAAGGTCACCGACGACCCTCAGCGGGACCTGCCGGCTCATTCCGAGATTAGCACAAAACTCTTTGGCGAACATCGGCTCCAAATCGTAGTGAAGAGCAGGCGACGCAAGGTCTGCATACGGTGACAATTGCAAGCGTGGCGCGTATGTCATGCAATTCATTAGCTTGTTTATGTCGGCCGCGTACCGTGGGTAGAACAACTTGAAATTTGTTTTTGCATAGTTCAAGGCCTCGGACACGTTTGAAGGGTGAGGAGACAACAAGAGACGCAAGTACTGCGACCGGTGTAGATGAAACTCTAGCGGTGACGACCGCGATTCCAGGAAAGCACGGTTGCATGCAGCCCATCTGGAAACTATGAGATTACTTGTCAACTGGGGTCTCATTAAACTTACTCCAGCGCGGGGGCAATGTCCTGGGCCTTGAGAGCCGTAACAATTCGATGCAGGTCTAGGAAATGCGAGCGCATTGTGGGATCAACGTTCACACCTGATTCCTGCAAATAGCCGTCACTCTATCAAAAACGCTGCGAATATGTGGCTGCAAGATACGCTAACACTGACGCTGATAAATGTTTCCGCTGTCTCAAATTGGCCGGTGCGCAGAAAGTGTCTCGCAATGGTCCGTTCCAATGCTGCAACGGCTTCGGGCGAGGAGAACAGCGGTTGATATGACGGCAAGGGTGTGGTAAAGCGCTACAAATGCGACAGTTAGCCATTGGCTGTTTTGAGCGACAGACGGTATGCACGATGTTGCACCAGAAACACACCTTGTCCAGTGCCTTTCCGAATTTCGCCAGCGAGTTGTATATCTCCTTTTGGCGGTCGTCAATGTCTTTCTTGGTGGAGTCTACCTTCTGCGACAAACCGCTAAAGGTTGTTTCGTTCGCTGCCCCAGTTTGTATGCTCTCCCTCGTGTCACGTAGAGATCGGATGAGAGAGTCTAACGAGTCCGTTATGCAAGGGGACTTGCCCTTGGATGAGCTCGAGTTCGAAGCTAGTTTCTCTAACTTGGCTAGCTCCTTCAACGAGGCGTCCATGGTGTCACGAGATGAAGGTGCTCAGTGCACACGGTATGTGTCAGAGATGTTGGAATGTTATGAGAGAGTTTGGCGACGACCTGGCCGTCGTCGTCGTCTCGGACGAAAGGTTAGGCGGTGGCATGAAGCTAGAGCTGAAAGCGTCTGATATCCACGTGGATTGCGCGCCAGATGTGAGTTACTGAATTTCTCGATCAACGCTGAGGATAACCTCTTTTACTCGTTGACCACCATCTTCATCTCTGCTATGCCTCGATACTTCACTGGGGACGAACTGGGCTCAATAAAATCTGTTTCTTTCAAACAGACAAACGGGGGGAAAGAATGGGAAACAAGCGTCGACTCTCTGATTGAAGGAAGCTCTTCAGCAAGTCGATCGCGGGCAATCCAAAAGCTCGTTCTTACCTCTAACCCCGAAGGTGGCTCTGAAAAACTGGTAATGGTTCGGAATTTTTCTTTGTAGCCCGAGCACTAACGAAAGCTTGAAGTGAAGCTGGCTGCTGCCCGGGCTGACGGTTCTACCTCTGTTTTTCATATCACCGGTGAGACTACTACACTCCAAGAACAGTCAAGCTGGAAGGAGAATAGGTTAAAGCAAACCCACAAGTATGTGGGTCTGTCATTTGGAAAAAGGTAAGTCAAATATGGCCTGTTTGTCAAGCGGGGCGCGCTAACAAGCTTCCGGATTTTTGCTAACAGAGGCGTATACTCCTGCACGTCAAATGGCGCGCTCCGTCTCACAACACTCATAAGCGAAGACAGCGCAGACGCACAACAAGACCCCAATCTTGCGGTACTACCTACTCGTTTAGCAGAGTGGCAACTAGCTTCCGATGAGCAGACGTTTGCATACGCTGGAGATGAAGTAGAGCTGTCAATCTGGGATACAGAACGCGCTTTTTCGAGTGACAGTGTGCAATCCATCGACGAAGGAAAGGCTGTGGGACCTGCATCTAGAAAGCGCAAAAGAACAGAGCAGCTGCTTTCCGGCGAAGTCTGGAGAGCAAAGAACGTGAGTGCGCATTTACCTCGCTCTCTTCACTCCAGTCTCATAAAAACCGGTTTGGTTAGCTTCCAAACGATAGTCTCAACCTCCGTCAGCCTGTTCGGAATACTGCGTTCACGTATCTACAGACCTCCTCAGCGCCGTCACACCAGAATATCTTAGTGGGCACGCAATTCGGCGATGTGCGTCGATACGACACACGTACCGCACGACGTCCAGTCTCAAACTGGACTGGCATTGGTAAGACCGGCGGAATTGGTGTTATAGAGAATGGATTGAACAAGAAGTACGTTTCCCTCTCTGCACATATCCCTCTAAATTTTTATGACTAATCATTCATTCAGTCAAGTGTTTGTTTCTGATCGCGGTTCGAATCTGTACGCCTTAGATCTTCGTAACGGAAAGATATCCTTCGGCTACAAAGGTAAATGTGTGCAAGCCAATCTGAATCATTCTTGTCCTTAGACCAAGGGCTCATTCCTGCTGTCGAATTAGGTTTCTCCGGGGCCGTGACATCCATTGCGGTGTCTCCATCGTTCCTGGCGTCCAACGCTGAGGACCGATACACCCGCCTCCATTCCACCTTCCCGCCTCCGGATCAGGTTGGTCAGCAACAGGAGCACAAAGGCGAGGTTCTAGAGAAAACTTATGTGAATGTCGTCCCTACCGTCGTCCTCTGGGATGGCACAGCAGACGCAAGTGCTAAGGAAGCGGTAGAAGATGAAGAGGCCGAGGGCGGTGATGATGAGATGTGGGATAACATGGAGAGCGCAGAGAGTGACGACGAAGATGGTAAAGGTCGCAAAAAAGACTCGCGCTAAATAATACAACGTATCCGCCTGCTAGAATGTTTGTTATAACATATTATTAAATAACATTTAAGAATACAGTGGGATAATCCGCGTTGAGATAGTATAATTTGGTACGTTTACAGACCACCAATCTTGCTCTTCCAGGTATGAGCCTTCTCGAAACCGTTCTTGCCCATTTGGTCTGGAATCCCAATTAGTTAGTGCTGCTTCTAAACATTAAATCGTATTATAAACTCACAGTCAAGGATAGTCTTTTGAATTTCCTCTCTATTTGTCATCACGAATGGACCGTATTGGAAGATCGTCTGATCCAGCGGTTCAGCTGCGGCCAACATGAACTCGGTGCCGTCTTCCACCGCTGTAAGCTTGACGCCTGTCTCTCCAGCCTCATTAGAGAGAACGAGGGTGTTGAACGTCTCGTGCGCTAGGGTATCTTCTCCGACGACGACGGAACCTTTGAAGACTGCAGGCACAAACGTGTATCGATGCATTAGTAGGTAAGATTAAATGGAGATGATTATCACGTACCGTAAATGAAAGCGGTCCATCCTGCAGCTGCGTGGTGATTCATAAGTCAGTGACAAAGCTGCGATATGTGGAGCTAAGAAAACATACGAATTTCTTGGAAGATCGTGCTCTTCTTGGAGAAGACCATGTGGAAGTACCAGCAACCTCCCAGAGGCCTGACGGGAGATTCGACACCATGGCTGGCACCGCTGATGACTCGAACCTTGACACCACCGTCTGTGCCGTGGGGGAACGCCTCGGGAATGCCCTGAGGATCGAGTTCTTGGTAAGATGGTTCAACCTACAAATTCCTCGTCAACAAGGTTCCAAAGTTGCGTTGGAGAAGGTATACACACACCATTTTGAATTTCTTCGGGAGGTCTACCCAAAGTTGTAAGCCACGAGGCTCAGGCTGACCAGGTGTATGAATAGGCATTTCAGCGTGGATGACTGCGTATCACAATTTCAAAACCGTTTCTTGGTAAGAAGCTTCAACGTTCCTACTCACTGCCTCTTCCCTGAGAGTTTCCACTCAAAGTCAGCAAAAAAAGAATTTGTCAAGTTTGTGTCTAGAAGGCAACTCACAGCACACATCCATTGCACACCACCCGCCTTAATGACACCTGCGTGCCCCGCAGAATCTTCGTGTGCGCTCGACCTAACAAGTTGGAAATTCGACGATTAACCGTACACTCTCCCACGACCATGGCCACTGGCCATGGCGAGACAGCCATCAAGGGCTGTGTGCTATGTACTCACCCTTCGAGCATGTATGTGATAGTCGCTTGTCCACGATGAGGATGATCAGGGAATCCAGCACCTTTTGCAATGTGGAAGTGGTCGAGCATGAGGAAAGGGGTGACGTTCCTCAAGTTCATGCTACCAATAGACCGTCGTACAAGTGCTCCAGCACCCTAAAACAGAGAACATAGTGAGAAGCCAGTCATTATCCTCATTCGACATACTGGTGCATAGAAACTGGAGAAACTTACCTCAGGGGTCTCGACAGCATATACCTTCTTTGCGACACTGCGGGATATCGAAGCGAGGGCCATAGTTGTAGCGTTCAACGTAGAGTTTGAGGATTCGCTACTAGGTTGTGAGAACTTCAAGTAGTAGTCCTTGAGTGTAGTAGAGAGTGGCGGATAAGAGGAAGACGTATAGTATAGGTAAGCAAGTGCTGCAACAACGACAGCGACCAGGGCCCTTTTATACATAGGATGGAGGGGGATGGAAGCTAACGGAACATCACCACACGACTCTTACACCCTTCTTATAAAGCCACCATTTGCAACCATCTCCGGATTAGTGACTAAATGTTTCAAAAGCGGTCAGCGATTCCTCCTGCACTTTCCTGATCGGGAAAGATTTGGGCACGCTTCTCAGCCACCGTGCGAACCTTGACAAATCATGCTGACATGGGCCATTAAAAATCATAATAATTCGTGAATACTTGCTGCGTACACTATGATAATAATACAAAAAATGTCGTTGTAAATCGGATAGATTTACATGGAATCCCAGAATCGCTGCCACAGGTTCTTGGGTCCTTTGGCTTCCTCTTCGTCTGCAAACTGTTCTTCCTCTTTCGCATACTCCCGTTTACCAGTGAACAAATCGACCTTTTCGATCGGTATGACTTTCGTGCGGTAGAGTAGTTTATACCCACCCCAGAACAGAACAAATGTAGGAAGGGCGATGTATGATGTTACAAAGGTGTCCTTCGTGAATGGCAAGAAGGTGTCGAAACCCTTGAATATGGTGACGATCGCGGTGGCAATGACAGCGAACCAGGAGCCGTAGGGCTGGAAGGGCGCTTTGTATGGTAATGTGTCTCTTGAGATACCATGGTATTTCAACGCTTTCATGAATCGGCTATAGCAGGCAGGTTAGTAAGATATCACCGGCCTCTGAATAGTTGGCCACATACATGTGAGAGTAGCATATACACATCCATGTGATGGCGCCGAAGGTCGAGACAAGATTGACAAACCAACCGAATACTAGGAATCAAACGGCGTTAGTCAGACCAGTATTATCACAGAGGTGGCGAGCGCAGACCTTTCGAGCTAGAGGACGATACGTTCAAGAATACGAGACAGCAGAAGAGTGTGCACAACATCAATGAAAAGTACGGCACTCCCAATCGGTTCACTTTGGCAAATATGCGAGGTGCCTTGCCTTCGGCGGCGAGACCGTATAGCGTACGCGATCCGATATACAAATCAGAGTTGGCAGCACTGATCACGAACAGCAAGATGCACGCGTTGATGATGTGGTTAAGAACCTTGATACCTGCAAGAGTCGTAGCTGGAGACGAGAGTATGTTAATAGACATACGGATATTCTCGACGTACGCATGCGTGCTTACCAACGACAAAAGGCGAAGCAGCTGCACCGGCCTTTGACTTGTTGGCGACGAAGATGGCATCGCTTGTGCTTGGCACGATCAACCCAATAACGAAGACACCTCCAATATAGAACACAACGATACGCCAGAAGGTCCTGCGAATGGCAGAAGGGATCGTCTTGGACGGGTTCTGTGCTTCACCAACGGTGACACCAATCAGCTCCGTACCAATGAAGGCAAACAACGCGTTTGTCAATGTACTCCAGAAACCAAGGAAGATGGCGAGGTGTTTGTTGTGTACTCTGCTGAGGAGGTACGAACCCATAGGGCCGTATTGATCACGCCAGTAGCGGAAGCCGATGCGGTCATGGTGCGGGTTTCCTCCGAGGTCGATGATGATTCCCATGAGAATGAGACCGATGAGTGCGATGACTTTGATACTACTGAACCAGAATTCGAGTTCTCCAAAGACGCGAACGCCGAGCATGTTGACGGCAAAGACTGGAGGCCAAGTTTGAGAAATATTGAAGATTGCGAATGTGCTTCGTACTTACTGAATACAATGAAGATCACTGTAAACCATTCAGTTAAGATATGCTTGCAGAAAGACAAGTTGGATACTGACCCATCCAAACTGCGATATGTACGTGTCTGTTCCAGTATTGGATTACCACACCAGCTGCATTGATATTATTGGGTGTAACGATCAGGTACCTTTGTAGTAGCGTTAGGACAACACTTGCAATACATTAGCTGGGAAAAGATTACTTGAAGAGATAGTTCCATCCGAGAGCGAATCCGAACGCGGGGTCTACGAAACGAGTGCCATAGCCTGCAAATCCCTTTTTGTGCGGAAGGTACGCGCTCATCTCAGCGAGGGCGACAAGTACCTGTAAGGTTTCTGTGTTAAAAACTACCCCGAACGAAGCATCTGCGAATTTTCTGCGTACCATGTAACAAACTGATCCCATAAAAGAGTACCCAAGGAACAAACCTAGCGGACCTCCGCGGACCAGAGCAGTACCAGAGCCAATAATCAAGCCTGTTCCTACTGCTCCACCAAGCTATGATATGCGCTTAATCAGTTCACGAGCGCACATATGAGAACATATTGCGCCACTCACCGCTATCATAGAAATCTGACGTGCAGATAACCCTCGTTGTAGCGTTTCATCGTGGCCGGGGTCGACGAGCTCTTCCTTACGATACAACCCCTCCTGCACCTCTTGCCTTAGTTGCTCGCTAGCGACGTCAGATGAATCTTTGTCTGTCGAGGCATACTGTTCTGTCGCGATTTCCTTTTCGTGATCGTAGTCCTTCGAACCCGGCATATCGAAGAGAGGACAGAGACCGTCGGCGGGGACTACGACGTGGGAGGAGAAAGAAACCCTTCACGATTTTAACGCGGGTTGGTCATGGACACTTTATACGTATCAGGGTCACTGGGTGTAGATATCGCCAGGAACGGAGACTCGCGGTGCACTGAGCTATAGAAGGACACTATCAATTGGACGCCTGCACGCCTGAACGTCGTAGCCGTGATCTGAACACACACTGTCTGGTCCCATCATCACCCAACGCACTGCCAAGCACTCCTTCCCCGCATGTCTGTAGTTTCATCCATCAGCCAAGACCGAGGGCTATCTATGGCGGGAGGATAAAGTCCCTGGCTTAGCTCCTCCGACGTTGATAACGAGGTCTGAGTGTATGATGGCCACGCCGTCTCCTCAAATAATACCTGGCTAACCTTTGACTTTCATGCGAGCATTAGAGTGTGCAGAACACGTGATGAACCTAGGAAAAATACACGCACAGCACTAGAGGGACGGCGACAAAATTCGAGGACCTGGCTACTTGCTCAGATGTCTCTCTGCTTCAAACCGTTTACTCCGGGTTCCTGGGACCGTTGTTGAGTGAGAAGCGTCTCGAGTGGCTTTGGACGTTATGCCAACACCTTGCATTTTTGGTAAATCCGTAAGACAGCTTTCGCAATATAATGACTGTGTACATACCGGCGTGCCATACTACGCGGGCTCATAATGTTGTGTTTCAACGTGTAACGTATACAAGAAGCGCTCGAGGACTAGAGAACTTCGGATCAAGAAACGCCGGCCCTGGAGGTCCGCCCGTCTGATTGATAGATCCGTCCCGACGATGTGATCAAATTTGTGCGTATAAACGTCTCCAGTGCGCACACGACTTCGTTTTTGCGACAAAGAATATGGCAGGAAGACGGCAAAGGATGTCATTTGTACGCTGGGAGAAAAACTGGCACGTGCTCTGTACTCAGTTTCCAACATTCGACATGTAAATCAAGGAGATCCGGAAATATCTCTCCACCATGAGTAGTTTATACTGTAATCCACCTTATTACACCGTGTCAATGGCCGAGAAAATATTTTTGTTAGTCTCTGCTGCATATAAGAACACTGATTCTTGTGGGTGCAAGTAGCTCATAATCGATTAATATTCATAGCCTTGGATGTTTGATATAAAGACGGCCCGGAATATCATCATGGTTCGACCGTTGACAAAATAAGCACCTTTCAATGATGTTGTGGCGCTCTCGGTTGCCTCTTCGGGTAGTTTCACACTTCGAGTGATTTCATTGTAAACCGCTGACTCCTAAAGAACTTCCAATTTTATTTGCTAATGCTCGTTACATTATTTGCAGTCTGTATACTGTTCAAAGCATGGAAGAGACATTGTTATCATCAAATGGCGAACGGACTGCGAAGTGTTCCAGATAGCAGTACAACATGTGCGTTTGTATCTCTACAAACTAGCGTATATTTCTTTTTTATCAACTCTTCTCAATATACCACGCTCATGACTTAAAACTATGACTACAGTTATGGAGATTGAGGGCATAGAGTCTTATGTAGGCATCGGCGTGAATGCTGGGAAGCTCTCTGTTCCGAGTCCGAGTCTGACAGTGGTTATTATGCGTGCTCTAGAGTAGTAGTGTACTCTACGAAACGCATGCAGTCTGGACGCATAACGTTCTCAAATAGCGACTGCATTCTCAATTTGTATCTACAATGGTAAATTTGATCAGTCTACTTCCAATACGAGGATATCTCTTGCCGGCCTGAAGAATCTATTCAGAAGACTCACGCTATCGCTGATACGGCTCAGAAGTGTAAGTCAGCAGCATGTTAAACCATATCACGCACATTAACTGAACTGACAGTTATTCATCGTGAGGATATTACTGGCCATAGGAGCTGTGACGCGATGGTGTAAGTAGGAAGTTAGGTGGGTTCCTACTGACAATAGTGACTTCAGCGATAGCAGGTCACACACCACTTGATAGAAAGTCGATTCGACCTACATCGTCCTACGCCTTGAGCTTTTATCATAGCACATCTCCCATCAACACAGACTCAGATAACGGTGCGGGTCAAACATGAACGCCAAAATCCACCCTGACGAATGTTCGCCACAAGATAAGTATTATAACGAATGAGGTGTCGGCGATTTACTTACAATGTCGCTCAACGTACACAGAATACCAGTAAGCAGGGTAGGCATGCACATGCTCTGCGTCGTACTATGGCAGATGCCAGACTCCCTTTCAACGCTCACTGCAGAAAATAGCTATATTGACGGTTTTTATCGTCGTTGTCCCATGAGGTCTTGGAACAGCGAGCGACAGCTGTCAACAACTCCCAGCTTCATTTGCCGACAAACATCGCGTTGCCAGCGGTATGTACTTTGTCACTTGAACAAGCGCGACAAAATCCTGATACAAGCATTCAGTATAAAACCCAGCGCAATCATCCCATAGAAGCCCAACGCACCCGACGCACCTTCACCCTCTCACCTTACCTCGCAATGAAGTTCACTCTTTCTTACCTCCTCGTCATCACCGCCGCCATCCAACAAGCCACAGCCTCTTATTGCTGTCAACAAACCTCGGGCCACCAGCTTTGCCCGCTCCCGCCTCCCACCGACTTGAACCGTCGTCTGTCGATCGCCGGACGTGTGGCTCCCTTTGTCGAGGGTCGTTCTGCGCAGGCGTGCTGTTGCGCCGCTCCCACCGCTGACGCATGTGTGGATATTTGTGTGAGTAAATGGAGGGGTCTCTTTTGAGCTATAGACGTCATGATGGAATGATCTGTTGCTCTGTGTAGTAACTTGAATGCGCGCCGAGGATATGCCTACTGCGTTATTTGTGGCTGGGTCCCTGAGAGTGGAGTTATGGTGAGTACGAGAGATCATGATATACGCCGATTCTGAAGAGACAGCCTGACTTACATGTTCCTGATTTCCTGATTGTAGGGTTGCATGTCATTCTCGGAGGTACGGCAAGTTGTACTTTGGAATTGCCTTGAATGATGAACGTAGAGTACTTTCAAACCGCCAGTCGGCCGAACGTTGCTTGCCACTGAGGATTACTTTATAATCAGCTGGACATGTTAAGTTGTTAACAACGGACCATCGCTCATTAATCATTATTCAGCCATTATAGAGACTTGAACGGTATAGCACACGAATTCTCACCTAGGCTAGGAGCGCAGTGACGATCACCTATGCCACGTAGGCTGAATTCGACGAGATATCGAAGTGATCTGAAAGACTGTACCTGTTCATTACGACTTCAGCTTGAATCCGTTGCACTGTTCTTTTGCATATGGGCCACCGTTCAACTTCTTGGGCGTTGCATGGTCGTCAGAACAGTGAAGATATACAAATTCGAGTGTTGAATGTTCTTGTCTTACCCCAACCTCGGGGAAAGCTCCGGTATTCGTATCTTCCGAGTTTGATATGTTGTTGTTTTTTTCAAAGTGCGGCCCGACTATACTGTTCATGGTTTAGCATACGTGTTGGCACGGGTATAAAGTACGTACATTGTCGTCTAGCAACGTCGCTATTTGGAGGAGATTGTCGTAAACTGTGTAAAGTCATCCCGAGGTACACTAGGTTCGGGTCAAGAATTGTTTCGTTGGGGCACGGCTAAGAAAGATCATCATAGAAGGAGAGCTAGGTTGAAAGCGCCCAACATGGCATGGAGTGATCGCGTCTCATCCACAGCCCATTCAGCCAAGACTTTCGCGAAAAATAGGGCTAAAATTTAGCAAAAATAGTGGTTAAAAACAATCACGGATGTTGATCAAATGAGGAGGTACAGATTCCATGATGAGGTTGCTAGCTATAGTAGCTGCTCGGTATTACAGTGGTCTACTTATACATGTGTGTGTAATACGAGGAAAGAAATGTGGAAATGTGGAAAAGATCACGAAATACGAAAGCAAGGAGCAACAAATCATAGCTACAATTCTCAACTAGCGGGGATAGGGGATATGTGTGTGATCTGTTTTGAGGCTAGACCTCACAACTTATGCTTAATCTCCTTCCTCGCGATCTTGTTGAACCGCTCCACAGGCACACCGCTGGCCAACCTCTCTGCCTGGCCGACGGTCTCGCGCGTGTTGACTGCATCAAAGCTGTTCTGCTCGTTGAGGCCTTGCTTGATGAGTTTCTTGATACCGAGGATGGCACCGTGGTCGAGCGAGGTAAGTTCCGAGAGGACGTGGTTACGGACTGTCGCGTGGAAGTCTGTGTCTTTCTGTGAAGGGAATATTTTGCTGTTTGTCGACCGATAATTAGATTGGTTGATACTATTAGAGAGCGAAGAATGCGTACTTGATGAATCCAGCTTCGAGCATGTCCTGGGCGGTCAACTTCTTGCCGAAGAGGAGAGCCTCGTTTGCCTTTGCCAGACCCACTGTACGATCAGAATGGAATGCTGAGTCAGCACGACGACAGGTTAGTTGGGCTTGACTTACATCGCTTGACGAAGGTTACACTAGAACCTCCCTCGGAGACAAGACCTAGGACACGAGATGGACTATGAGGTAATGGGCGGATTAATCATGTGAAAGATTAAACTCACCAAGGAATGAGAACGGAACAGAGAGGTAGGCTTCGGGGGTGGCGTAAATAAAATCGAAATGCCCCAAGTACGCTGTGACACGGAAAAAAGATGGGTTACTGTGGCTTGGTTGCGATATAGAGCATTTTCTTACTTGCAGCAATGCCTGTATAATCCGTTTAGATGAAACTCGTTGTTACGAATGGCAGGGAACTCACCGAAGATTGGACCATGGAGAGCCGCGACTAAAATCTTGCTATGTCGAGCGAGCTGGATGGCGATTAGAGACTATCGCGAACAGAAGAACAGATATCCGATTGGACTCACCGCGTCTACTGGTAATGCGTTTCCTCTCGCCGTCGATGCCAAAAACATTGAGCCCACTGTTCTCGATGGTGTGTCGAAACTTTTGCTGACATCGGTACCTCTGTTTACATACGTGAGCAATGCTAGCCTTTGGGAGCTGTCAGTGTGAGACGTACGCGCAAAACATTCTACCCATAGCTGTGGTGTGGTGAGCACACGAAATTCCCGAAAAAATCAGGAATATTGCATACCTTGCCAAACAGTGATAACTACATCTTCTCGCTTGTCAATGGCTCTCAACGCCTCTACAAAATCATCATAATCTACTGAAAGCGGTCAATGGATGATACGCGGAAGGGTGAGAGCGTACGTACCTTCCGGCAGAATGGCGTTGAGAGACTGCGGGTGGTTGAAGGTGATGGTGGCAATACCTTCGGATATGTCGACGTTCACACCTTGCTTCATGGTCGAGTGTCGCAGTGGGTGTCGTGGGTGAGGAAAGAAGAGTCTGCGGTCGTTCGGACAAGGATACACTGGCTATTTAAACGAGCAGGAAACGCTGGATTTATCACATACTCATGATCAATGGTCGGTGCACAAAGTGGCCGGGATTGCCGCGCAGACGTTTTCCAGTTATCACTGGTATATAATATCTCATATATCACTGACAGACTCTTCTGCCCGTAGGCCCTTTCCCTTGACACGTTGCCAGCGTGCGTGGGAGACGACGCCCGCATTGGTCTGTCGGCGGCGCTACAGTACACGACCCCGACGCGCTTGGTTCCTTTCCTCCATGTCGGACGGGCGTGAACTATGTCTTCGAGTAACAACGACGGTGGGAGCTCGACAAGTCGGTCGATGGTGGATGTCCTAGCGGCCACTGACAACCTCGCCAACGACGGTCCAACCGGTGCAACCCATCGTCCAACATTCGATCGCGGCGAGTTCCTCTTTGCCCGAGCCTAAACGAGTTGCGTTTCGCCACGCCCAACGTGCCTAGAAATGGGTGTCATAGTCCGGCATGAATACGTTATTTCAGAGCATTCTAGGACCCTGTAAGTTGAACTGATGGCTCTTATTGCACGCAGCTTACACCTGTTTGGCAGGCACCCATGCACGCTGCAGGCTCGGTGCCGCCAGGCTTCCCCAAGGGACGGTCAGGCTCTCCCCTTCTCCTCTTCTTCCAAACTTCGACTCTCCTTTTCATGTGAAAGCGGATCGTCCGACCAAACATACAATTTTACGAGGCCGGATTCCGCCGCTAGGCGAAACATATGATCGGGTCTTACCATGTTCTCACGGTCCGACTTTCTCCTCTAGAGGGAGAGATTGGATGACGATTCGTTCATCTCGAGTCAATATCATATCGCTCTATTTTCGAATTCGTCCAGTTACAAGCAACGTCGTCACAGTGCGGACTTAGGCTCATGACCAAGTGCGTTCATCCTTCCCTCGTTCAGCCACTATCCCAGCTGTCTTACGTTCAGCGTCATGATATCCGTAGACTGTATGTAACCTGCACAGCCGACTGCTGAAAAGTGCTCTTGCATCTCATCCTCTGAAGTGAGTCCTTGATCATCGGCTTGGGCTGAGTTGTTATCTTGGGCGTTAATTATATCGTTCGATTAGATGGATCGCTGGATGTTCATCTTATCAGATAAAAATTTCGACACACAAATCAAGGGTGATGCCGTCAAGACACTGTCCTCCGACTACATCTCGTCCAATCCTACGAGGAGATCCATGCAGAATGGGAGCTATTGCACGCGAGCTATATGCAGGAACATTTGTCTACCCATATGGTGAGTTTTCAACCGCACCGTTCCCCACTGTTCCGTCTATCCCATCCTGAATTTACCATGCCATGCTCCAAAAGAGGACCAAGTGGCCACCTCTACCTCCGTCCGCCATCCGAGCGCGCAGGATGGTACTTCCGAAGATGGTTCTATGGAAGAAGCAAAAATGACGAGGCCAGGTCGAGAATATTGGTTCAAGCCGAATTGCCATCCGAAGTCATGAGCTGCCTTCCTTCTCTAAAAAATTACTCGGATTTTCTCGGTCGTCTCTGTCACCGTCTTTAGGTACAAATAGCATGCTGCTTTCTCGACATGGGAGGTGCGCCTCAAGAGTCCCCCACCCGCACCTCCTCTTCCTCCGGAACTCCCTCTCCCTACCATGGCCCTTAACGCGACATTGAGCAGCACGCTCAGCCTGGTCGCTTCGTCCACCGCTAGCGCGGTACGCAGCGCCAGTGCTAGTGCTGTCGTCAAAGCCAAACGTCCGTTCGCGTCTGAAGGAGTCTTGGTACATAATCTAATCTTCGATCTTCACCCGGTGCGTTCACTAGAGTAACTAATTTTTGTCACTTTAGTTGGGCTATTATACGTGGTACCTTTACACGGGAGTCATTGGAACCGCCGCCCTCTTGAATGTCTTCTCGATATTCTGGGCCTGGAACCGCCGTCATGCTCTCCGTCGACCAGACCCCTCCAAAACGAGTAGTGGCACGGTGGCGCGTCGGTCAGGAAGCTCAGGCAACGGGAGAGTCTCTCTCCGGCAACTCCCATTGTCGTTCTTGACGGCTTCTAGAATCGTCGCGTTCAGAAGACGTATTCCATATGTGGACGGCTCTCTCCTCGAGATTCTTTTGAGCTTGGCGTACTTTGCGGTTTTGATGGCATTGGCACTGAAGAATTGTGCGTATCTGATAAGAGTTTGATCAAAGGCTTGTTGATCGCTCATGCGGAGTTCATAGTCTCCGGTGACAAGACCCTCCAGAGACGAGCTGGTGAATTGGTGACCATGCAGTTCCCTCTTGTTGTCGCGCTTGCCATGAAGAACAATGCTGTCCAACGTGAGTGTCGGCGCTAAATCACGGAAATCGATGAGTTGCTCATGTCTTTGTTTTTTTAGTCCTCACTGGTATCAGCCACGAGAAGGTCAGTTCCTGATGATAACTTCGTTACCCCGTGCTAAATGATATTTGTTCTTGTATAGCTTAACTTCATGCATCGCACGACTTCTCGTGCTGCCCTTGTCCTGACATGGACACACGGATTCTCACTGTGCGGTTTCCCTCACCAATGATATTTCACCAATGTTATTTACTCAAATAATATATAGGATTCATGAGCATGCCAAACTGTTCAGAAATGCTTGGCGAACAGTGGGATTCGCCGCCGGGATCGTGCAGGTTGTCCTAACATTCATCTCCTTCAAGCCTATCAGGAAGCGATTCTATGAGTTCTTCACCCTTACGCATATTATCCTCGTCTTGTACGCTTCCGAGCTTCTATACTCTTTCAAGTAACTGACCAAACTACAGCGTCTTCTTAGTTTGTTCCATCTATCATGTTCACGGCGCAGATGCTCGGTATGTAAAACCATCAGCGTCATTTCCATAGAATCGCCGCTCATAAGACATTTTTATTATAGCTACACCAAACTGCTCTGGCCATGCTTCCTCATTTGGGGTGTTGACCGTGCTTCCCGATATCTTCGTTACCTCATCCTCAGTAACTTCCACTCCCCGAACAAGTCCCCCGCCACGCTGGAGCTCGTTACTCCCGACACCGTCCGGATCACGGTCACCCGTCAATTCTACGGATCACAAATCCCGATGTCGCCCTTCGAGAATGGGTGGACACCAGGGAAGCATATGTTCGTGGCCTTCCCGACCATTGGCCCTATCGAGTCCCACCCGTTCACGATCGCCAGTATCGCTGAGGCTCCCGAATCAGGGAAGCAGAACGAATACGAGTTGATGTGGATCGTGCGCGTCAGGGATGGGTTCACGAGGCGCCTGAAGGAACATATCATAATGAAGAACCATCGCCAGGTTGAGTTGGGTACGGATGGCCCGTTGAGGTTGCAGCTTCCGATATTCATGGATGGACCGTACGGCGCACCACCCGATATCTCGAGGTTTGAGACATGTGTGTTCTTTGGTGGTGAGTCGTATTTTTTTGGCGGGAACGCGTGGCGTGATAGGTGCTGACCGGTGTTTGCGCAGGTGGATCTGGTGTCGCATATACGTTACCAAGGATGTGGGGAACTTTGAAGTCAGTGCTCTCGTTGTTATTTTCTACGAAAGTATGTATTCATGTATGTCTCTCGCACGCTAGGGATGTGGCGGCTGGGAAGCACTGCGCCAAGCAAGTTCTGTTCGTGTGGGCTATTCGTCACTCAGGTATGTCGTGTTTTTCACACCCTTGATAGTCGTTTGTGACTAACCTTCAACGTAGCTCACGTGAAGTGGATCTTGCCCGAATTAAAGAAGGCTATTGCTGCAGCACCTGCAGGTGTCGAACTCATCATTTCTATCTATGTCACCTCAGGATGCCCCGAAGATGACGAAGAAGAGATCGATGAGAAGTCCGCCAACCCGACCCCAGAGTCGCCTCGTACCCCCGATACGATCGACGCACCGGTGTTTGAGGAGGAGAAACTCAGTCCAAATGGAACCTCTCTTGAAGACGAGAAATATTCTCGTACTGGCACCCCAGAAAAGGAGCGTTCGAGTTACTTCAATGGCCGATCGGTTGGTTTGGACTATGACTGCGTGCGGGTCTACTATGGTCGTCCGAACGTTCGCGAGATCCTGGAAGATGCTGTGACGACCTCTGAGGGACCTGTCTCTGTAGATGGTGAGTTCCCGCTGTTTTTTTTTCAGCTGGAGCCTCTATTGCTGATGCAGCCTTGGAATAGTTTCTGGTCCTGATGCTTTGGTCCAACACATCCGTCTCGCGCTTTCCGCACCCTTTGCAGGCCCAGGAAGTGTGTTGAAAGGCCTGGCTCCTGAAGTTCAGTTGAACGTGGAGGAGTTCACGATGTAAAGAACGATATCAAATGCTGTATCAAGATAGCCACTGTGAGTTCGCTGGAATTGTAGATATGTAGGCTTTTTTGGGGTTAGTTACATTTTCTTTTGATTCTATCACGAGTATGAACTGACTCGTGACTGTTCTCAGATGATTTCCTTTCTGTTTTCTTTCGACTGGTTTACGACGGGTATGCACGTAATGAACGATGATAGTGTTTATATACAAAGCACATAAAACGACAATTGATGATAGACTACTAGATGTCATGAGCTTCACATTTTTTGCGGGTTAGAGCAATGCCTGCTGCTACGACGAAAGGCGCAAGGGTGTAAAATTATATGGCCCGATTGGCTCTTCTTTCGTGATTTGTGTTGAGACATCCTTGTTTTCCGTCGAGTCTGCTTGTTATTATACTCTGTATACTTCCATTAATGACTTCACCTTGCTTGCTTACCCTCCTTTCAATTTCCGAGTCCCATGTTACAGTCACTTACTACTAAGTCTTATTTTGCCAAGATTCCTTGATATACCATGTAATAATATTTCAAAGATAACATACTGCTCAGATAGAGTCGTTTGGGCTTTCAGCCTAATCCTGGCGCGGTGTGTGACAATCTGTGGCCAGTAGCGTGATGGCTGTGACGGTGTGACAAGACGCTTATACATAGGCGCCTTTAGTCGGCGGGCCGGGCAAGCGTAATATACTTATTACTCAGTACTCTGCCGCTCGGCGTCGTTCAGTGTTCATTCAACTTCACAACGTTCACGCTCTGCCTCGACCGACGTTTGAACTTCGTCCAATGAACCTCCGGCCTCGAAAAGACCGAGTTGCCCTTGCTGGAAGGCATGCTCGAACCCCTCGCAGACAAAGTCATGTTCAAGATGAACTCTCCAGCCACGACCACCGACCACAGACACGCCAGTTAGCGTCGGCTTTTGCACCTGTTTTTGCCATACACCTCCCAGAAGAAGTGTGGAAGATGGTAGCGTCCTTCTACCCACCCCTTATTCCATCTACTGGCAGCATAGAACAAGCACTGTGCTTATCGAACCTGAACATGACATGGGACAAACCTCCTAGCCCCCCAGAACGCAGCAACGCCTTGCGTTCATTGTCACAGACGTGCAGAGCCCTGCGTGACTTGATGCTGCCGCTGCTTTGGGAAGAGGTCGAGACATGCGCTCGTAAATCCGACGATAACCGTGTATCTCTCGATAGATTTATGGCGTATGTGCTGAGAGAGCACTCTTTGGGTCTTTTGCGAACACCTATGGTTGCCGGGTATGTCAAGTGAGTCGTTTTTACAACATCCTTAGAAGCTCCTCTGTTTTAATTTGCGGTCACAGGACATTGACAGTGTGTCTCAAACGCTGCTCCGGCATTCGATTCCTTCAGCCATTCGCGAAGTGCCTCGCCGTGCTGTCGAATCTGCGCTGTCTGCAGATTTTGTATTGTGAACTGCACTTAAATGACCTAGAAGTTGTATTTCGACGGAGACGATACCCTCAAGTCCTGGAACTTGCCATAACAGTGGATGCTTATGTCATCCTGCCAGCATTCCCCCGGATAACAGAGTTAATCGTAACTCGCTTCGTATATTTTAACATATATTCTTCGTTCTCTAATCATAGCTCCAAAGTGCACGAAGCCATCATTGCGCACTGTCACAACCTGAAGCTACTTGCAACGGATCTATTGGCACGTCCACGAGAGCCTGCGCATGGTGTCTTCTCGCCAGATCATACTCAAAGTTCGTCTGTCTTTTGCTACTATAAGTTGCAAGCAAGACTTTACACACTAGACCTTGCAGGATTGGCTGCAGCCTTACCCAACCTTAGTACTCTCATTATCTCGGTGTTCGCCGTTGATCCCTCTGTGACTGTAAACGATCCAATGGTGGGTAACACGGTCTTGTCGGTTTGGTTTCTATACCTAATCCGTTATTGTTTCTCCTTAGGTCCAATGGCTCCAGAATCTTTCGAAGTTACCGAACCTTGCACACGTAAAGATCAACATCGCCCCAGTGATTGAGTCTTTGAATACAGATGATCCTATGCTCAAAAAACAAGCAGAGACTTACTTTAATACCGTCAAAAAGGCGTTAGAAAGCAGAAGGCGCGGAAGGCCGAAGAGTCTAGTTGTACGCACTTGGCCCGGTCCACACTTTCAGAAGACAAAGCATCCACTTATCGATCTTGTTTCCTATCAGTCAAGGTACGATAGCTTCAGCTCTACTTCAATCCTTGAACAATGATAACTGACCAGAGATCTTTGTACTGACTATCAGTAAATAATTCAGATGCCGCAAACGTATAACTCGGTTGTAGCACCTAGCAAACTGCGACATTTGACTGTAATTGCAATGGCGCTATGTTCATGCATCTATCGACTGCATGAGAAGGCTCTGCCGGCAATATCTTCCGTATCAATTGCCTCGAGCTTGTTCTCCTTTCTGCGGTTACCGTGCTGCATGCGCTTTCGCGACGTCCAGAAACACAGCCCTGGGACCCGGAATTAACAGAAAAATGCCACGGCATGGTTTCCGGGGTCGGCCGCATCATCGTGGCCAACACGTGATTTACCGCAAATCTCGAGTAGAAGTCCATTGGACCGCGTCGGCGGAATATAAGAAGACCTTGAAGGCCGTAGTCTCCCCGTCGCGCACTCTCCAACGTTGCATGAAGGAACTCAATGATTCTAGGTGTTTGCTGCAAGGCGATAGAATTTTGATGACCGGTCTATGCTAAGACACTTCAACGAAGCGTTTCCTGATGCACAACCGGAGCAAGATATCGATTGTTGAGGTCGCTATAGGTAGAGGGCTTTTATTCTTACTTTTCTGAGTCTGATATCCGTCACTTGCCGGGTCTACTAAAAGAGAGTTTGACGCTATGTTTATTGCTTGGTGTCCTGTCTCTAGTGTCATAGTTTTATATGATTTGAAGCTATGTATACTGGGTGTTCATGGATGCTGGATCTAGCAAGTAGTAGTACTAGACTACTACCTATGCCACCATGGTCCATATAACCCAATTGATCATACCTCATTATACTAATTCCGTGACATGTGTCTTAAGATATATAAATGATATGTTTTGATATCTCTGTGTTGTTACTTCCCTGCAAACAGAGGAGAGTGATCTGCTGGAAGTGACAGGGGTACGACGCTGGCCTGTTCACTTGCAAAAGTGATTATCTAACCGAACCTAGCAGAGACCGATCAATCTCGCCATCCCCCTTGTTTGTTCGAGCGGCGCTGCTTTCTCCTCGACTCTCATCTACGCAACTACCATGAACGGAAGCTCGTCGTCCAACGCCTTTTCCGCATCTTCAAAACTTGGAGATCTCTTCGCTAGTCTTGCAGTTGCGTCCAATCAGCAATGGTCAGAGATTGCGGCCACCGCCCAGTCGCTTGCTAATGACCTACGCATCAAGAATGGTTCGTAGTCCCTGTATACCACATTAATGCGTACAACATACGCTGACATTATATATCATTCATTGACTGAATGTAGTTGAACAGCAAACGGCTTTGGGCAAGACACTCCTCCCGCAAACTCTCACATCACTACTCAAGGGCGCAGCGCAGGGATCAGCCATCCCCGGACCAGACCAGAAAGCAGCCGTCTTTGAGTTGCTACGTGTAGCCGCTAATCTGTGCGTGGACCATGGTGAGCACTTGCAACCTGCATAAGTCGCCACACATTACCCCCGAATTCTCGTACACCCTTCATCAACCTCGTGGCCATGCAATTCACATTTGTGAGCAAGGACCTCAAAGCTGACGATTGAACGCAGACGAGAATAGGAACGCTCTGGATGAAGCAGGATTTCCTCAAACTGTCGTTGCTCTCCTCGAAGCCTACGCAGAGTCGATATCCCCCGAGCAAACAGCGCCGATGTCGATCTCCATACCCGATCTAAAGGTAGTAAGGACAGCAATCGGTGTGCTATTGAATGCGAGCATGAATTATGGTATGTACTCGAGATATCTCCGAAACCTGGCTATGCATTAGAACTCGGTGATTTTAGCCCCCGTTAAGAGGAGACTGGTCTCACTGGAAGCTGCTATGACCATCCTTAAGCTTTCTATCTCAATATACCCTCCTGGTTCGTGGCTTCACCCACAGAAGCAGGCTGAAGGTGCACCGGAGCCTCACACCGAGGAATCATGGACGTTACGTACTAGTCTGTCGGATTGGGCATGGCGCGCAATTTCAGAGCTGCGCGATGAGGACGAAGATTCTAGCCTCGGTGAGTCTACAATAACCTTCTTATATTACATACCCTCACATCACCATACAGAAAATCTCTTCAGCCAAAAATCTCTCCCCTACCTAGTTCGAAGTCTCCAAGTTTCCATCCCGCCATACCCATCGCCCCCGCCAGGCCTTTCCCCATCTCTCATTCAGACTCTCCTCGCAGCAGACGAAGAAGCCCTACAGGAATCCTGCGGTCTTCTTGAGGCCTTATGCATAGACGTCGAAGACGTCCGTCTATCTCTTGCCCGTGGAATGACCAACCCGGCAGACCCCAATGGTGTACCTTGTCTTGCCGACATGCTCGCTTTCATCGAGCATGGTGCGCCGTTGCGCCTCCCATCATCAGATGCCAGTGAGCGAGAAAAGAAGGAAAAGACTATAGGACGATGTAAGGCTGCTGTAATTAACACCGTGACTGAGGTGACCGGGGATAAGAAGAATGTGGATGTTTTGTGGGATGATTCGGATCCTAAACAACCGGGAGGCAAGTTTGTGCAAAGAATGCTCGGGTGGATCAAGGGCAGTAAAGATGCGGTGGTCAGTAAAGGAGAGGGTGCTAGAGATGACTTGGTGATTTGCGCAAGTGTTGCGGTGGGCAATGTTGCGAGAAAAGGTAAGTTTGACGTGACATTCCTATATTTTTGTGCAAATGACTGAGCAACAGCGCAGATTCTCATTCGGTAGCGTTGTGCAACCCTCCCATATCCCTTCTCTCTGACCTTGCCGCATTCCTTGATCCCGAGGTTGATATCAAAGTCAAGAACGGCGTCATCGGTCTGCTTAAGAATCTTGCTGTCGCGTCACCGAATCGCAAGTTGCTTGGCGAGGCCGGGATGCTACAAAAGCTTGCGTCGAGCGAGATATGGAGCGACAAGTACGATATGGTCGAACTAGTACAGGTCGCAGCGATTGGAATTGCCAAACACATATGTAACGCCAACCGTGAGTATCCAATCGATCGCTCAGCTCCTTCATGATTGCTAATTTTCCCCAATTTGTGTTATCTAGCCTTAAACTCCGTCTCTCTCGTTATACCCGACAATGCCGCACCTTTGCAACCCACCGCCCTCTCACAAATTCTTGCTCTTGTCCGACGCTCGGATACCGTAGCCATCAAGAGCGAGGGTACTCGTGTTTTCGTCAACGCCATAAAGTCTATATGGTCAACGGAGGCCGCAAACATATCTGACACTACCTTCCAGAGGCAGAGAAAAGAGGCGATGTTACAACTGACCACACCATCTATCGCAGCTGTTCTCGCTCAGCTCATTGGAAGGAGTAAGAGGTATGCCATTCTGATCAGCGAGGGGGCTGTATCGTTGTATCTTTTGAGTTTGAGTAGTAATGGAGGTGAGTATCGTCCTCGTCATGTTGTTTCCCACTTGTGACTTATGCAGTCGAATGATGATGTACCAGCTGTGATCGTTCTCGATGCGCTCATGAACCCTCTACCCGTCGAGATATCCCAGAAGAACTCTTCCTCCAACCCTCTCTCTCAACCACTCTCCGCAATACCTACGAACGACTCCCCAGCGGTCACTACACCTCGACGAGCACTCGACATGCTCGTCTGGGCACTCAAGAACTCGGATACACCGCCTGAAGTGAGGGCGAACATCGCTACACTCGCTGGGCATCTCGGAAGGCAGGGTGTTGTGGATAGTAGTAGGGCAAGGGACGTGCAAGTGTTGAAGGATGAGGTGAAGGGTGTGTTAGAGAGGATTGTCAAGGCGCAAGAGAAGGGTGAAGATGCTGTAGAGGATGAGGAGGAGAGTGAGGAGAAGGTGACGGGCGCACTTCTGAGTGCTGCGAAGAGGGCGTTGGATGCATGGGGTATTTGAATGAGAGTCTAACAGAGGGGATGATGGGTGGTCCTGCTCGGCAGAAGATGGAGGGACGCTCACGTGGTGAAGATAATTATTCGAGCTTTGAGCTTGTTTGGATGGCATCGGAGGAATGAAAGGCTATGTTGTGAGTACTTGCTCGGAAGATGTAAATGTTGTTGTATCACTATTACTCGTTACGGTGCTTTGACCTAGTGGGTCTGACATGGTTCTGTACTAGATGGATTGTGTTCTGTTACTTGTTCTATATCTCTGGGTACTGTCTCGCGTTTCGAGTGATCTCTCTTGGCTACTGGTTGCTGTATGTGCGTACTATGGTGTGTTAACGACTTCAATAATCCGATACGCTCTCAAATTGAGAGTCAGATCGACATTTTTTTTTCGCATTTACTTCGCTAACCTCCATCAATCATAGTAGCAATAAGATCTGACCTTGTTTAAGTCGCATGAGTTTGAGAATGTAAGGAATAATAATCGATAAATTCCGAGAGCACATTCATCACATCCGAATACCATGAAAAGAGAGATAAAGAGGTCAAGAAACAGTACTCT
This sequence comes from Irpex rosettiformis, assembly GCA_022160335.1. Taxonomy (NCBI): domain Eukaryota; kingdom Fungi; phylum Basidiomycota; class Agaricomycetes; order Polyporales; family Irpicaceae; genus Irpex; species Irpex rosettiformis. The sequence goes on from MU274901.1 coordinate 318,599, forward strand.
ATCCCTATCTAGCGAGAGCATGAAAAGCATGAAGCGACAAAGTGATAGTAGACGTACTATAAGTACTTCGTGCAGATGAACACCGTTCGAAGATACAGGTCATCAGACCCACCATGGCGATGTCGACTCATTCAGCACTAGCTAATAGCTGCGACTATGTAAAGTTCATTACAGCTAATACACGATCTATCCCTGAATCGTATTAGAATTAGAATCTTCAGAGTTCCACGAAGCGATATGATTTGAAGGGCAGGGTGGCGCAGGGCGGTGGTTGAGGCCAGGCCAATTCCAACGACTCACAACGAGACTCCTCGGTCTACCATCCTCACGCACTTTTCTTTCTAATATCGCCTTGACACTACCAAAGTAATTGAGTGCCTGGGATTCAAAATCTATGCCAGATGCGGATGCGGATGGTAGAACGGCATTGATCTTGACGTGCAATAGGTTGGAGAGGTCCGATAGGTATTGCACTCTCCTAGTCTAGAGGAACACAAAGACAATTTATGTAAACGGAGGGTATATCGGACGTGGTAGAGTTTACTCACAATTGCCGACTCTTCTTGAAACTCGGGAGCTTGAGAGTCTTCCCACAAATACTAGCAGTCGACAATAGTACTTATGAGGGGCGCTGATGCATTCAATCCTGTGTAATGAGAAAATCAACAACACACTTGCACGAGAGGTAAATAAACACAAACTTTGTCCATAATCCGGCTGGCGGCCACCGAGCCAGTCCGACATATGGGGGTGTACGAAGACATCGGTCGTAAGTGAATTCAAGTGGGGACAATACGCTAAAACGGCTTTGTGCAAAACGGAGCCGTAGTTGGGTGAAAAAGGAGTAGACATCCAACCAAAGCAAGGGCGAGTGACAATCAGATCGGTAACTAAGGGGAAAGCTCGAAGCATGGGATAAGCGTTTACGGGGAGGATGAGCTGTGAGACTCCAGGGATACGCCTTCGACGGAACTCTGCCTCCAGTGCAGGGAGCGGTAAGCCGCAGCCAGTGATGCGAAGATATTGTAGGTTCGGCAGCACAGTGAGGCATCTCGCGAATAATTGAAGGAAAGGAAAGGTGGGGCAATTAGGAAATGACACGATGAAACTCCTATTTTCAAAAGGAATCGTAAGTACGGGTCTTGAGAACACATGAGCGACTCACTTGATATAACTAGCTATATGAGGAGTCTTCACAAGTTTCAATGAGTGTTGTCTTAACACATAGGCTGCGAGCCTATCAGGGGGCACAGTGTCGTCTAAGTAACTAGAACATGTTTCAACTTCTTCCCAGAGGAATGGTAGCACCAGGTCGCGCAAAAATTTGTTTGTCTGAGATAATGCGCGTAGATTATCGTGGCGTAGACGAGACTGAAACAGTGGTTCGTCATTCACCACGCACAAATCTTCCAATTCGTTGTCCCCGCCGTTGACTTTCCGGTAGTATGCCAGTATTATCATCCATACATCCACTGGAAACCGCGCATTGAACACAGGCGCGAATGCAGACGCGAGCTGCCGCATTTTCCGTTTGCGAGGATGCGCGAGGCGTTTGTCAGGTTTGTCTGCGACAGAGGTCGATTGTCGAGAGCCGTGTGAGAATGTCGCCGGGGAGACATGACCTTGACGTGGTCGAAGCTTCATTGCATGAGACATCGCAGAGGCGAGTAAGGCGAAGGTTACAACCCAAGCTGTTTATGGTCGTTATATATGATTTCCAAGAGCCACTTGATAGCTGAGCGACAAGTACAAACAAAGTTAACCAGAGTTGGACTGGTATTATTCTGCTATGTCACGCGATTGCGGGCTTCGAGGCTAGACAGCGACTGGGGCGAACTTGGCCTAGCTTTTCCTCAGGAATCCTCCCTCGAACGGTGTGCTCCTGCTTGATTCAAAATGTTCAGAGGTTCAAAAGCTCAAACCGTTTACTAAATGGCTGCACGACTCAACCGAGTCTCCAACTCGCGTTGGATTCGCCAATGCGACTGTTTCCTAAACTATAGCATTTAATAGAAATTTCCATCAGCACCCGAGTCGCACGTACGCGGTAGTCGTCGTCGTTCAGGTTGAAGTTCAAGGCGTTTGGGGCTCGGTACTAGCGCTCGTTCAACGCCCGCGCTTTTGCTTCCGGATCCGCTTTTGATGCGCCCTTTCGTACTAAGCGCCATGCACGGATTGGTGGAGTACCAGCGATAATCAGTGAGTCAAAGTACGGCGGCCACCATAGATCTCACTGTACCACTCGCCCTTTGCTCTCCGCTTTCCCGACGCCCATAAACAACGATGGCAGGCTCGAAGCGCAACAAGATAAAAAGGGTACTATCCCCGACAAAGAACGTCGAGTCGCCGCCGCCTATTGTCGAGGACGATGACCTTATGGATGACTTGTTTGCCCAGCTCGAGTCCAAAGACAGGGCCACTCAGGAAACATCTGCGGAGATTCTGAAAGATGCCAATATAGAGTCAACTGTTGATAATATTGAGAAAGAGAATAAAAAGGATAGCAAGTCCAGATTCAAGGCGCGTCAGGTGCGGTCCTAGACATCTTGCTTCCCGAGTTCTGTTCTAAATGTCTGCGCGAATTACTGAGTTTAACATCGAACAGGCTAGAAAAGCGGCTGCGTTAGTTGAGCAGTATGCGCCGTCGGACGCAGAGGCAGATGCTAGGCTTGAACGTGAAGCTCGCGAGGAAGAGCGAGCAATCACACAAACATGCGACGAGCTCGGTGTCAAGATGGTCGAAGTACGCCCGCTTCGTCTTATATCGTCTTCTATGGTTTACCATTCATCTACAACCACTCTAGATAAACCCGGATGGTCATTGTCTTTTCTCTGCGATTGCTGATCAGCTTGCCGTCCATGGCATCATTCCACCAACCAAAGCCAGTTACCCCTTCATCCGCCTCACAGCAGCCGACTACATCCAAACACACCCAGATGACTTTCTCCCTTTTCTTCCATCTACCCTCGGTGAAGACGTTGCTGGTGCAGAGAGCGAGGGCCTGATGAGTCCAAGAGAGTTCGAGCAGTATTGTACGAATATACGTGACACCGCAGTATGGGGCGGAGAACCAGAGATCCTTGCACTGTCGAGGGCTTTCAACGTCCCTATACATGTTATTCAAGGCGCGAAACCTCATGTAGTAGTGCATAATCCGCAGGGAGAACCACCTCAAGAGAATGCGCCCATTGTGAGGATTAGCTATCACCGGAGGATGTATGGGTTGGGGGAGGTCAGTCAATTTTATCACTCTCTTCTGAACGAATAACGCTGTTGATCTCACTGCCTTGCTGATATAAATAGCACTATAACTCACTAAGACCAAAGATATCGTTCAAGGATGGAATCAAGGCAATGTTCAGCCCAAGCTCTTCCCTCTCGAACTCACTACAAGCATTGGGGTCATAATATACCATTTGAACTGCCGAGCCATTATATTCTCGTATCAACCCGTATATGCATACACTAGTGTATCATCTTGATGACACTCCATGCTTCTCCCCGATGGTATAGTATAACACTCACACGGATTCTTGATTTAGAACACCATCTAATATCCAAGCAAAATATATAACGCATAACACCTAGGTCTCAGCCCTTCTGACTCACCTACGGCAATGTGACAACTCGATAGGTATATTACTCTTTACGAAATCATCAATTACTAGAACAACAAATCCTCCTCCTTCCCCCCCTTCCCCTTCTTACCTCCATTCGACGCCCCACTGCCCCCAAACGCACTGTCCAGTCCCGCATACGGATCTGAACTCAACGGCTTGGACGCGTGTTCCTCTTCATCTTCTTCATCTCCACCTGCACTATACCCATGTCCAATTCCACCTGCGTCGCCACTGTCCTCACCCTCAGCATCAACGTCGTCAATTAGGTCTTGAGGTACGGTAGGCGTAGGCTTGTCAGGACCGGAGGGAATGAGGGTGTCAGCGCGATGAACGGGCTCTACAGGGCCTGGGCCAGCGACCTGGACGGCTTGTGGGAGGGATGGGCGTGCAAGGGGGACGAGGACCTGGCGGGAAAGGGGGTTAAGAGCGGGTGAGTCTGTCAATGCGCGGCCTGCGGCGCCCCGGATGAACGTCTATAACAGTTTGAGTTTCATCAGACATTCACTCGAGCGATGTTTCGCGAGATTTCGCGAGAACAAAGGAAACTTACCTCTGGGTTCTTATGATAAATGCTCCCCAGTGTGCCCGTATGCAATAACAGCTGATCGAGCGCTCCTCTGTCCATTCGGTCTGAATCGTTCGTAATCGCCGGTTTCTCTGCAAGTACGACCTCACTGGCGATGGCGGGGTTCATTGCGAGCATACGCCAGTACATGAACCCACGGTCACGGAGATCAGGGTTGTCAACTTCTTCAGTGGTCCATTTCAAGACTTTGTGCACAATGTTCTTAGAGGTCTCCGATTGAGATTTGTATATGAAGAGTTTGACTGCGGCAGTAAGAAGAGCGAATTGAACCTAGTATAATGACGAAATGTAAATAATAGTTGGAGCACAAAGGCAGGGAGACAAACCTCGACAGGCTCATCCATAAAGCCAAACGTCAAATCGTCCATCAACTCGTCAGCATTGTCGATGCGATTAGCAAACTGCCCGATTATCCACACCATCGCGGCCTTGCTTTCTGGTTCGTCCAACGCATCCAGGTTCTCGCACAACGTAGGAATGATACCTTCGTACTTCCCAGGGTATCGTCGGAAAACGTCTTTGATGACGATGACAGCCTCTTGGACGACGTATGTTACTTTAGTTTCGATGAGCTCCAGGAGGGCCTTGATGCACGAGTCGGCAGCGGCTTCTACTTTGATGGCGACGCGACCAATGGCACGGACAGATTTGCGGACAAAGTCAACATCAACTTCAGAAGCGTACCTAAAAAGGAGGATGAGACGTCAGTTGGTAGATATTCGAGAGAGGGAGAAGTGAAGCATACTCTTGAAGCTCTGCGAGGACCTCCCGCGCATTTTCTTCTCGTGCAAGGCGGTACATGATCTCCAACTTGGCTAGCTTAACGTAGATCGGGTCGTTGTACTTACAGAAAAAGACCTTGACGTCATTCTTGAGTACTGATGGTCTTCGTTGGATTATCAACAGAATATTCCGTAGTGCAACGTATTGGACTTCCGGTCCAGATGATAGAATGGTCACTATATAACAGCAGGAGGTGAGTGTACTGCAAAGCTAGTGTGCAAGAGTGTGTTACCTAATGGAGGACCCATCTTCTTGCAAAGGTAGTCCATGAGCTTCCTGTTCTCCATATAATTCATGAGGTACAGCAAGACTTTGATGGAAGTGAGCACGACAGCTGAGTTAGCATGACCAAGTTGGACAACGACTCGCTCAGCCATGAGCTCCGCGTCTTCGTGTTTCTCAGGCACGTAACGTAGTAATGAGTCCAATATATATATCTGTCCCCATCTATGCAAGAAAGAGTTAGCATCCGCAACATAAAACCTCAAGTAGATTTATCTCACTCAGAGCTCTCCCCCAAAGCTGTTAACAGCTTATTTGCCACCGTCAAGTTCAAGCGGAAAGTCACTCCATCCTGCCTGTCACCAATCTCACTCAGTGCGGCCACAGCGTTTGATACCACGGTCGCATTCGAATCCAGCAGCAAGTCTCTTAACATCTCCACGAACTTGCCCTTTTCTGCTTTACGTGGGTCAGCGGTGTAGAGTTTGGCGACAGAGATGGCTGCGGTTTTTCGGACGTAGGGATCTCGGTCCTTGAGACAGTGACGGAGTTGTTCGGTGAGAGGTTCGAGGACTGCGGGAACCGGGATATACGACATCGTTCGGATGGCGAGGGCGCGAATGAGGGGGTTGCGGTCATTGCAGTCCTGGAGGCGCGAGGCAGAAGTGTCAATACGATTATGAAGCTGTCTCGATATGTAGACTGAAAGGGAGGTAAAAGAGTACATACTTGAAGGAAGCTGGGTATGACCATGTTTATCTGGTCCGATTTAGAGCGACCATAGCACACCAAGAAGAGGTAGACCACTGTAACGAGCGTGTCACTTCTCGCAGCGATACACATAATGCATGAGATGACACACTCTTCTTGATCTCAAGCGACGGGATTCCTAAACACTGCACGACATCCGAAAACAATGGTGACACTAGCGAAGGCAAAAGAGAAAGTCAACGTTTCGTACTGCAATGCACGTACGACCGAGAGAAAGCGCACGGACTGTCGTTCCCCATAGTGATGTTCGCCACTATCTTCTTCAACACCATCCTTCGTTTCGTGAACTTTTTGTCCTTGCTTTCCGCTGCGTGCAGCTCTGCACGAAATTCCTAACATCCCAAGCGGCAACCGTTAGTGCGACATTGCTCAAGAGGTTGTGGTAATCTAGCGTACCTGGATCTTGCCTCGCTGGAAGAACTTGGCATCCTGCCCTGCCTGGCTTGCCATATTGACCTGGCTTGGCCCTCGTTATATGTTGTTAGTCAATTTGTCAAACAATTGGAGAAGCGGGCGCGACTCGGAGACTTGAGCTTTGTGGTCGACGACAAGCAACTGTCGGAATCAGACGCCCTCCTTACGCGTGAGCACAGCTTGCTTCTGACCACCACCATCCATCCACATTACTCAACTCGCATGCCTGCAAAACGTGCACTCAAAATCCCACCACCAAACACCTCGCCTCGTGACAGTCTACCACCATCCGACCACGCTACAGTGGACACTGTTTTGAAAGAATTGAAGCAATCCACTCGCCGTCTACAGGATGCCTTAGAATTGCATCATGTAGAGCTGCAGGTTCTTGAGAAGCTGTATTATAAGGGGAACAACCAACACCGCACTGCGTTGTTTTGGAGACGAGTATTGGATATCAGGAGATTTGCGCGAAGACTCGAAGGTGCCGACCTATATGGGCTTATGGACGGTGTACGGGTGTCTTTTTGGGGGGATGAAACGCAGAGGAAGTGAGTCCTCTCGATGTATACATTTTTGTGCGTGAACTCAAGTTTTACTAGCCCGAGGATCTTGAAAGGCTCCTGGACATGTTATCCAGATGCGAAGACTGTACAGACTGTGTTACGAAGATTGATTGACTGTCATACCCTCGTCCAACATGTCAGTGTTATAATCAATATATCTTGTTCTATTCTAGTAACTTTCAGCAGATGCATGAGCATGTCTCGAAAGCGCACAAGTTCGTTTTCTCTTGAGGGTTTCTACCTTTTGAATGCTGACTTGATCGAACGCAGCCACTTCAACCTTGAATTCCAGGGTGGAGCCTTCTTACAGCTGATACTCACCCTTACTGCGATATCGTCGCGCATTGGAATGTTGTTGACGGAGGTGATACAACCGGCAATTGAGCAGGCTGGTCAAGTGTTATACAAGTTATTGTTCTTTGTTCTTCATGTGAGTGGCCAATTGGTAAATACTACCTTGCATTGATGCTCTTAACTCCGTAATAGCTAACTCTCGATCGGAATGCACCATCATGGGTGGTATCGATTCCGACATCATTGCCGGTTTTCCCTCCCAGTGAAAAAGTGACCCCATCTGCAAGGGTGTCAGAAAGCGTGGAAACGCCTGCTCAGATGATTGATTTCGACGAGGATATCGGCACCTGTATGCCATCAGCAATTGCTTCATCTATGACGACAAAGGAACCCACGGTAACCTCGACCTCCTGTGAAAAAACGCTCATTGGTACGAAAACTCGCCCAACGGAGATCACGTTTGCGAAATCCAAGACCCGGGTTACGCAGAGTACTATCGGTATGAAGCTTGAAACTTCCGGATTCTCTTGTAAAGCCATTCTCAAGCAGGTTCTAGAACGAACATCAATACAAAAAGAGGCAGAACGTGTATCTTCGTCGTCTATAACACAGCAAAAGGACCCCATAAAACGAAATCCAGGACATACTAAAAAGGCTCCCAAAACAAAGAAGAAGAAGGATGAGATCGACGACATCTTCGGCTTCTAGATCTTGCAACCGTACCTGTGTCGCACTATGGTACATAACCCTAAACAGCTTTATACTCGCTTCTTTCTATCTACTACTTCGAATCTGCGTCGGTCACATCCAGTGGTCCCTCGCGTTAGAGCACAAGAATGTACGTAAATCCGTCATAGTGTTTCTCCCCCACCGTTGCGATCGTGGTTACCTCAACGCCTTCATCCTCCTTAATAGCCTGCAGCAACGTACGGACGCCAACGACGTCTGGGGTGCTAAGTTCTGGATCGGCCGTGCGTCCGTTGCGCACAACATTGTCTACAATCTGCAACATATGGTCAACTTAAATAACTCAATCTCTTCCAGCGACTACTATAAACTTACAATAACGCTTCCCGGTCTAGTCAATCTCCTGGCCTCCTTGTAGTAGATGGCATTGGACTCCTTGTCCGCGTCGATGAAGACCAGGTCAAATGGCTCGGTTTGCAACTTGGGAAGAGTCTCCGTCGCGGAGCCTACAATAATATCGATTTTGGAGGATACACTGGCATGTTCGAAGTTAGCTCTCGCAACCTGTATCGTGGAGTGATCGTCAGTAAGTAGTCAAGATCCTGGAATCTCTCTACGTACGTCTGCATGCTTCTGGGAGAGTTCCGCAGTGACCACCTTTCCGTCTTCAGGAAGGGCACGTGCAAACCAGATTGTCGAGTACCCTCCGAGAGTTCCTACTTCCAACACTCTCTTCGCCTTGATCGTCTTCGCGACCAGCCACAAGTACTTGCCCTGAGCGGTACTCACAGCGATTTGGGGCAAGTCGTTCTCGCTACTCGACTTGAGAGCGTGCTCTAAGCCTTCATCAGGCTTAGTTAAGAAAGAGTTGTGGTACTTGTCACTGCGAGCCCAGTTCGCGTTGTCGTTGATGCTTGCAGACATGATGTAGTTGGGAGGACTGTGGAAGAGGTGAGCGTTCTCGAGATGTGGCAGGATTCGGATTGACTACTCTAATTATCTTGTCGTCATTTATAGGGGAGATGACAAGTCAGCGAGCCGGATGGTCATGTCATGCACACGACAGCGGCCACGGAGCACGGCATACGTACGCAAATACATACTAGTCCGACGACCGGACGCGTCATCTTATCTGATAACGCGCTGACTCTTGGCTGCGTCCATCAGCTGCGGGTCTGTTGCCTATGTCTCAAGACCGACCGATACACGTACAAATGAATAGAGAACACCCTGGCGGAGAATCTGTGAACCACTCGAACCTCCACCCTACTCCAATCTGGGGATCGGGATGAATAAACGAAGTTGATCGCAGCTTGCGCGAAAGTCAAGCGAAGCGGTTTGAGTCCCCCCCGCTGAGTCAGTGCGGCTCCATCTATTATTGGTACTCGCAGAAATCTAAGAGATCATGATTTGGATCAACCGGAGTTGGAGTCATCGCTCACGGGGTGGCCAGGGAACATCTGAGGGGTCTAGGTAGGACTCTGCGGTAGCACCTTACGGAAATGCGATTTTTCGCTCACCCGATTGTTTTCTTTAGAGGAACACTGCTGTAGTGGTGCGGTGATAGGTAAATAAGAAAAGTATGAATCAGTCTACATGTTTTGCTCACTTGTTTACGCTTCCATCGCGAGCATACATGACAAGTCCACACTGGATTCTCTCCCAAAACGCTGGCACATTATAGGACAAACCAATCATATAAAAGGGATTCTACAGGATATGAGATAATGTTTATTGTCGCAAGTTTTAATTCACTTGCATATATTTCCCTGAAGTTGAACATCCCTCCGAAGGCCTTATAATGGGCGACTTTTCTCTACCGGCGACGCGCCTTCCTATGGGCAATTGACCTTACAAATCTGTCAAATCCGGTATATCTCCCAAGTAGAATCTTCTTCTACTCGCGCATATAGCCTGGCAAGAATCTCGCGTGACTGCTTCACAACACTATACCTGTGTGGAACGATCTTCGACAAACGGCGAGATACGTCCGGCGATAGTCAGGCGGTGGGTCATCCCGTAACAGGCGGGAGGGGGCAGAGACGACCTGAGGAACTTTCTTACGGCAGAAATCTGCTGTAACCTCTTCATGGCGGCTGCAATGATGAAGAGATAGGAGATCGTGAATTTCATTGCGAGGTGAGAGGCTCATGCTGTCTAGTTTGGATTGTGCAATTTAAAGATTCATCGTACAGTGTTTTCTTGTTTTAAATCGTCGGGTTACATGGTACCCCGCTTGCCTCCTTGCCGGTATTTCAAACGGTCACGCGTTGTAGGCCACGTTTCCGATTACCTTCGAAAGCTTTACGGATAGTTTAAAGACACAGGATGAACCCACTTGTCTGTGAAACATGCATGAAGTTTTATCAGGATCTTGTGAGTGAGGCAATACAGTTTCCACTGTTTACTCTGCTGATCTTTAACATTGCCGTGCTAAGCCAGCTGTATAAATGCCATGTATAAAGCAAAACGTCTATAGGGTGTGGGTGATTGAACAGGTGGGTATTTACAGCCAATTCCAGAACGATAGGCCACCGCACATGCGGGGTGACCTGGCAGAATGACAGCGTTAAATCATCTAGCCGACGGCAGAAGTTAATTCTGTCTCGTCACTCGCTCTCGAGCTTGGCCTCGGTGGCAGCTAGAAGATTCCGCAAATAATCCGCCTACATGTGTACGAAAATCGGTGACCTATCAGCATGGAATCGGCTGTATTTACTCGAGGAAGCAGTGTTACAGATCTGGTAACACCATTGCCCACTCGTTTGAGAACTTTGCACTGCCGAGAGCATGAGGGCCAGAGTATACTGTGGTTCCATTGAGAACAATACATTTTGACACTATTGATGACAGCACCCGTGAGGAGACTTTCATTATGGTATGTACGTGTACTTCAAGATTTGCTTGCTATATGGTCACTCAACGATGCTGAAACGCTTCTTGCAGATATGCTCCGGCATATGACTCGCACATCCAAAATGATAGGCCGTTCCGCATCAAACTACTTCTGTATCCAAATCATTCGGGATCGAGCTCTACCTCGCCAATGGCTGGATGGTCCTGGGCCATTCTCCAACGATTCACCTGGTAAGCAAGAACGGGCGGCCTATTGGTCTGGATTCGGCTGAGCTATCCTATCAGAAACTATGCGTATTATGAGATCTACTACTCAGTATAATTGCTGCGCCCCATCCGAAACGAAGCGCATGTCGATATAAATTTATCTCTGGATAGCGTTACACAGCAACAGGCCGAAGACCCTTCGGGAATTGAGAGTATATCTCCGACACTATTATAGCGAGACGACGATCTTGCAATGTTCACACTCGGATAGGGTACGTATGCTTCCACGATAGACGGTCGCGGTGACAAGGAACATGATAGTGGAGAAAAATGAAGAGCGGTTGAAGAGGAAGTACGGTCCGCATGATCGGGTGAGAGCGATTTTTTTCTCGTGTTCACTGTGCAGACTTTCGTAACCGACTTGCGGCCACAGGCAAGGCACGTATCTTTCAGCTTCCGATATCGATAACCTAAAAAGTCGTGCACGGCTAAATCATATGTTGTTAACGGCCGTCCTAACATTTTTCGGAGCAATGAGACACGTGCCAAAGGTAAGTATATTCTGAGAGGCTCGAGACAAGGTAGATCGTTCAGACCAAGCCATGATCGCGCCATCGGATGTCTGACTATACTGTACCCTCAGGACGCCAGAAGGCGCTGTGAGAAGCTGGTATGAAGACCCCAAAGTCAACGTGGGAGAGAATGCTCCGGGCAAGGTTTGGGCGAAGGAAGTTCAAGTTATGTCGTAAGTTGAAATAGTCACGAGCTTGCATCGTGTCTCGCCAACACAACGGTTCAATTGCGATGGTGGTTAATTTCCGATGAATCCTCACTGAACGAGGCAACCATAGCGAGCGGTTCGAGGCTGTTCGCTACTACTCGAAGGGGACTAGACGAACACTCGAGTTGATCTAACGGCGTCTAGATTTTCTGTGCGTCGAGTAATAGGTACTACTGTACGTAGACTCTCCTAATATAGTCGCCGGTTGCACAATGCATGTCGTCGGATTATTCGTCTACTTATACGACCATGAGTTTCTTCACATTTTTTCGATGGGTTGCGTATAAGATTTGTGATTGTCAACGCTGCCAGAGTTTCAAGCGTAGCCGCCAGCACGTGATGATGGTTGTGGATGAGATGGTCCCGACTCCCAGTATGGCACACTGTGCAAGGTCCAGAAAACTCGCTCAAGAAAATGAACAACAATCATCTGCGAAAATGGGCCGTGCTTGTAGTGACGGTGGAAAGCCCACGAAGGGGTACTTCAAGTTGTACGGACTGATAGGCGCCTTTTCCCGTGTTTCCCGCATAATGATGAGAAGTAGCATCGGACTCCCAACGCTGCTGTATGCCTCTTTGGGTAGTGGCCAGTCGTGCTCAGAAATTGTTGGGACTCCAAACTGACCGCGGTGTATTTTATCACAACTAGCTGAAGAAGCCGAGACTTCTGCCGCAGCCTGGGTCGGTCTCAATATTGCCGCTGTTGCGTTATGTATGCGATATATTATTACACAGATTCTTGGTCCAGCAAAAATAATTATTTCGTCTAGATCTTATGCACGAAGCAGTCCGGTCATGCACGTTACTTGCATATACTAGACGACGTGCATCGTAAGGAACCACAATGCAAGGGCTGACTGCAAGGCGCAGTGCTAGATGAGTCAACAGCTATGTTAACCCCCCCTTAAACCCATCCTATGCTTTTTATGTTGAAAACATGATTGAGTTTATCGATGCCCTGGCCATGTACTTATCGTCAATGATTTCTACGTATGTTTGAGCGTCTACCATGGTGTAAGACCGTCAACTGCAACTGTTGTGTACGAGGCGACATACCATGTAGTCCTTTCCGACGACGAGGAAGAGGAACAAGACTTCATGCTATTCCTCATTTCGTCAAATTTTCCACTCCAAAACTAGCAAAAAATTGGAATAATTACCGAGTTACTGTCTCCACTCCACTCTCTTCTTACACGTACGTCCGGCTACTGGTCCTTCAAGGCTTCAGGCTTCAAGGCGTCGACGTCAACGTTTAGTATCCTCCAAGAGACCCGGGACACAACTGTCGGGAACTTGGACTTCAATATAGTAGGCAACAAGCTGAAAAAAATAAGCTAGTCAGGGCCGAGAGTACGTTGCCACTTTCACCACCTCCTCTCACCTCCAACAACAGCCATTCTTGTCGTCTTGCGGGCAGTTTTGTTGGCGCAGCTTCCCAAGGCCCGTTTTCTCTGTACTGAGCCCCCCGTTGGCAGTCTCAGTCGACGTGTGTGACGGCCTTCTCTCCTTCACACATGAGCTCGGACGCATACGGACCAATCAACGAACACTCCAAACATGGGCCGGTGGTTAGAAAAACTTGCCGAGACGGTGGTTCCTTTGTCCACGGTTTAGTTAGCCCTGGCCTGCAGAACTCGAACTACTAGCTTCCAAGGCGAAATAGCGATACGGCATGCTGAAGCCCTACGTGCTAAAGAGGGTTTAGGCCTACCGAAGCTGGACATACCCTTGGATACTGGAGCTGGTTCCGTAGCGAATGAATTGTCGAACGATTCCGGTTAATGTCGAGGGTGGGTGTTCGGTTTGCCGAAATCTCCAGTGGATAATAAATATAGGCGTCCAGCACGCAGTCTTATATTGGTTCATTCGATAGGTTTAGCGGATCGCTCTCCGGTGTCAGTATATGTGACCCAAGGGAAAGATTTGTTCCCGAAACTTCCAACAACGCATATAACAACAAGCACAAATGGCCAACTTACGAAAAGTACGCGCAGGTCGTCCTGCAAATTAGAGACACATGCGCTCAAGGCGAACAACAGTTTTCCGCACGCCTCGCTCGTGGGGTAAACTGCTCTGCGCATTGTGAGCTGCGCTGAGCTTTTATTGGATTTATGTGAAGGAAGGCCGCCGCCAGGGATATGCCCACTATGCGGTGTATGGTAGAGTCAGTCCTTTGTCCTCTTGTGCATGTAGGGAATATATCCATACATACCTTGAATGACCATCCAGGCGAGCCTCCTATCATGCTCAAGTTGGACGCTTACCTATGACGTCCTTTGTCAGTGCCATCCTAAGGTCCTCTCTGCCGTTTAACAGCAAACATTGACGGTGGTTGAGAGATGTTCGCGGAATATACCAAGCTCCCAGGTCGCAGGGCGCGGGCCGGAAGGCGACCCTGGTACTCCCTATGCTCAGCACGATCCCAACAGCCCATTTACTCCTCGCTGTGGGGGGTTCTTAGTCGCCAGAATATCTTTTGGTGACCTAAATAGAATTCTAGTATAACCAGGGGGTATACTGGACCCGCTAAGGCCTATCCAAGGACAGCGCAATAATTGATCCGGGAAGAATATGGTCCGACGACGGTTGGCTGTTGTGTGATCATACGGAAGAGGGAACGGACAATTTGTTGGGGGTATTATGGGCTGCATTAAAAAAATCCGTGGTCGCGGGATAACTTTGTTGTCGTTGGCGGCGGGCGATATGCCACTGGGTGTGCTGGAGTGTAGATGGCGATTGTGCAGGTAGACCCGTGACAGCCCAGGACGAGCGGAAAGAACTACGCAAACCAGGGCAGTTCTTGCTGAGGGAGTGGGGGAGAGAAACTCTAGGTAGACATCCCGGCATACCTGTGTGGTTTTCCTAATTTACCTTTCACCTCACCTTTCACAGCTATGAACTTTTGCTTTTTTACTTTGTTTCGCAGTAACAATGGGGCCAGGGCCAACGAACCGCCGAGGAGGGCTTCGACCTGGAGCCGCTGGCTGACCTCGAGCTTGGGGCTTCAAGGCTGACATAGAGAAACACCGAGTCGCGAAGAGCAGACGGATGGACTCACCCCCAGCGAGAGGAGGTGTTCGGGCTGTTGCGATGGGTATGGTGTCGAGCGGAGGGCTCGCGAGGGGGATTTTCTTTTTGGTTTGGAACTCCTTCGAGACCCAAGCGGCTTGGCGCCAAATTATTCTCCTCCCAGTTATGTTTACCACATACCCAACCACAACGATCTACCCTCACTCCCCGGTACTTTCCCTACATGCCTCTGAACTCTGTTCTCAACCATTTATATATCCAAGCGACATGTAGCCCCGTTATCATCTGCAATCTCTTCAGCTCCTGCAGCAACACTCCTCATCCAACGACTCCCACACCTTCAAGCCACTCCCAATAGTCCCCCTTCAACGCGTCTCACGCTGCTCACTCAGACTCTACACGTCCGTTACAAAGAGATTGAGGCACCCAATGGCCACCAGACCCGTATGTGGCATCTCCCCCCGTTGGCTACACCCATCTCATGTCCTCTTCTGTCTTTAGCTGACCAAACTCCTCCAACACCCACCTTTCCCAACGTACGAACGACCAGCTCAGGTTTCCGTCGTCTTTGACGGCAGCTTAAACCCGCGTCTGGCCGACACCCTCCCCGACGTCATCATTCGTTCATCAGACAATGTCTACTTTGCGGTTCACCGCGGCCAGATTCTGTTCACATCTACAAACCGATTCTCCGCGCTTCTTTCCCCGAGCCCTCGGTGCACTGCCGCCCGCCCCTCCGCATTCACTGTGCCGGAGCCCTCAGATGTCTTGAGCGATCTGTTCCACACTGTCTACGGCCTTGCTTGTGACTTGCATTGGCCTTCTCTCGAGTCCATCCAAGCCACACTGGACGCGCTGAAAAAGTATGGTATGCTGCCTTTAGAGGCGCACGTCTTCCAAGACACTTTTCTCTATCATGCCATCCACCGCCAGTCCAGGGTTTTCCCTCTCGAGGCTTACACCCTTGCGGCTGAAAATCACCTCGAGGACGTTGCTGTAACCACATCGGCCGAAACGATTCATTCTCGAATCATAGATCTGGACATGACGCTAGCTTGCAGAATGGGCGTAATGTACTTGAGCCGGCTGCACAGATTGCATGACATGCGCAGGGAAGGTTTAAAGCAGTTGTTCCTCGTCCGGATGACAGGACATGCGGAAACCCCAGACTGCGATCTTGATCAACAGCGAGAGACTTATATAGACCTTCAGCTGGGATGCAAGGCGTTGTTCATGATGGAACCAGGTGGGTATCCCAGATCCTTCATAGAGAACTAGGCCTACTGATTTCGACTCATGTAGCTCTCTATGTTGGAGATCTCGAAGTCGAACTTAACGAGTTTCGAAGCCAAGTCACCTGTCCTGACTGCAACGTTATCGTGTCCGCAGAAATTGCTAGGATCATAGCCGACTTCAAAAGGCTTGAGGTAAGATAACTTATCGTTTCTACGTTTTAGGTGGCGTGGCACTGACTGAATTATTCAGAAGACCGCCATCTAGCGGCGTCGTTTGTATATGGATGTCGCCGATTTTCTCTCTCTATGGACGTTTTCGGGGCCTCCGCAGTGTAAACAGCCGCTTCCCAAGTTGCTTCGTAAAAGCTCGTAAAATGCGTTTTTTGGTTTGAGTCACCCAAGATCACTCTCCAGCGGCGGAGTTTGTATAGTATGGACATCTACTGTTTCTCTTGTGAACGTCGGGGCATCCGCGGTGTAAATAGCTACTTCTCAAGTTACTTCTGAAAAGTTCATAAAATGTACTTTATGTTGTCGATCAAATTTGAACATTCTTGAACGTAAACGTTGAACAAGGAAATCAAGTGTGCACTATCAGTTGAAGACCGAGTTACCTGAAAAGGCTTGCCGGTCAGAAACGCCACAAAGCCTATCATAGGCGCCTCAAGTTCATTCTGCGCTTCTAGTACTACTAAGGCTTTTAAGGTCGCAGCGTGTGCTGGTGGTTTAGATACTTCCCGATCTAAATATCGGAAACTCTCACGTATCGTTGAAAACCACATCTCTGATCCTGCAAGGCCCGACCATGAATCTATATAAGTACTGTGCTAAGTATGTAAGTACTTATCGTACTAATTTATTCGGCCCTCTTAATGTCACCACTCGTCTTCACTTCCGTAAGCACCTCTTCCAAAACCTTCGCCGCCCGCTCAACATCCTCAAACGTATTATACAACGGCATAGGCGCAAGTCTAATCACATCCGGCTTCCTCGAATCTCCCACAACACCCTGTCCCTCGAGGAGTCTCAACACCCTCGGCATCGTCCTCCCTCCCAGGGGTATAAACACCAAAGATAATTGCGCACCCCTCGACCCCGGATCTCGCGGAGTGATAATCGTAAACCCAAACTCACCATGTTCCTCTCCCCTGTCTTCTCTCAGCTGAATCTCCCCAGCCCATTCAGGTGTGATCCACCATTGACTCTTATGCAATAGTTCTTCAAGGTACCCTGTAAGTTTCAACGACCGTTCTCTCAAGGGGATCATACCCCCCGCTTCATGGAAAAGTTGTAAAGGTCCCAACAACGAAACAGTAGCTAGCACCGACGGGTTGGACTGTTGAAACCCTTGTGCACCGGGGATGGCGCTAAAGCGCGAGGGCATGGCGAACCGGGTTTGCGGGTCGTGACCCCACCATCCTGCAGCTCTGATTGGTTGAGATGACCATTTGTCGTGTACGAATAGACCGCCTATGCCACCTGGCCCGGCGTTGAGGTATTTATAGGTACACCAGACTGCGAAGTCGACGTTCCAGTCATGGAGGGAGAGAGGGACGTTGCCGGCTGCGTGAGCAAGGTCCCAGCCGCACATGGCTCCCTATCCGACAAGAGGGAGATGTTTTATATCAGACAAGGGGGAGAGGTGGAGTATAGGAGATGGCGTACCTGGATTTGCGCCGCTTTGGTGATCTTCTCCATAGGAAACCATTGACCGGTGTAATACTGCACCCCACTGAATAGTACTAGTGCTATGCTCTGTCCTTGTTCCGTGATGGCAGCAAGGATGTCTTCTTCACGTAGAGTGAACTCTCCCGGTCGCGGTGACAACTCGATGACGGCATCTTGGGGGGTGAACCCATGAGCAGTGACTTGAGATGCGAATGCATACTATGGTTGGTGATATCAGCGAACACAAACCAGAGATAGAGCAGAGGCAGAATGAAACAGAAGAGAACAATGTTAGGAGTGTCACAAACCTGGTCAGATGGAAACGCCTTTGCCTCGCATAGGATTTTGAAACGATCTGGTGTCGGCTTGTAAAAGGTGTTCATCATGAGATGCAAGTTCGCAGTGAGAGTTCCCATGCAAGCCACTTCGGATTCCTTGGCTCCTTTAATTATAATTAAAAAAAGTATTCAATAACACAGCATGCCAGTCTCTAAATAACACAGATGGTCGAAGCTTCACCTACGATCTCTGCAAAGTAGGGATGCACATGATCTGCAATGTGCATCCAGTCGCGTCCATGGGGATGGTCAAAGTGACCTTCTACTGCTCTGTAAAATTGGCAAGTTCAGGTCAGGAAATAATAATAAAAATAGTAACGAAGTACACGGCGTACCTTGAGCCCCAAACGTCCAACTCCTCCATAACCAACGCCTTTGATCTCTTCGCCATCGCACCAAGCGAGTTCCCGCATAAATACGTACACTCCTCGTCCTCTTATTTCATCATCCCCATGGCACGATTTGACGGAATTTAATTGTTTTGAGAGATGGCAGATGAATGGTATCTTGGAGTATGAATTCTGAGGGGTCCAAAACGCGATAAGACGAATGAATGCAAACTGACGGAGTGAGTCCGGGACAGAGGAGGCTTTCATTTGTCTATTTGTTGGTATGACAAACTCTGAGCGGAATTTTCGCAAGGGGTCGGAGGCGGGCGAGAGTTTGAAGGCGGACATTTTTTTATTTAGAGTACAAGAGAGAGCTGAACGAGTGTGTAGTACGTTGGGGTTTACTGTGAGACCGTGGTGGTTGTACGAGTACAAGAGGGAAAAGAGGTTGAAAAGGGACGATGATGACAAAATGGATGATGTATTAGTTGATCGGCCGCTATCTGACAAAGATAATCTCACGGCGTCTTCTGATGGTCTCCCAAGGCTTTTAATGAGAATTACGAGACAGCTACCTGAAACATTCGCAAGCACTTCAGGTTGCTTCAAGTCATACAGCAAAAATCATGGGTGAAACCAAATTCCTTTCCTCGCACGCGAGACGTTGGGTTGTGGCGCGGCAGTATAAGACTACGCTAGGTACATGGTCGGTACCACTAGGGAACGAAAAGACCACAATAAAAAAGGGAACCAGTTGATCACCGCAAAAAATTCCCAAAGTAAAACGGGGTGGGTACGAAGTAGCTAGGATAAGAGTTGAGAGAGTGTCCGTCTGTACAACAAGGGCGAGTTGCGAAAAATGTCCTCTAGACAAAACACAGCGCGTAAAACAATGGAGGGGGATATCACATATCACAGAGCGCTCATTAAAAAGCTAAGATGGTCCGTCGAAAGCGAAAAAGGTGAGTGTCCGAATCGTAAGGTGTGTAGAATCCTAAAAGAAGATCGCGTTACTCAGCTCTTTAGAGAGCGAGGACAGAGACAGCGAGGACAGCAACGCCGAGCAATGCGCTGGAGACGACAGTGCTGCGGGCACCGCTGGTCTTGCCGGCGGCAGAGGGCGAGGCACTTGGGGTGGTGCTAGCGGTCTGGGAAGCAGAGCCAGAGGAAGCAGCGCTGGAGCTACCAACGTTGGGGGTGGAAGAAGCGGCGTTGTTAGAGCCAGCGAGAGCACTGCTGATGTCAGCGGGGAAGGACAACGGAGCGGTGGTGGCAGACATGTCGATGGATCCATCGGAGCGGAGAGTCTCGGGGTTCATGGCAAGGAACATACGGGTGAACATGATGTTCTGCATGAGCTCGCCCTGGGCCCACGAGGGAACGGAGCTGACGTTGTACTTGCCACCCCAGTTCATGACCGCGTTGGAGGCGTTGTGCTGGGATCCAACGTCGTTCATGTATGCCCACATGGCGGAAAGGGAAGAGTCGTTGGAGATCATCTGGGGCATCATGACGGAGACTGAGTCACTGCCGTTGGAGGTGCTGGGGTTAAGCACACCCCACATGCCAACCTCGCAGTGTCCGGGAGTGCCGCAGTAGTAGAAGACGGGGTTGGTGTCGTTGACGGTCTCCTGGAACTGGAAGCCCATGTTCTGCTCACCAGAGGCGAAGGGCTTGTCGGCGGTCTTGTTGCAAGGGAGGAGCTGAGAAGACTTTGTGACAGTGTGGTTGTTGGCCCTCCAGACAAAGTTGACGGTGTCGCCTGGGGGAACAGACATCATGGGGGGAATGAACCTCTTGACACCCTGAGTAGGCGCAACAATGATAGTGTGCGTCTTTGATGATGATGAACCGCTCATGCTGTCAGAGCTGACGGACGGCGGGGGCGTGTAGGTGGAAGGAGGGGCGCCGAATTGAGCAACGCATTCTGGAGTCAAAGTCATTAGATTATTGAACTATGGGGTGTGTGCGAGAATGACTTACGCTGAACACAGTTGTTGTAGTCTGATCCTCCCCAGCCCCAGTTGTTGTAGCCGGAGCCGTAGCTCTTGGAGGTCTGCTCGGGAGCAGCAGCAGCCCAGGAGTAAGAGTAGGACCAGGAGTTACCGGAGGAGCCACCGTAGCTGTTGGATCCATAGCTGTTTGATGAGCCGCCGTAGCTGTTTGAGGACTGAGTAGACTGGGAAACTGAAGAAGACGAGCTCGAGCTGGAGGCGGCAGTAGCGGCGGGATAAGATGCGCTAGAGGAGACAACCACGCTAGAGGCGCTAGAAGAGGCAACTGTACTAGTGGCGCTACTGCATGGGTTGTTAGCACCGCACTTTGCAGTAAAGTATATATTTTAATACTCACCCAGTGAGTGTGATTTTTATGCCATCGGGAGCAGCGACGGCAGGCTCGTTGATTGCGCTGTCAGGGCGAGGAAGAGCAGATGCGACACCTGCGAAAAGGAGAGCACCGATGAAGGAGGCGACGTGAACCATGACTAGCTTAGAAGAAACGAGGTGTGATTGGACGGGAAACGACTGTGCGGTGTTGTTGGACTAAAGGATAGCTACTGTGGACCCTCCTGAGGGAAAGAATGCGAGTGGCTAGTCTATCAAAGACGACGGTGATCCCGAGAGAATGAACGAAGGCAGTCGAGAATCAACTCGACGCAAAAAGATAGAGAAACGAAACGAAAGGGAGGAAAGGGTGGAGGAAAGGAAGGGATGAAGAGACCCGGCTGGTCGCACTGGCCTGGCCCTCTATATACCTCCCATCACAGACGAGGGCTCTTGGGAAAGACGGGCTCCTGGAGGCTCCTGGTCGCCATGCAACGCAATCAAACTTATCAGAGTCAGTGCTCTCCCCACCAATCAACGAACTGATTTCATCCGACACCCCTCACAACCGCTGTCAGAGCAACTCCTGCTGCCATTTGGCGCCGTCTGCTACCACCCCTCCCACTCTCCCCCATTCGCTGGGCATCTCGGTCCCTCTGTCGTCGTCGTCGTCTTCGAGAACATCCCCGCCGCCCCCGACGCTGCAAAATCATCGATCAAACACCTCCTGCTACCATACAACTCGACAGTCACATCATCTCATTATATGACAAAATACACACCACCACCGTCCAATAACATTCGCAGGGCTACATCAGGTTCCATCCCCATCACATCCGACCCATTGGTCTCACACCAGATGGCAGCCCACGCGCTACTGGCCGTTTCGCACTCACATCTCTCTTTGCCGGACCCATCTCTCGTGCATTGACAGGCTCTGCAGGGGCTAGTGGCGACATATGCTGTACACCCGAATCCTCCCTATCAGCATCCTTCATTCCTGCTCGTCGGGGGTGCTCTGAATCAGCAAACCTGATCGTCTGCTTCCGGGGCAGTGCCTTGGCATCTCGCAGCTGCTTTAGTCGCTGCGTCGCCCGGGACATGCTCTGTCGATCTTCCTCGTCGGCGTACACCTTCTTGTACTCTGGGCGTCGGTTCGCAACAGGCGCAACCATTGGCTTGGGAGGAGGAGCCGGTTCGTCTCGAGCGTCATAGGTATCACCAGTAATGTTACGAGGGTCATCCGGAGATTGTCGCCCGGACGCCGCCAATCTCGACGTGAGTCCCCGCTCTTTCTCGTCAAACAGCCATGCAGGTAAGTCAGACGGTCTGCTGGCTTTCGCAATGTGGTATGCCTTTAAAGCCCGAGTGATGCGAGATTCTTGCCCTGGAGGTGTTACTACAACACATCACAATCAACCATGCGTTCATAAATCTGGCCAGGATCTTTCAAAAATCACTCACCCTCACCAGAACTGAGGGATACATTAGTCTCCCATGACTTGCCAACGTTGACACTAAGATTCGTTGCCGCAGTCTGGATTTTGCTCCATAGCGAATACCCAAATCCGCGGGGAACAGACTTCTCTTCCTCTTCCTCCTCCTCCTCCCCCTCTTCGAATTTGTCCTCTCGCTCGTACCCCTCTTCTATTTCCGTCGCAGGCGTCGAATAGCCCGAACGTCCGCTACCTCGACTCAGTGCAGACGAAGAGGAAGTCGTCGAGTCGTCCGAACCCCTACGATCGCCCTTCGTCCTCATCCTCGAAACATGCGTAGGAAGTGCCGGTACCGGCGGCGTATCTCGTTCCCACCTCCCTCGTCGTTCCTCTCTCAAATTAGTGAGAGACTTCTGCGGTCGCAACGGTCTCGAAGGAGCATCTCCGGGATCTGAACGCGTGCGGGAGGACTCTCGGGGGACGTTTGCTGCGCGGGTTTGGGAACGTGAGCGTGGTCCTGGACCAGATGGAAGCCCATTTAGCCTTGCGTTGGGGCGACTCGGAAGTGCCATGGGTATGCGACAGTTGTTCTATGAATATCCTTCTCCTGTTGGAAACGTGATAGCCTGTTTAAGTTGTATAAGATGTATGACGGAAGTCGAGACGGATTGTAAATGCTGAATATAATCGGTGTTGCACAGACCAGCTGGCTAACTTGAGAAGAAGGGGAAGAGGAGAGAAGAAAAGTGGGTTAGAGTAATAGTATTATAACAAGGTATGAGACAAAAGAACGAAGTCAAAAAGGGAATGCCGGGGTATAGACAATGCTCAAGGGGAGGAGAGCGTTGTGGCGGCAGGTGGTGACCATGGCAAGATCAGTCTCTGGCTTTATCGTCCACCGGGGACAGTCGTGTGTGTCACTGTGTGTTCCGGCAACGTCGAATAGAGGACGATGGAACGGCCTGGCGAGCGGCTGCGTGGTTACAGCCATAGCATCTCGTAGCATGTGTTGTTACCATCAGTCTCTCCAGCAAGGTCCAGCTGCGAGTCTGGCGGTTATCTAGACATATCTGCTGCAAAGTCTTGCTTTCAGTGAATACATTGGCTGCTGATGTTGTCAATAACAGACTGACCGGCTCTAGGAGTTTCTGCAACAGATGAACAGCGCAGACCTCTTGAAACAAAAGTAATCAGATAGTTGAGCGGTGGTGATGGTCGTGTGTTCTAAACGCGTTCCGAATTCGTCACTGAAAACGCCACCAGGATCCCGACGCACATCCATAAAAGGAAAATCCCGCCGATAGCTTTTTTTTCTTCCCCCGGGCTGTAAGAAACCCAGTTATCCTGTATGATTACCCTTCATTCCGAAATTTACGAGAATAGAAGATGTATACCCCGCTCTATAGCCAGCAGTCGGCCGTCTGGTAGCGGTTATCTACGAATTCCGAATGCCAAAAAGTCGAGACATGCCTTCGCCAGCTTTCGCCGCAGATGGCGTCTTTATTGGTCATCGTTTTGGCAGCCAATTCGGATAGTGTATTCGGATTGAGGAGAAATCCCAGACATACTAAAGCTGCCAGGTTCTCTGCGCTGCACTCACACGACTGCTACTTGCGCTGAACTCTGTTGGTTCAGGCAGACTACTGTCTTTACTTTGCCTTGAATTCTCCCCCCCCCCCCCCTGTTTTCTTGGTTTATCTCCAACGTTCCATCATGCTTGCTTCCCGAGCGGCCTCTCTCCTCAAGGCGAAAGCCCCGTTAGCTTCTTCCTCTCGTTGGGCGAGTACCTCTGCTACCAAGGACAAGTATAAAATCATAGTCATTGGTGCAGGTGCGTAGGGTTGGATACAATCATTTTCGTTCGACACTCATCGCCCTCTCGCTAGGTACTGCTGGTCTTAATGTAGCATGCCAGATTCGAGACCGTTTCTGGTGGGGAGGAAAGGCTCTTGGAAAGGACGACATCGCTATCGTGGATGCAGCAGATTTCCACTACTATCAGGTATGTTTACAGCAACTTGTTACTTGCAGATCCAGATCACTAAGCTGCTCCTGTTTGTGTCTTGACAGCCAGGATGGACTCTCGTCGGTTCCGGCTTGCTGAATAAAAGCGAGACGCAAAGGCCTCTCAAGGAGCTCCTCCCTAGAAAAGTCGTTCACATCGCAGAGAACGTCCATAGTTTCCAGCCCGAGCAGTCGACGATCACCACCACAGGAGGCCGCACTGTTGCTTATGAGCACCTCGTCGTTGCCCCCGGTTTACAGATCAACTGGGACGCCATCGATGGATTGTCAAAGGCTTTGGTGAACCCCTCCTCTGGCGTTTCGTCTATCTACTCCTATGCCACTTGCGACAAGGTCTGGACGGATATCGAGGCGTTGAGGCATGGCACTGCCATCTTCACGCAGCCAGCTGGTATCATCAAATGTGCTGGTGGTAAGTGGTCCATCTCAGATCTACAATTTATTCTTCGTCGCTCACTTTGCTCTTTCAGCTCCTCAAAAGATCATGTGGATGGCTTGGGATCGTTACAGGAGAACCAACAGACTCGATCACATCAACATTGACTTCTACACCGGTACCCCTGCCATGTTTGGTGTTAAAAAGTACAGCGACGCTCTCGAGAAGCTCCGCATCGAGCGCGGTGTCGGAGGATACTTCCAACACAACCTCGTCGCTGTCGACCCAGACAACCGCAAAGCTACCTTCAAGAAAGCTGACAACACCGAAGTCAAGGTTGACTATACCCTCTTGCACGTCGTACCTCCCCAAGGTCCATTGAAGGTCGTCAAGGAGTCTGCTTTGGCGGACGAGGCTGGTTGGGTTGCTGTTGACCCTGCGACCTTGAGGTCGACAAAGTTCGACAACGTATGGTCGTTGGGTGACGCTTGCAGCTCTCCGGCCAGCAAGACTGCTGCTGCTATCACTGCACAGACGCCAGTCTTGACTGAGAATCTGTTCCAAGTCGCGGATAAGGGTGTGTTGGGCACTGCAGAGTACGATGGATACGCTAGTTGCCCGGTATGTCGACTTTCCTCATCTTCGGCTATATGTTATTAATTTTGGTTCTTTTAGCTCTTGACAGGTTATGATCAACTCATGCTGTGTGAGTTCAAGTACGGTGGTATACCCAAGGAGACGTTCGCCCCATGGCCGCTTGTTGGAGGTGACCAGTCCACTCCCAAGAGGTGAGTTGTGTGCCATGCCATAGGGAAATATTCTCGCCAACCTGACTCCGTAATTAGGCTCTTCTTCCACTTGAAGAAGGACTTCTTCCCGGCTGTCTACTGGAACTTCATGGTATGTGGAATCGTCTTTTTATTTGGATTTAAATCTCATTCAAATTATCCCCAGGTTAACGGCAAGTGGTATGGTGCCAAGGGCCTGATCCCACCATCCTTCGACGCCCCCAAGATCAAGTCGTCGTAAAATGCTTCCCTGGCATTACTACCCATGTACACCCATATTTATAGAGGAATCCATAATTCTTGTTTAGTTTGATCTTCCGTGAATCCCCCTTGCCATAAGCGTAGGCCCAAAATTAGGGTTAGACGCGCCGTGACATCAGTCACGTGCATGTTTGTTTACGTGTTTAAACACGCGCGTGCGTGGGGTGTGAGAAACTCCTCTTTCCCCCTGACGTTGAACACGACTTCCACCTCCAGTCTAAGGCAAGTCACACACCCGCGCTCAAGTCACATAACATTGGCCACAGCGGGCGCACATCCCGCTCACGATGTCAAAGCTATCTACCTCGGACATCATCGCTCGTGGCGAATACCTCGAGCCAGACTTTAACCCCGCATCTCTTACCATCCCGCACCTTCTCGGTATACTGGGTTATCATGGCGTCAATTACCCTTCGCAGCACTCCAAGGCGAAGCTCGTACAACTGTTCAACGACGAGATCAAGGCACACTCGGAGAGGTTTAAGAAGGAGAGGTTGTCAAGACAGAACAGTCAGGCTAGCGATGAGGGAATTAAAGACGGGATTACGGGAGAAGCTTTAAATGGGGGACGGAAGGTGAGTGATTTATACTCGTAACAGCATACCTTGATTTAATCATGTCTTGTTCATGATATACTAGGCCCCTCGTACCCGTGCTGCGTCACGTCGTGCATCGTCACAACTCTCAGATGCCCCTGGCCCTGCCCCTCCTCGTCTCGATCCTGTAAGTAACCAATATTGAAAGCACTAGCCAACGAGTGCATTGCTTTCTTGGGTTTAGCTGAACATTATCAGGTCAAACGACGACGCTCGACTGCAGAGCCTGAACTCGGACCCCCTCGACGCAGACGTGTCGCCAAACCTGTTGAAGAAATACTGGCAGAAGATAGCGAACCTGAAGTAGTGGTACCCGTACGCAAAGTTGGTCGTCCTCGCAAAGTAACTCCTCCCGTCCCATTATTGTTGTATATCAAATATTCACACATTATTTCCGGTATAGGAGACCCAAGCAGGAACAGAGGCACGACGTGCAGCCGAGACTAATGCTACCGAAGACGTCGACTCTGGGTGGGAAGATAACAACATATTCCAATCTGGTGCAGAATCTTCGTCTCCCATCCGCCCTTCTCCTACGAAACCTCGTACCCGCCGTAGCACTGCTGCGCCTCGCAAGTCCAGCAGGAAGTCTGCCTCCGTCCCTCCGCAGTTCTCGCCACCGGCATCACCGACGAAGCAAGAAGCTCGCAAACCACGGAGCACGCGTCAGTCGAGCGTTAAGCCTCCTGAAAGCACGTTCGAACCCGATCTACCTCCAGAAGCTACTCTTGAAAATAGGTTGAGATCTTTGAGAAGGAAGACCGGGTTGGTGCTTGATGTTGTCTCTCCTCGTAAAGCGGACAAGGGCGTTATTGAGGTTCCTTCTGATTTGGAAGATGTTGAGCCTACCAAGTTTCAAGAGGTTGCTGCCGTATCTGAGGACGCTACAGCACAAGCCGGCCCCTCTAATGTGGTACTTGAGAAGATCCGCGAGGCTTCTGTGGAAGTGATTGAAGAGACCAAGGGAGAGGAAGTTGCCGAAGAGGACCTACCACACGAGGAATTGCCAGATATTCAAGAAGAATCTCAGGAGAACGCCTCTCAAGTTGAACATGACGAGTACGTTGAAGATGAGCAAACCGCCGCAGTGGCCAAGAGAATAGCAGAGGGTGGCCAGCCCGTACGACGGAAGAATCAGAAGTCTCAAAGAACCTCGAACACCTTGAAATTCTTCCTTGCACTCATTACGATGGCGACTTTGACCTCTGTGTATAACTACAAGATAGAGTCTGCACCTATTGGTTTTTGCGAAACCGGTACCAAGTCAAACGAGGTTCTCGAGACATTAAGAACTCGTCGCGCAGCAATACTCGCCTGCAATCACGAGAACCGTACCCTCCTCTGGACTGGCCTACAGCCCGACGGAACACAGTCTGCTCACGTACCAACCCCAACCCCTAGTCCTGGAGACTCGCAAGAGTCTCAGCTCGTCGACAGCGAACAGTGCCCTATGTTACCGCTGCTGCCTATCCCTGTTCCTGACGAATGTGCTCCCTGCCCTGCAAACGCCATCTGCACTCCAAAGGCCATGACGTGTGAGACCGGTTACCTCCTCCAACCCCACCCCCTTCTATTCTTCCTCTCTCCGGCTGGATCTCCCAACGCTCGTGATCACGCTGCGCGCAACACCTACACACTCCCGGCGTACGAGCCTCTCGGCTCATCTATCGACAAGAGCGTTTCCCACCTGGCCTATGCAGCACTTTCGGCTGCGCTCGATGGGGTGCCCGGACTCGGACCTGTGGCATTTGCCCCTAGGTGTGTAGAAGATCCGAAACGGAAGAGACATATTGGCGCGCTTGGCAAGGCTGTTGAGGCGATGCTGGCGGCTGAGCGTGGACGTCGGTTGTGCGCTGGTGTTGGGTGGAAGCAGGAGCCTGGGACTGTTGCTGAAGAGGCGAAGAAGTGGGGTGTGGAGGTGGAGACATTGAAGGATACGCTGAGGAGGAAGACTTCGGTATGTTGGATAATTATGGATGGGATGAGGAAGGGCTGATTTTTTTTTTCGTTCAGCCTAACATGGTGCATACATTTGAGGATACCTGGAATGAGGCTATTCAGCAGCTTCTTGTTTGGGGAGGTGTCTTCATTGGTGAAGACGAGAGGTGCGTCATTCATTTTTCGGCGACGGACTGTAACATAGTGAACTGACGAGCCAAAGTAGCGGTAAGCGATACTTGGCACATCGCACACCTCAAATGGACATGGCATGTACTGTAACGGTGAAGGCCAGAGAAACTTGGGACGAATGGCGCAAACAGGTCTTTGGTACGCACCCTCTTGGCTCCACGCAGAGCGCACATAGTCTAAATACACAATTGTTCCAGCATTCCTGACTTTGCTTGGAACAATTGTCTACGTTCGTCACCAGCGCGCGCAAAAGGCGATTGAGAACGAGCGCGTGGCTGTCCTTGCGCAGTCGGCACTTAATCTACTTCGCAGCCAGGAACTGGCGCATTACACGGACCCTGTCACCGCACCACATGCTTACCTCCCGTCACTGCAACTGCGGGACCTCATCCTCCAGGACGAACCCTCGATTCGCGCGCGAAGGCGACTCTGGGCCGGTGTAGAACGTGTGGTGGAAGAAAACACGAACATTCGCACTAATCTTGAAGAGGTCGAGGGTGGCAATGAGGAGCGCGTATGGCGTTGGGTGGGAAGCGCAGGGGCGGGTAAATCGCTTGTGCAAGGTCCTGCCGACGAACTGGAGCAAGAAGGAGAAGAAGAAGTCGATGTTACTACTATTTGAGGAAGATGATGTTGTGTGTGACGAGTATGTTTATTGATTACGACTATGACGCCTTTTCTCCCCCTTTCTCTCTCGCTTCGTGATCTGCTTGCTATCTTCCCTCGCTATTGTGTTTGATATTTCTATACTGTAGGTCTCGACCGTTTTTTGACGTTTTCCTTCATCACAGCTGTGGTGTATGCTGTGCTAGTACGCTCCGAGTTCACCGTACGCTTTTAGTGCTCTGCTTGTCTTACGTTGTGGCGCCGTTTTCTTTTTCCCTCTGAAACTATGTCTGGTCTCTGTTAGATTGATTAATACTTAAAGGCGCTGTATAGATACAGTGTGTATATGTACGCCGTGTAGCATGCGCGTATGGATGGATGTATTGATTTGTACCTGTATAATAACAACGCTCGAGACTCGGATATGATTGTGCGTGCTACCCGCGAAACTTTTGCTCGCATGGAAGGTGATTGATATTGCCAGTTTAGTTGCAAAAAGAGGGCAGCCTCGTGGCCGGGGTCATCTGAGGCCTACATGGACCAACTAATTAACAGGCATGGGTTTTTTTTTCTTTCGTTTCTCTGTTCTGATTTGCTGATTTGCAGGTTCAACCCTTGTACAAGGGCCTATTGCCTAATTGGGGATGTAGAAAACAATAAGAGCTCCAGGCTCTTGCGCGCGTCATACTTCTACTACTATAGTAGCACTGCGACCCTGAACCTAAGCCTAGTAGTGTGGATATCCCACCGGTGCGCCGCCATCTTTGAACTCTCGCTCGATAACAGTCCAAGTTGTGCCACGACGCTATTTGTCGGATGGCGGCCCCGTCGGAAGAACTGATAACACACTCAGATTTTGCCATTACGGGCAGCTCGGTGGGGTCTAGCAGTTTGTGTTCATACGCACATGCACGAATGACCACTTCACTAACGGGGACAGCAAGGAGTATAAGACCCTGACAAACCTATAACAAGGATAAGCTTCCAACACCAAAACTTTCCTGAACTCCGAGAAGCATGCCCGCGGTGCACATGGAGGAGTCACGTCAAACACCCGTCGGTCGAGTTGTTAATGGCCGTAGCGTTACTAGTGACTCGAGGGACATTAGAAAACTGTATCATGAAAAGTTGTCAGGGCTCGACATGTGGAAAGACGTATATAGACTCGGAGATCCCACCTCTCCCCTAGAGCACTCGTGTTTCAAAGTTTTAAAGTTGTGACAATAATAAAAGTAACTCATGAGGCGGTGTAGTATATCACTCGAATTTGAGAGATGGGAGTCAACTTGGCACCCGGTACCTTCGGCCCAAGTCAATTCTTGACGCTGTCTGCAGCATTGAAGACGATGTGCTTAAACCAGACAATAGGCCGGTGAACTGGATTGTTTTTTGTTTTTGTTTTGAAAACGATGACATACAAACAGACGATGAATTCCAAAGAACGTCTGGACCCTCGCTCGCGGGCCTTTTGAAGAGTGGTGAGTTAATTGAATTATGTACCCCGAGTCCATTATACTGGCAGCTAGACCGCGATTCGACCAAGATAGTGGATATCCAGAGTCTGTCTTGTAATCAGGGCATCTATTACCACCGCGCCGGCGTGTTATGATGATACATACGGTAAGAACTAGGCCGTCTTTCATATTTTTTGCCAATGGTTCGCCGCCCAAAAAGAACTGACCGTCCGGAGCCGAGACTACTGGACGGCTGTCAAGTAAGATATACCCATCACCGCACCTGAGGAGAGTCCTAAATCGGGATTCACAAGTACGGAAAATAACATCGATATCGTGTGTAAGGCTCGGATAACTAGGCAGACTTGAAAATTCAAACAAGCATGTCTCTACATGATGTTGAACTCGAGTGCATCCTTGGGATGTAGAATGTCAACAAAAAGAGTCTTTAAAGTCCATAAACGGGATACATCATAGTGAGTAGGTTGTAGTCGATAGCATGGATCTAAATAAATGGATAGAGTCGAACTTGAATGAAGTGTCAGGGTTACAGTCAATAAAGGAGAAGACTTATATCACGTCCCACACTACAAGGGTACCTTGAAAGGCTCATCGCAATTGATGCTTTAAAGCACCAACCACGACAAGAACGTCGCCACTGCCATACCAGCGTATAAACCGCTCGGTGTCACCATTAAGTTGATCTTGGCACCACTTCCCTGCGAACTTCCATTGCTTCCAGACGAATTCGACGAGCCTGAGCCCGAGCCAGAACTAGAGCCAGAACCAGAGCTCGATCCCGTGCTGGAGTTCGAGCTCGATTCGGGCTTGCCGTCGAAACTAACGAGAACAGAAGAGTTGACACCGTACGTGCGGATGGAGTTGAACTCAAAGTAGGCGGTGGCGTAGTCTGAGGTACCATTGTTGATGACATCGGTGATGTACTGCGAGGAAACGTGAGAAAACAAGAGGAGAGGGAAGAGATAAGAGGAGCTTACGCAAAGACTAGGATCGGATTGATTGCCGCTGGGAGCACACGAGGGTCCAAAGAGCGAAGGGATACCGGCCCTGTCATTGTCATGTAAGAGTCAAAAGTTGTACACCAGACATGATAACTCGAATAAGTACTCACCAGTCGCCACAGAGTGTGATATCAACGATAAGTTGCTGAGGACCAAAGAACTGAGGGATGTTGCAGGAAGATGAAGGGAATGCCGCGGACGGGTTGCCCCAGGATGAAATGTCAATGGAATTGGTAGCAGTGGTGATGGAAGCGGGGACGCTTGCACGCTAAATTATCTAAGTTAGACGTCTACAAATGAGAACAATTGAAACTGGGGACATACAGTCCAGAACCAGATGCTGATTAATAGCATTTAAACGTTAGTGAATGGACAAATCAAAAGGAAGTGAATAGACGTACAAAATACCAGACTCGTCAAACTGCGTAGCCCACACTCCTCCACCGGCAGAGGCAAAGCTCTCGCCATAGCTATTCGACTGCTTCTCGGCCTGCCCGCAAACTTGTCAATAAAGCAGATCACGCCTAACCAGCAGTTTTTACTTACAACAGTGCATCCGCTTCCTTGGGTATCGTTACAGTTCGCGATGGACGGTTGGTTAATTGCGTTGGTTCCTGTAGCAGCGTTACATCCCGCAAACGTGTGCAACGCCATCTGGTTCGCAGTCATCTTGTTGATTCCCTCGATGATGTCAATTTCACCCTGATCCGGCCACTTGAAAGCAGACGACCAAACACCAGGCCATACCTGTTGATACCCAAATATGTATGAACGTGGAAACTTGAATAAAAAAAGCGTCACCGACATACCGAGCAGCCGTACGGTAGATGGGCGATGTCGAACACCCAGACTGAACCGAGGGCGTAGTAATCCTTTGAGCCAATTCGGACCTGGGTCGTCAAGGCCATCGATCAGCTCGGCACTCTCTCATGACAAAAGAGAAGGGGAGGGGAGAGAACCCAACAGTCAACGCACCGAGTTACGCTTCTCGTTGTACGGCACAAAACTGGTGTTGTCGACTTTGACTATGGCGTGTCCAGCAGAGTTGATAAACGCGAGGTTGGTTGACTGTGATTGGTTGACGTAGGTGACATCACCTGAGTATTCCGACGCGGTTTTCAGTTTGCGTGAATGAGATGAACAGCAAAGAGAGGAAGGAGGGATGGAACGCACCGTTAGTGAGGTTATCATAGTTTCCAAAGAATGCCCAGTCGTCAAAAAATCCATTCCCAGAGTGGTCCTTAAGGAGTGTATAGTTGGCACCTAACGCGAGTTGGCTGAGCGAAACAAGCGTGAGAGTCGAAAGGAACGTTTTCATGCTTGTTGCGGAGGGGTATATCGATGTTCACTGCAAATCTGAAGGATTTTGAGAGCGATTTCAGGCGATTTTCAGACGACGACTTACCTAGATGAAGGTGGTTCGAAGCAAGGAGCGGTGAGAAATAAACGGCTGTTGTTAACAACTGCGCACGGCGCATGCGGACCAGCACGGCGTCTGCCTGGACTTACTGATCAAGCTGCGAGTCTATGCAGTGAAGATTAGCTCATTATTGATGTAAGCACCCGGGTAATTCCATAGACAATGGCGAGAACACGACAGTTATTATGACATGTTCTACTTAACAACACCTGCGTATTACATAAGTAACGTTCAATTTCTCGCAACCCACACAGAAACAATAACCCATCCTCCACCATTCCTCTCTCGTGACTCGACTCGAATATCATGATAGTTTAGCATAAATATATTCCAAGCAGTTAGACAACTCTAAGACCACTCCCGTGAGCGCACATGCACGAGGTTCGCCTCCGAACCCATCGGTATGCCGCCTTGAATTTTCTCAATCAGCGCCCTCTTCATGAACTGTTCCTCGGCAAGTACACGCGTAGTCTAGGGCGTCCAAGGAAACAAAAATAAACGATAAAGGCAGTGTCAGCGTCCTCTGCTGTACTCGGAAACCGGGGAGAGGGGAAAAGGGATTATGACGTACTCTTAGGAACCGTTCTAGGTCGATGCGGCCTGTGTTGAGAGCGCGGTGGAGGTGGTATATCGTGTCTTCTATGGCGTTGTCTTCGGCCACTAGATTGATTAACCTGGAATGGGCGACGGAGGCAAAGAGGAAACGCATGGTTTGGTTAGTACAATTATTGTAACAGAGTTTATGATTTTGTTTTGCGGACGAAATGAAAGCCCGTGTTTAGCGCGAGAATGACACACGAGCGATCAGCGTAGGGAGGGAGAGGGAGGGAGGAAAAGAGGAAGAGAAGCTGCGATCGCAAACTCAAACTCGACGTGAAAGAAAACGGCCCGGCCCCCCTCATTACGAAGGGAAGACACAAAAAAATACGTGACACGATCACAATCATTCATGTCGGAAACAAGAAAAAATGATGATGAAAATAGAGAAAGAAACGGAGAAAGAAAATGTCACTCAACTGATCATGCACAATCGTAGTCGAGCACACAAGCTCGTCCACAGCGGGATCCCCCTTCCTCCTCAACTCCCTCATCCTTTCCTCCACCTCCCCCACCACACCGCCCACCCGTCCACAAACACCCTTACAAACATCCCTCACAGCTTCGAGTCTAGCCATCTCGTCTCGAATGGCAGGTTCACCGGCCAATAAGTCTGCTTGAGTCGCACGGAGGCGATCAACGTCGAGAGACATGGCTTGACGGAGGGAAGCGAGTTCGGATGTAAGTTTGGCGTGGATGGTGTTATGGAGGTGGAGAAGTTCCGGATTTGGGGGACAAGGAGGGGCTGGGGTGGTCATGGGAGGTTGAGGGATTGACGAGGGAGGAGCTGACAGACCGTCCTCGGCGTCTAGGAGATCTGGCGGGGGGATGGATGGCGGCGGCGGAGGTGGTGGACGAGGAGTCGGCGCGAGGGTTGGGATTGGGGCTGATGGAGGCCATTGAGTCGGATGTACAACGTGATTTGGCTGGAGAGGAATTGATCCCGTAGGTTGTGGTGAAAGACTCTGGTGGTGTTGGTTGTAATTCAACGGAGGCAGAGGAGGCAGAGGAGGTGGAGGTGATGACCGTGGTTGTGATACTCCCAAAGGGGAAGTTGTCGGCCTCGGAAGATGCGGAGGTGGTGGTGGGTGAGCTGGACCTTGTGATGCTGAAACAGACGGAGGCGGCGGCGGCGGACGCGTCGGGGAAGCAGTTAATGGTAGTGGCAATGGAGTACTAGAAGAGGACGAATACGGAGGAATCGATGGTCTGTTCTGTCCGACGTCGCTTGAGAATGTCCGACTCGGAGTATTGGGAGCTCCCCACTGGCTAGTAAGACTATGAGGGGCGCCCGAACTCGGGGGCAGAGCTCCACCACCCGAGAGCGTACGATCGTGGATGGCATTGTACGGAGGTAATGGTCCAGGAGAATTCCTGTACTGAGGCAGATTTGGGTCGCTGGCAGGAAGGGGAGGGATAGGAGGAGGAGGCGATATCATTGTTTGTGCCGGCTTTGTTGGTAGTCCAAGACAATGAATCGACCGGTCAGTTACGCGAGAAAAGTCATGATCCCGACTAGTTCGGAGTGAATGAAACTCACCGTTCCATGTGCGAAGGGAGGTTGAAGATTTACATCCGAAGGTGCGTTAATGGCTGAAATAACCGATGGTGAGACTGACAAAACTTGCTGACCGGGTTTCAGAGGTAGAGGTGTGCGATGATCATTTCGAAGAGGAGGGATAGGGGCTGGTTGACTCAGGGGCGAGGGTGTACTGGTGCTGGGCAGTGGGGGTGGAGGACGCGCCGAGTAGGGATCGTTGCCACTCTCGGGACGCTGCAACTGTCGCGATTGCGGTGGATCGGGGGTCTTGGGCTTTGAATACACGGGTGGTTCACGAGAGAAGTGCTGTTGCATGACCTCGAGCAGACCAGTCAGGTTGCATCCCTGTTCGAATTCGGGGCGCACATAGCGGTGTGATGAGTTATCACGGTTAGTCAAGTGAGGATAGCAAACCGACCTCGCTTTTTCTCTGCCAGTTCTGGAGGTATTCGACGCTGCACCGCCCGCTGACATCTACATATTTGCTGGCCCGTACGAGCATGTCACTCGTTGGGACCACGTATGCGATGGGCGGTTGACGCGGATAATCTCGACTTATCCAAATTGCGATCGGGATGTTGTAGGAGGTTCCACGGTAGGCAATAGGCAGCAGTCCATGTAGACATAGCAACAGCTGCGTCCTGCCGTCGTCGTACGCTGAAAGGGCCAACAGCGTCAGTTCTGGATCAGATAGTTTAACCCGGAAAGATACTCTACTGTACACGTCTGTCTTTGGTCTGATGGTGCTGAACTGCGACAAGACGGCGTCGACATGGGCGTATACGGCATCTTTGAACGCGTAGGGTTGTACGTTCTGTCGCAGCCATTTTTGCGCGAGGGACTCTGTGGCCGCACTCATGGTCTTCACTACTGTGTCCTGCCGACGCGGCCGCCCAAAGTGGTGGGATGTGTGCGGAGGTCGAATAATTGGGACTCCGACAGGTTATGATTGTGGCGCCTCGCCGCGCACTCGGGGCTGATCACAAGTGCCAACAGATGGCAATAAAACAGAGTGAGGGGGCAAAAGTTTATTTTATTTTATTGAAGAGGAATTGTGTCCCACAAAGGGAGACGTGAGCCGGTCAGCGACCGTGTGTTCGGAGCTTGCGGAGTTCCTGGGATGGCTAGGATACGGGGACTGGGGTCAGAATCACCATTCTTGGAGGCGTATGTTGCAGGACAACAAGACAAAATGAGATACTTCCGAGGCAGATTTGCTTCCGGTGCCAGGACATTATCGACTGATATTAACGTTAACTAGTAGAGTAGTGTGTGTATGTTTTGATTGAGCGCCTGTGGAGGTTGTGCCCATATCTGGACGTTTGCTTGAGAGTGCCGCTTAAGCTTGACATAAGAGGAAGGCTCAAAGGACGGTGAGTCGGCGGAGGGGTCACCGGCAGACATGTCACTCTGGTCACTGGGAGTCACTTTGGTCATTGGGAGTCACTAGGCGGTCACTAGGATGTCACTGGGAGGTCACTAGGGAGACACTGGCAGACCACCACCAGTTGTCAGCGGCAGCAGTGAGCTCCTCGCATCGAAATAAAGCTGAGCACTGCGACTGCCACCACCGCCCCGGAAACTAAGCTCCAACAGGGTGGCGAATCCAGGTACGCCGAGCAGTGTTTCCATTTCTGAATCCAACCCACCCTCCTCAGGGGGCACTCGACGGTCTCTGTTTGCCAGCCTCTGCTCCGTCAACTGCCCCGGATCACAGCGGTCTCCCTCGGCTCTTGTGGTTTGTATTTTGTATTTTGTATCTCGTGGTATATCTATTATTTATATTCGAACGCGTCAGTACAACAGGGTCCAGCTGAGCTTACTTTCTCATATATAATTACACGGCTTTACGTCGGGCACCCTCCTTCCCTTCCGATTTCTCTTTCGCACTTCCAAATCGCGGTCAGCCGCTACACACGCTTCCTCCCAGCTTTTCCGCACATGGGTTTCGATGTTATGTCGCGTCGCGTTGGTGTCCACTCTCCCGCCTCTTCCTCCTCCTCCTCCCCCAGC
Organism: Irpex rosettiformis; assembly: GCA_022160335.1. Classification (NCBI taxonomy): domain Eukaryota; kingdom Fungi; phylum Basidiomycota; class Agaricomycetes; order Polyporales; family Irpicaceae; genus Irpex; species Irpex rosettiformis. The sequence continues at coordinate 355,575 of MU274901.1, forward strand.
ACCTCCCGCACAAAATCTCTCGACCGTGACAAGTTCATGGCCGACGCGTATTTGCCAAAGTCCCTCACCCCAAACCGCAAGCACCATAAACTTCTCAAGGATGGTAGCGAAGTCTGGTCCGAGGATGTCGAAAGAATCTTTGTCGAAGGTAAGACGACTCTTCCACCTCTCTCTCTTCGCCAAGGGGGCTCACAACCCGCTAGGACTCAGAGAGTACTGGGAGTCTCCGTGGGCAACGTATTCTCGTGGTCGCAGTCGTTGGCGAAACCAGTTCTTGGTCGAGCACCTGAAAAAGGCCGGAATCATTCGTTCAAAGAAACAGGTCGCCAGCCACATCCAGGTCCTTCGCAACATGTGGAGGGGTGAACCAGGTCTGTGCACACTCGTCAATTCCATACACACCCAAGCTCACATCGTATTGTGCCCAGAGTTCCACTTGGTCGCTGGCGGTGAGGAGCTTTTCGCCGAGAACGGCCTGCTCGCCTCACCCGACAGGCGTCATAGTCCTGAACGACTACCCACTGCGGATGCTGTATCAGTAGCTGAAGCGTCAATCTCTTCGTCAGCCACAACTCCGGAGTATCCGATTGCTGACTTTTCCGCCGCAACTCTCCCTCATCCCAAGTTTCCGAATAAACACTCACCAATGACTCCTTTGCGAAACCTTGATGCACAGCATGACTCTAGCATGTTCACCGGCGTTCCACCAAACACCATGGCCGCACTGGGCACTTCATCGCCGTCGCCTTCTGCGCATCGGACACCAGGCTCTGCAGTCAAGCTTGAGCCTCTTCATATGGGGGCCGGCCTCTCCTCGTTCCCGACCTTGCCACCAAGCCCCATGTCCGGCTACCTCGGCGGCGTCAACACCTCGTCTACCTACGGCACCGGAGTCCCCTCAAACACGAACCGTCTGCTGCAACTGAGCCTGTGGGCAGAAGGCATGTCCGCCGTGACGTTTGATGTCGACCAGATGTCTACAGCAATGGCGATGATGATCCCGACGCCGTCCCTCCACGACCCACCGCCAAGTATCCTGTTTCGCATCAAGATTTCAATCACATCTATTGGAGACATCCACAGCTCACCAAACCTTCACGGACTGCACGGTGCCATCACTCTCGCTTCCCGATGGACCTCCTCGGCAAAGTGCGTGACCAAGCTGTATTCGGGGGCAACTTGTATCAGCCAAGAGAGTGGCGTCTTCGTCGAGTCGCTGCCTTCGCCGCAACCCCTGAACTCTTCACATGCGGTCGTGTGCGCCTTACCAGAGTCTGCACTTAGCCGGTGCAAATGGTTGGACCTAGGTGAGATAATAATACCTATCATTGTTTGCCTCGTGTCGCTGAAGATCCTTTCTCATCACGTGACATACTACCATTATACTACTTCTACCACCAGCGGAAGACAGAATAACCCAACAAATTCTCATCGACGGTATCATTGTCGCCGCATTTGTCTACACCCTCGAACGCACCGTCAGCCCCGGAAGCAGACCCACCGCCGAACTTGTCGGTTTCCAAAAATACAAGATGCCACCTATGACTGCTACTACTGCTACTACTAATCCGCATCTGCATCCCCGGGAACGAACGACATCACAACCGTTCTCCCCGTTGCTCACTGCAGACGGGATACCTCTTCCACCGCTTTCCCCGGTCAATTTCTACCCGACGACGGCGACGGGGTCGTATCATCCGGCGATGGGAGTCACACAGCAAACTATCGAAACTCAGGCGTCCATGGCTGCGCAACTGCCTCGGGACGTGATTGACCCTAGTTTGATGATGCACGCTGGTGGTAGTACCAACATGAGGTATCCCTCTTCTTCGACAACTTCTACTCCGAACGCGCCCATGCACAGTCCCTCGCTCATCGGCGGGTCATTGTATCGTTAGCTGTCGCCTCTCAACTCTTTGACCCCCATTGTTTATTTCTTCGAGGAAAGTTTCGAGTTATATCACGCGGTGCTATTCGGAATTAGGAACTCTTGGTGGACTTCCTAATCTCTTTGTTGTCGTTTCGTTTTCTCTGCTCATGTTATATTATGATACCATCTTATTACGAACCTGCCTTTTTCATGCTCGCCTCCGTTCTCCTCACTCAGAATCTCTCTCCCTCCCCCCTCTGTAGCATAGCACTATCACATTATATATCACTCCAAACACAATTGTAACTTTAGCTTTGAGTTTATCCTTGCCAATGAGCCCGCTTATTAGTATTTATCCGTGCCCACGGTTACGTTGAACTTTGACCTTTTCCCCCCTTCTACTCCTTCTGTTTTTTATTGCTTATATGAATGCAATGCCATGCAGTACGCCGTTTCATCCCCACGCTGTTTTAATCTCCCTTTTAAGGACGTGTGATGAAACAGACAAAACTCGGGTCGCACGCGCTCTCGTGAAAAAAAAACAGTCATTGAGATAATAATCTCAACGTCATGCTGTTCCATCATTGACAGTGTCTATCAAGTCAAAGCCAAAGTCGAGAAAGAAGAAAAAAAAAGCGGTGAAAACAAAGAGCCGCAGATCCCTAGATCCAGCAAACTCACATGCACGTCTACCTCGAACCCAAGAGCATCTTCCCCGCAACATCCCTCACCCCCTTATCCCAATGCGTCTCCGCCAATACAAACAACTCCCACAAATTCGTTCCAAACGGATTGCTCAACTGAGGATCATCCAAGTCCGGTCTGTACACCCCATCGACGCTGCGATCATCCGTAGACAACAACGCCTCAAGCTTCGGATCTTGCTCAATCAAAGCACCGACAAACTCGATGGCACGTATGGCGGTGCTCGGAGGCCAGTGTAGTGACGCGCCGGCCAGACGTTTCGCGAAGGCGGCGGATCGCCAGGGAGGAGAGGTACCGGCGGTCCGGCGTGAAAAGGCTAGGTGTAATGCGCGGAAGAGCATGTCTGCGACGCTGGCCGCCTTGGGAATTGTTGGTGATAGTGATGATGATGATGAAAGATGGGAGGGCGTATGTGGAGGCGTCTCAATGTCAGACATGAGCGCTAGTGAGGGGAGCATCGCGTACAGGCGGTTGCTAAAGTCACTCAAATCGATATCAAGGGCCTCACCTACAAATGAGAGCGTGTTAGCGTGTTCAAGTGAAGGGAATTCGGGCAAGGACAAAAAGAGTGCACGGACCCTGGCCCGATAGTAGCTCGAACGCGGTGACTATGCAGAGAAGATGATGCTGGATATCCGGGATGTGTGATCCTTGGGACGTTCCTGGTTCGTTGTCAAGCTGAGCGTGTGGTTCGCGAGTCATTTGCTCCTTGAGCACTTGCATCAGGTCTTTGAAAAAGTCGATGTTGACAAGGTGTGAGAACCGCGAAATCCCGCATAAAGCTGCCGGAAGAAGCGGCGTCGGGAGAGGATTCTTCAGTATACGGAAATAGAGTACGAAGAGGAGTTTGAGCGTCTCCGTTTGCTGCATGGCCATGGCGAGTCATCATCAGCACTTGTCAACTAGCTACCTGTATCATGTAGCCAATGAGACACCTACGTTGGAAGAGCGCTCTTCTTTGTCGACATCTGCGGCGGCTTCATGCATCTCCTTTTCTATCTCTTTTTTTTCTTTCAGCATCTTTTTTGCTTTCTTGCTAAGATGCGGTTGATCTGTCGGCTTGCCCTTCGCACGGCGAGCGGCGGCCTTTCCCTTTGGAAGAGCCCTAGTCTCAGGCTTATCCGCCTTTGACTCGGATGCGCGGACTCCAAGTTCTGTTTTGAGACGAAGATACGTCAAACAGGATAATACTTCTGGGTGGACGTTGAATCTGCGCTCTTTGATCATACGGTTCAGCAGTCGAACGATCTCTAGGGATGGGACGCCTGTGGTGTCCTCTCGGAACACTGTGATGACAGTATTCAAACAGAGGTTTGAGGTCTAGAAATTATGGTTGGCGCGGTGAGCCAGCGTAACTGACAACGAACAATCAGCTGACGTCACCTTGTCCCAGGATTTCCGGCTCAAGTAAGATACTATTGTGCTCATAAGGTTGACGCGGAAATTAAAGTGCGTAACGGCAGTCAAGAGCGTGCACATGCACTGCAAGGCAACTTCCGCGAGATCTGTCTTGCCTGGTAGTTCCTGTTATCGTCAATTACCGTATTATCTCAAGCGAAGAGTTGTACACTCTACCTTTGACCTCTCCTTCGAGGATGCGCAGGTACCCCTGATAGACTCCAACGAGTCCCTGCTCCCAGTCCCGCGTACGCTGCACCATTTGGCTAACCTTTTCAGACTTTTCTTTGTCCGTAAGAGCACGGATTCGGTATCCAGGTATGATATCCTGAAATACGGCCAACTGTGAGAGGAACGTCAACTTCCGTATGATGTCGTCGTTCGGGAGCGGTTCGGGATGAGTAGGAGTAGAAATCTCGGGGAGTGAAAATGTGTGCAACCGTCGAAGAAGACCAAGCTACAAATCAATCAGTTGGGCAATATTTCGCGCGTAGCCAACAAGAACATACACTATTTTCCGGATCTGCCACAATTTCCTGACAGATACCTGCGATCTGCTCTTTGGCGGCCTGTATTCTGACTTTACGGGATTTATGGCCAACAACATCTATCACGGCCGGTCGCCCAAACCGTGCACCTGTTGATACATCTTCTACTTTTGAATGATAGATGGAAGGCGGTGAATTTGACTCGGACTCGGAGTCTTGCTTGGTGGAATGCTTTTCCCGAGGTAACAACACCTTGCTGTTAGAGCTTTCCTGTACCCTGCCGTCCGCCAGTTTGATAGGTAGCCGCTTTACTGCATTTTCGTCGTCAGAGCCAGAATCCCATGCGGCTTGCGGTTTCCGCGGTTGAGTTTCATAAGGCATCTCCTCGTCGTCTGACCGCGCGCGTTTCGTCTTCTTTTTGCGAAAAACTTGTGAACTAGCGGACGAGCTTCCTTCATCGCTGAATACATCGAAGTCGCCTTCGTTGTCATCCTCCTGTGAATCATTCTCTATACCAGAGCTCCACTCGTCTTCGTCGTTCCCGTCATCTGAGTGAATTGAGGGTAGGTCGTCTTCGACCGCAGCTCGGACGGGCTTATGCAGTCGGTGCAAACGCTCAGTTTCCTTTTTGCTCCTATGCTAATGTAAAAACGAGAAAGACCAAACGAGACGGCCCACATACCTTGCGATGCCCTTTTCATCCAGCGCAGTGAGAAATGCAGCGCCACTCCCGAACTCCTCAAGCATATCCATATCGTCATCTGAAAGCTCGACCCCATCGTCGTCCAGTGCTGGAATAGGGATAACCCCTCTGTCCGCCGCCTTCTGCTTTCCCTTTGCCTTGGATTTCTTCCCAGACTCTGTCACTCCAGACGACAATTTGCGTTTCTTGGACGGACCCTGTGTGGGTGAATGAGTACGAATTTCTATGAAGAGCAGAAGAAAGACTTACGACCGTTTGTTGACCTTTCCTCTTCTGCGTGTGCTTGATCGCCATACTTGGTGACGACCTTGTAGACAGGATTGACAAGAGGAGTCGATGGAAGTTCACTAAGGCTGCAATGTCTGGAAAATCTAGTAAGGCGCATCAATTCCCACGCTACATCATGAATGACTACGCGCTTATGATGGACGCGTCTTGAACGCGACTTTCAAGTCGTGAGGCCACCTCGTACTCACCGCCTCCAACAACGCGCAGAGTCAAACAAATGGCCACTCAGGCGCATACTTCTCGCACGGGTCCTCCACCAGTCCCTGTTCCTCCCACGGAGTTCACTCTACAACCGCACCACGTTCAGTTACTGAAGATATTCATGTCACTGCTCACTACATATGACCCTAGGAAATTGCCCGCTGATTTTGTCTTACTCGTGAATCGAGTTCTCTTGGAGACAGTAGCTGAGGTTAGTAATATGCTTTTACTTTGAACCTTGTGATTAAATGCTACCCAGGTCCGTGTACCTCCTACCTATCAAGAGCTCAAGGCCAAGATCGAGGCGGGGACAACAGTGAGGCCTAGTCTAACTGCTCAAATCGTCAGGGAAATGTGGAGTCTGGTAGGGTCTCTGATGCATCTGTCTATCATTCATTGACGTGAACCCGCCTGCACAGCCTGGACAATTACAGAACCTGGAGCATCTCTTGAACTTCTTCACAGGTATTGCTCATCCTTGATTCACCACCACATCAAGTTACTAAAAATGCCTAGCCGCAACTAGACTAGTAGAAACTGTACGTACTTCTATTAATTTGCATAATCCTATTACCAACTATAAATCAAAGGGGAAAGCCGTAGGTATCCCTCTTCTTATTCTGGCGGCTTACGCTACATATGAGTCCAATAGCTGCGGCGTTCAATGTTTGGATACTTTGCAAGACGCTGCCATCTCTCATTCATGAAACTTTCATATGAGTCGCAGTACAAGCTACTTGTCGATTATCAAGCATGGATCGCGGGGCAAGTAATTAGTGGCGCGGTTCATATAAAGAACGATATACTCACTACAGGTGAGTTTATTCTCATATCATCTATCATGCGTTTGAGACTCGACCACCTTTCCAACAGACTACCAGCTTTTCAGGACACCAGACGATAAGAAAGAGTTTGCGCGGCCAGACGAGTATCGAATGTCAGTGGTACTTTGTGGTATAACATTACCTTTGGCTTACCTATTTCAGATGGGAAATGAGTCTCGCGACCGGTGACGATCTGACGGCGGCCGAAAGCTTGAGGCGCTTTTTTGAGCAGCGGTTCCATGAGGGAAATGATTCGTAAGCGAACCAATAACTCCATAACAAGCATCAGCTACATTTTACACCCAGTGGCCTTCGTCAGCATTCCCTGCTAAACCTTGCTAGACTACATTATTTGAGGCATGAACATGTGGCTTGTCGAAAGGTACGTCTGTTTGATCATCGTCGGTCACTTGAGAAGCAAACCAACGTTAGAGCAGTTGTTAGAAGAAGCAGTAACTGTTGCACGCACTTGCAATGATGGACAAACTTTGCAGTATTGCATCAGGTGAGACCACGGAAAAACTATCCTGCGTTTTACAAAACTTACCAAGTATTCATACGCTAAAACAGTATGCTGAACCGCCTTCAACCTTTGGAACGGAATCGAAAAATGGCCATCAACGAACTGCAACCCGACCTTCACCCGTCTGAAGCACTGTATGACGTGAAAAAGCTTCTTATGGTCGGTAATGTACGTGATTATTCCTTTGGGTGTTTAATTACGCTAGCAATGACTGAGCCGGTTTGTAGCAACAACCCTTGTCAGCATCATTCGAAAGAATTGCTCAAGCAGCTAGTCTGTACGACCTTTGGGCTGAGTCACGTCGCGATCTAGTCACCGAAGAAGAACAGTGGGGCTCGCATGTCGTGCAAAGTATAACGTGGAGTGTGATGGGTGTGTCCTCTCTGTATCTTGATAATTCGGTCCCTTTTATGCGTAACAGGTAACAACCGCCTGGCTGAGATAGAAGAAGACGTCGTACTCGCGTTCACGGACATTGGTGGTCCTGATAATAACCGTCTCACTGTCACGCTGAATCGGGCTTACCGAGTACGCTTCGTAAGAGAATCAATTCTTATACTTACTAACACCGCCTATAGAACGCTAGACAAGGTGATTACGAGGGAAGCATCTCGATGTTGTTGGATACGGACGTGTGGCAGGGTCTCGATATGTCGGATTACGAGCAGTGGGCGACACAAATATGGCATATTCTAATGCTTCGAGCTAGTCGGCGGTGTGTAATTTTCTAAGAAGTCGCTTATAATACATGGTTTACTCATTTTTATTTCATGCAGTGGCCAAACCAAAATGATAACCGACTACCTATGGCCAAAACGGTTTATTCATGGTGCTACATTGAAAGAGTATATGTACGGTCACAGCGCACCTCTGCATTCCTTGGTTCGTGATCCGTTGCACGAGGTATTGACCATGCGGGTAAGCTCTTCTCGTAGCTGTTCTCGTGATCTTTAATCCAGATTGCAATGTAGGAAGCGGGTCAAGGCCACACTGCCGTACAACCTTTGCTCACCTCGATGTGGCATTCTGAGTTTCAGCAGCGTTACGCATCTTACCGTCCAGGGGTAATATTGCTTGCTGACATTGGTCTGGAGTTTGGATTGACAAAATGGTGCAAAAAGCTCGTCGAAGAAATCATGCCTCAGGTCAGCTTGGTCGACCGCTCCTTGTTCTAAAAGGTACTCATCATGACCCATTGATAGCTAATATCAGGAGATGACCTCGAGCAAAGAGCATTTGCGTGTTTCACCTTAGCACGCTGCATTATCGCGGCCGCGGATTCAACTGGTGCGCACTGAAGACTGAGGTTGACACTTTCACAAACGCTAAGCTTGTTTGGTGTAGAACAAGCGCTCAACGAGTGCATTTTCTACTTGAAGATTGCAGAAGATGATTACTCGACCCTTGAGATATTCCGTTCGCTACAGGACGCTCAATACTTGCTTTCGGTAGTTTACCATAATTTGGGCATGCACACCGAAAGGGATCAGGCTGCCCTTCGACATCAACAAACTCAACAGCGTGCCGAAGAGGCTAAACAGCTTGCCACAGAAGACTGGGTTACTGATGTTATAGATTTGTTAACCGAGGTTGGGTCTGCACTTGCTGCTCGTACTCCAAGATGGTTCAAGAACTGAGGTATGGAATGACACTTGCTATGACGCACGCATGGACGACCTGACTCTTGTATTAGGAAGCGTAACAAACATACCAAAACGCCATGTTGCACAGCCTCAATACTCGCTGTCGCAGCTTCATCATACCATACCATTATATAACCCCATCATACCAGATGATCTCATGATTAATCTCATCCTTCCGTAAACGTTTATCAGTGTTTCGACAAGGGAATAAACTTGAAGGTACGTCGTGGTGCGCTGTGGTACAGCTCCCTCTTTCTTTGCACTTCGGATGAGACGTCTCTTTAAAGAATCGTCCCTATTCCTCGCCTTCACACATCAGGTGGATCAACAAAGTCTGTCCAGAATTCCCAGGATAAGCCTGTCTTCGTAATCTTCATGGTTGGCTGCGGATTATTGTCGACTGGACTTACAGTGAGTCAAGAACCATGTGATTAGCTCTACCGAACTCCCTCAGGGGTCAATAGACCTGGGTTAGCGCTCAGCTGGGGATAATTTTAATCCATAGGCGCGTTAAGGCCTGAGTAGATCTTCGACGTCAATGCCACGTGGAATGATCAGCCCTACTTTACCCAATCCAGCAATTCATTGATACAAGACGCCTCCCTCGTCATCTGGATCCCAGTATGTTCGATTAGTTTGTTAATGAATAAATCTGGATGGCAAACGACCGCATGACAGATGGAAAGTGTCAATGGCTGTCAGTTCATGAAGGAATTACTTATTCTGAGTCAGGTGCGTAAACTTCTCCGCGGTAACGTATGAAACCGGAGCTTTATCCATTGATTCAGAATAACGGAAGAGAATTATACGGGACTTCCGATTAAAGAGGCTGAAACAACTAAAACAGAAAAATATCGGCTCTTAGATGCCTCATTCACGAGCAAGCGCACATTACCGGCCGAGCTATCTAAGAGACTGGCAGGGTCTCGATTTTGCAGCTCCTTTTATTATGTCATTGTACAGAGCAAGACAAAACACCATCGTTCAATGTTATTGTAATTATAAGTCTGAAGTTCGAACGTCTGACGTCTAACGGTTAACCTAATGGCCGCATCGTGCTACGGTCGGCCCGCGTCGAGCTTTCGGCCGGTCGCATTGCACGAAGCAATCATGGATCCAGAACATCGGATAGGCTGTACTCGGGTGGATATGATCCGAAAAGTAACAAGTGTTTACGATTGTCGGAGTCCGGCAACAACGACACGACCGCACAGATTCAATGCATATGGCTATAAACTCTTATCCGAGCCCGTCTAGGTCCACTGGCGGCCGTGGTGGCGCGGTCCGTTTCCATGGGTTGCAGCACCAAGGTTGCTTAGAGCGAATGGCACGATGTTTAGATATATTCATAGGCGCCTTACGGGCGTTTAACTAGCGCTACACTGGCGCCTATACTGATGTCATACTGGCGTCTATGTCATGTGCTCTACGGGCGCTATGATTACGTAACTAGTACTATGCAGTTAATACTTAAAGCTCCGAAGAGGATAAACTACTCCCACACTGGGTTGCACCATCTCCACCACCATCGAGTGCTTGCGATCCTTGTCTGCTTACTGCAGGATACGTTTCTACTTCCTCTCATATACCTTGTTAAAAGGTTATGAGCCCCGTCTCATAGCTACTAACTCGAATACTTCGAGAACTTCTACTTTTTTACTTTGACTTAGGTTGAGCTTGATTGCTTCGGCTTTCGCTCCCAACTACCTGGAATCACTTACTTTTCCACCCTTACACTTTACTCCTCGAGTCGGTGATACTCACCCTCTCTACTACCCTCACATCATCCATACTGGATTGTTGTGAGCTCTACCTGTGGCTCCAAACATACTGTTTCGAGCTACTGTATCCTCTACACTTCCGAGTTTACTGGCATCTAGCCTGGTTACTTGGATTCCGGGACAGACTCCCTCAAGAAACTGAACTTTCCCCAGTGTAGCTACTACTACGCTACATGGAGAACGCGGACGCTGTTATGGAGCTCGAGCGTCAGCTCGAAGCTACGGCAGTCGACGACAACGAGCTCATCGACATCTTGCCTTACGCAGAGGCAGGAATAATTCCACCACGGAGGCATACGCCTCAATTTACTCTGTCACCCGCTGCGTCTCGCGAGGTGACACCTGCTGCCGCAACTATACCACAGGCAGTACCACTATTCATCCCTCCGGCTCCCAGAATGTTCGAGGAGCCAAGAATACCAACTCCTACTCCCACGCGCAGAAATCCTGCTGGGCCTCCGTCGCCGCGAACTGCGGCATACATAACTGAAGTCCTCGACGAATCGAGGCACGCTGGACCTTCCGGCACAACGCATACTCCGGTGGTTACTCCACCATCAAAATCTACTTCGACGATCCGTGAACGGCTCTCGTCAAGACTTTCGGGTCTCAAGTTCAAGAAGAATTCGAGATCAACTGCGCCCTCTACTAGGGCACCAACTCCGCCTGGGCAGGGCTTTATGTCTGCGTCTGCCTGGGCAGAATCTCGTCTTCCTCAGCCAGCAACAATCGTCGACGCTGAAGGAAGAATCTACGAAAACGTCACTGTCGAGGACGCTCGCCGGCAAGCCAAGGCTGATATGCCGCCCGAGCAGTACCGCATGATGGAGGCGATTTTTGGAAACAGGACTGGTCACATACGCGTGATCAGACGAACTGAACCTACTGGGCGACGCCAGATGCCTTTCGACATACTTCGTGACGACCACGCTAGGCGTCACCCAACTTCTCCTCCCGTTGACTCTGACGATCCCATGGACGACAGAGAGAGGGAGCGACGTCGTGCTGGCAAACGGCCCGCACGTCCGTCGGGTGGTCCTCCCGGGCCACCGTCATCTCACGGATCTGGCAGTCACGGCGGGCCTGGTGGCCCTCCGCGTCCGCCTCATCGAACGCCTGCTCCACCCTCTGAACCTTCGGCGGGTGAAGTGGAACAACTTCTCTCACGTCAGGAGCCGAACACTGACTACCAGATGTCTATCTCAGACGTCTCAAAAGTGTTTGCAGACGTGGGAACACTAAAAGGGGTCGATACTTGGCCCATGTGGAAATTCCGTGTTGAGTCCGGTCTCAACACGATCCTTAACTTCTATACTCTCAGAGGTGGTTCTACTGTCCCCTCTGAGGTCGCGACCGCTGTTTTTCACGTCGTGACTGGCCACATCCACGATACGGTGATGGCCAACTACCTCAACGAAAACCGGGCCCATGTACTCATGGACAAGTTGAGGGAGCGTTTCGATCCCAAAACTACGGTATCGGACGCTAACAAGATCTTTTCGATCTTCCAACTCAAGCGACCTGTCTCAGAACTCGACAAGTTGCTTGATGATGCGGAGAATCTACTCGGAAAGATCAAGACTGAGGGTGTGGACTTCCCAGACCACATCTTCTACGCAGCTATTGTTGGGATTACTCCTCAACAATACGCACATACTCGCGTCAGCTACGAGGCTGGCGTACGCGCAACTACTCCCGTTGGGGAGAAGTTTAACTACAGGTCGCAGGGCCTGATTGCTGAGCTCAGGCGTGAGTTCAACAATTACCGACTAACGCATCAAAAGCCCCAGAACACGTCTGGGCACACTACGCTCGGGTCTCGCGACAAGGCCCCCGCTACGAAAACCCAGGCAGCGACTGCTGCCTCGTCGAGCCAAGTTCAGCGCACGACGAAAACCTCTTCATCTGCTCGCGCGGCCGCCTCACCTTACGCTAAGGCTAAGGGTGACAGGTCGAAGACCAAATGCTACAACTGTAACGAGTTGGGGCATTTGACGCCTGACTGTCCAAAACCTTGGACGGAAAAGTCCCGCGAGGCGATGAAGAAAAAGGGGCTGACGCGCAAAACCATTGCCGCAGCCAAGAAAACTGCAATCATCGCTGCCGCTGTCGCTACTCCGGCAGCAGCAACTACTCCGGTCGTCAACTTGCCGACCACCAACGCCACTCCCGTCGTCAACTTACCGTCGACGTCTGGCCAAGCCGCCTGGATTGCTGGCTTGTCAGAATCGGATGTGAACATGGGCGTAAGTACTCCCTCACCACTTACTTCTACTTTACTGCCCTTCTTTGGGGCTTTGTCTTCGGACAAACTACTTCACGTCATCGATTCGGGTGCGACAGTTCACTGCACACCCTATCGTGACTTACTTTTTAACGTTCACACTGTGCAACCGCTCATACTGACGGTCGCCAACTCAGAACATGTAACCTGCAATCTCGCCGGCGACATGAACATTAATGTGGACTATACTAATGGTGAGCCTACTACACTACTACTGAAGCATACTTACTATAACTCAAGGCTTCCTTTTACTTTGGTCAGTGTTTCTAAAATGGACAATGACTATCGTTTCACATTCTATAAAAATACTTGTACTATTTACGATTCGAATGCGATCTGTAAGGCTGTGATTAGGAAATCAGACGAACTTTATTCGATATCAACTCCTCGTGTGAATGTGTTAGCGAACGCCCATACTGAAGGTATAACTTTATATGACCTTCATTGTAAGCTTGGTCATATCAGCTATCAACAAATCAAGAAACTTCTTGAAACTTCAAAACTGATCATTACCTCGCACATTACTGACTATACGGAAACTCCGTGCGAGGACTGCATTCTGAACAACTTACATCGGATTGCCGTCCCAAAAACTCGTACTTCGCCACTCGCTACTCGTTTTGGCGACCACTTTCATATTGATATCTTCGGGCCACTCCCCATCGAATCAATTACTGGCCATTACGTTTACTGGCTAACTATCGTTGATGACGGAACTAGGTGGCTAACTATCGCGCCACTTAGAACTAAGGACGACGCCTACACTGCGTGGGTTGAATTCTCTACTGAGTTGTTTACGCAATACGGAATACGCGTCAAACTTCTCCAATCTGACAACGACACTGTCTTCACGAGCAAAGCCATGGTCGACTACTTAAAGACTCAAGGTACTATACCCCGTCTTACTGTGCATGATACTCCTGCACAAAACGGTGTGGCTGAAAGAACACACCAAACTATCATGAACTTAGTACGCGTCAACTTGCATACTGCTTCGTTGCCGAACCGTTTGTGGTTCTATGCGGCTCTTCATGCCGCGTACATCTACAACCGTACACCACGTGCTGCACTTCAGTACAAGACTCCATACTCTAAGCGCTACGGTACTGAAGCGAACTTAGATGGACTTCAAGTGTTTGGTCAGCCTTGTATCGTATACGACGAATACAGGCCGAACAAACTCGCTCCGAAAGGCAAACGTGCCATTTGGATCGGGTTTGCTGAACATTCCAAAGGCCATTATGTTTACTTTGGAACACGCGTGGGAGTCAAACGCAACTTACAATTTGTGGACTCGACAACACAAATTGAAGGGGAGAAAGAACCAAACATCGAAATCCCCACAACTCAACGACAAATTGAACTCGAGGAAAATCCTCACGTCGAGCCAATGGACATTGATGAGCCAGACCCTACTGGTCCTCGACGCTCTACTAGAGTTCCTGTGCCTTCACGCAGAGCTCGCGGCCTCGACTATGACGAAGTCGATACTCACTTGGCTGCCTACTTAACTGAGTTCAATGCTTACTATCAGCAAGACTTGGGTGATCCTGTAAACTACAAGGATGTACTTACTCACCCGCTGAAAGCCGACTGGCTTAAGTCAATGCAACTAGAGGTTGACACCCTCGAACAACTTGGCACTTGGGAATATTGTATCCCTCCGCCTAACGCGAACATTACTGGTTCTCGCTTCGTGTACAAAACTAAACATGAACACGGAAAAGTAACTAAACTTAAATCTAGACTCGTTGCGCAAGGATACTCCCAGCGCGATGGCGTCGACTACTTCTCGGACGATACTTTCGCCCCAGTCGCGCGTTTATCTTCTACGCGCTTCATACTTACTTACGCGGCATCTCTTCACTATGAGATTACTCAACTTGATATTAAGTCCGCATACTTGTACGGAAACAT